>SJYQ01006777.1:210472-227140 GCA_006410935.1 Redunca redunca | reverse complement strand
AGACTCTGATGCTGGGAGGGATTGGGGGCAGGAGGGGAAGAGGTCGACAGGATGAGATGGCTGAATGGCACCATTGACTCAATGGACATGAGTCTGAGTGAACTCCGGGAGTTGGTGATGGACAGGGAGGCCTGGCGTGCTGCGATTCATGGGGTCACAAAGAGTTGGACATGACTGAGCGACTGAACTGAACTGAAAACTTCATATAAATGGAATCCATGCCTTTTTGTGTCTGACTCCTTTCATTCTACAAAATGTTTTTAGGCTCATCCATGTTTTTAGGGCTCTTCTCTTCATTCTTTCTGGAGTTATTTCTCCACTGATCTCCAGTAGCATATTGGGCACCTACCGACCTGGGGAGTTCATCTTTTAGGGTCCTATCTTTTTGCCTTTTCATACTGTTCATGGGGTTCTCAAGGCAAGAATACTGAAGAGGTTTGCCATTCCCTTCTCCAGTGGACCACGTTTTGTCAGAACTCTCCACCGTGACCCATCCAGTTTGGGTGGCCCTACACAGCACGGCTCATAGTTTCATTGAGTTACACAAGGCTGTGGTCCATGTGATCAGATTGGTTAGTTCTGTGATTGTGGTTTTTATTCTGTCTGCCCTCTGATGGAGAAGGATAAGAGGCTTATGGAAGCTTCCTGATGGGAGAGACTGACTGAGGGGGAAACTGGGTCTTTTTCTGATGGGTGGGGCCATGCTGGGCCAGAATGGTTGGAACCCAGAGGTTGGGCCCAAAGGTTGGGCCACAACACCCAGTTGTGGATGTGACTGGTGATGGAAGTAAAGTCCAATGCTGTAAAGAGCAATGCTGCACAGGAACCTGGAATGTCAGGTCCACAGTTCAGTTCAGTTCAGTTCAGTCGCTCAGTCGTCTCCAACTCTTTGCGACCCCATGAATCGCAGCACGCCAGGCCTCCCTGTCCATCACCAACTCCCAGAGTTCACTCAGACTCACGTCCATGAGTCAGTGATGCCATCCAGCCACTTCATCCTCTATTGTCCCCTTCTCCTCCTGCCCCCAATCCCTCCCAGCATCAGGGTCTTTTCCAATGAGTCAACTCTTCACATGAGGTGGCCAAAGTACTGGAGTTTCAGCTTCAGCATCATTCCTTCCAAAGAAATCCCAGGGCTGATCTCCTTCAGAATGGACTGGTTGGATCTCCTTGCAGTCCAAGGGACCCTCAAGAGTCTTCTCCAACACTACAGTTCAAAAGCATCAATTCTTTGGCACTCAGCCCTCTTCACAGTCCAACTCTCACATCCATACACGACCATTGGAAAAACCATAGCCTTGACTAGATGGACCTTTGTTGGCAAAGTAATGTCTCTGCTTTTGAATATGCTATCTAGGTTGGTCATAACTTTTCTTCCAAGGAGTAAGCGTCTTTTAATTTCATGGCTGCAGTCACCATCTGCAGTGATTTTGGAGCCCCCCAAAATAAAGTCTGACACTGTTTCCACCATTTCCCCATCTATTTCCCATGAAGTGATGGGACCAGATGCCATGATCTTCGTTCTCTGAATGTTGAGCTTTAAGCCAACTTTTTCACTCTCCACTTTCACTTTCACAAGAGGCTTTTTAGTTCCTCTTCACTTTCTGCCATAAGGGTGATGTCATCTGAAACTAAGGCAAATTGAAAGTGGTCAAACAGGAGATGGCAAGAGTTGAACATCGACATTTTAGAAATCAGCGAACTAAAATTGACTGGAATGGGTGAATTTAGCTTAAACGACCATTATATCTACTACTGTGGGCAAGAATCCCTTAGACGAAATGGAGTAGTCCTCAGAGTCAACAAAAGAGTCTGAAATGCAGTACTTGGATGCAATCTCAAAAATGACAGAATCATCTCTGTTCATTTCTAGGGCAAACCATTCAATATCACAGTAATCCAAGTCTATGCCCCTACCAGTAATGCTAAAGAAGCTGAAGTTGAACAGTTCTATGAAGACCTACAAGACCTTCTAGAACTAAGACCCCCAAAAGATGTACTTTTCATTATACGGGACTGAAATGCAAAAGTAGGAAGTCAAGAGATACCTGGAGTAACAGGCAAATTTGGCCTTGGAGTACAAAACAAAGCAGGTCAAAAGCTAACAGAGTTTTGCCAAGAGAACGCACTGGTCATAGCAAACACCCTCTTCCAACAACACAAGAGAAGACTCTACACGTGGACATCACCAGATGGTCAATACTGAAATCAGATTGATTATATTCTTTGCAGCCAAAGATGGAGACGCTCTATACAGTCAACTAAAATAAGACTGGGAGCTGACTGTGGCTCAGATCATAAACTCCTAATTGTCAAATTCATACTTAAATTGAAGAAAGTAGGGAAAACCATTAGACCATTCAGGTATGACCTAAATCAAATCTCTTATGATTATACAGTGGAAGTGACTAATAGATTCAAGGGATTAGATCTGATAGACAGAGTCCCTGAAGAACTATGGACAGAGGTTCACGACATGGCATAGGAGGCAGTGATCAAGACCATCCCCAAGAAAAAGAAATGCAAAAAGGCAAAATGGTTGTCCGAGGAGGCCTTACAAATAACTGAGAAAAGAAAAGATGCAAAAGGCAAAGGAGAGAATGAAAGATATACCCATTTGAATGCAGAGTTCCAAAGAATAGCAAGGAGAGATAACAAAGCCTTCCTCAGTGATCAATGCAAAGAAATAGAGGAAAACAATAGAATAGGAAAGACTAGAGATCTCTTCCAAAAAATTAGAGATACCAAGGGAACTTTTCATGCAAAGATGGGCACAATAAAGGACAGAAATCATATAGACCTAACAGAAGCAGAAGATATTAAGAAGAGGTGGCAAGACTACACAGAAGAATTATACAAATAAGATCTTCATGACTCAGATAACCACGATGGTGTGATCACTCACCCAGAGCCAGACATCCTAGAATGCGAAGTCAAATGGGCCTTAGGAAGCATCACTATGAACAAAGCTAATGGAGGTGATGGAATTCCAGTTGAGCTATTTCAAATCCTGAAAGATGATGCTGTGAGAGTGCTGCACTCAATATGCCAGCAAGTTTGGAAAACTCAGCAGTGGCCACAGGACTGGAAAAGGTCAGTTTTCATTACAATCCCAAAGAAAGGCAATGCCAAAGAATGCTCAAACTGCCGCACAATTGTACTCATCTCACACACTAGCAAAGTAATGCTCAAAATTCTCCAAGCCAGGTTTCAACAGTACATGAACCATGAACTTCCAGATGCTCAAGCTGGACTTAGAAAAGGCAGAGGAACCAGAGATCAAATTGCCAACATCCATTGGATCATTGAAAAAGCAAGAGTTCCAGAAAAACATCTATTTCTGCTTTATTGACTTTGCCAAAGACTTTATGTGGATCACAACAGACTGTGGAAAATTCTTCAAGAGATGGCAATACCAGACCACCTTACCTGCCTCCTGAGAAATCTGTATGCAGGTCAAGAAGCAACAGTTAGAACTGGACATGGAACAACAGACTGGTTCCAAATTGAGAAAGGAGTACGTCAAGGCTGTATGTTGTCACCCTGCTTATTTAACTTATATGCAGAGTACATCATGAGAAATGCCAGGCTGGATGAAGCACAAACTGAAATCAAGATTGCCGGGAGAAATATCAATACCTTCAGATATGCAGATGACACCAACCTTATATTAGAAAATGAAGAGCTAAAGAGCCTCCTGATGAAAGTGAAAGAGGAGAGTGAAAAAGTTGGCTTAAAGCTCAACATTCAGAAAATGAAAATCATGGCATCCAGTCCCATCACTTCATGGCAAATAGATGGTAAAACAATGAAACGAGTGACAGGTTTTATTTTCTTGGGCTCCAAAATCACTGCAGATGGTGACTGCAGCCATGAAATTAAAAGACGCTTGCTCCTTGGAAGAAAAGCTATGACCAACTTAGGCAGCATATTAAAAAGTGAAGACATTACTTTGCCAGCAAAGGTCCATCTAATCAAAGCTATTGTTTTTCCAGTAGTCATGTATGGATGTGAGAGTTGGACTATAAAGAAATCTGAGCACTGAAGAATTGATGCTTTTGAATTGTAGTGTTGGAGAAGACTCTTGAGAGTTCCTTGGACTGCAAGGAAATCCAACCAGTCCATTCTAAAGGAGATCAGTCCTGAATATGCATTGAAAAGACTGATGCTGAAGCTGAAACTCCGATACTTTGGCCACCTGATGTGAAGAACTGACTCATTGGAAAAGACCCTGATGCTGGGAAAGATTGAAGGCAGGAGGAGAAAGGGACGAAATAGGATGAGATGGTTGGATGGCATCACTGGCTTGATGGACATGAGTTTGAGTAAGCTCCAGGAGTTGGTGATGGACAAGGAAGCCTGGTGGGCTGCAGTCCATGGGGTCCAAAGAGTAGGACACTGAACTGAGCGACTGAACTGAACTGATGTTTTTATGTGTCCTAAGAGTCACTTGCTCCTTTTCACTGCAGCATAATATTCCCTGGGTGAATAGCTCTTACAAATAAAGTTGCTATGAGCATCCATGGGCTTTCCTAGTAGCTCAACAGTAAAGAACATGCCTGCCAATACAGGAGACACACGTTCAATCTCTGGGGTGTAAAAATTCCCTGAAGAAGGAAATGGCAACCCACTCCAGTATTCTTGCCTGGGAAATCCCACGAACAGAGGAGCCCAACAGTCCATGGGATCCCAAAAGAGTCAGACGCGACTTAGTGACTAAACGACGACAACGACGACATGAACATCCTTGCATGCTATCTTTTCCTTGAGAAATGATTTTCTCCCTCCTCCTTGCCACCTTTGTTTCTCTAGTGGATATAAACCAGGTGAAGAAAGCGAGTTCCGCTCCTGCTGATTCCCCTGGCTGCTGATGCTTCTAGAAACAGGGTTAGCCCGCCAAGCTCTGGAGCCGCGGCTCCTCCTCTTTGGGGCCCTGACTCGTCCTGTGTCCCTCTCCACTTCTTGGGGCTGGAGGGTTCTCTTGCTCCCCCTGTGATACTCCTGATGCATGTGTCCAGGGAGAACAGCTGCCCTCCTTCCCTGGGCCAGTGGGGACCAGGCCTCTCAATTGCCCTGTTTCTCCCACCAGAAAACCTCCTCTTCACTTCCAGTCACAGGGAATTATGGAAAGGAAACACATCCCAGGGTCTACTAAGGACGGAGCCCTCGTTTCCCTTCATGCCTGGAAGTGTACTGTGATCATCACAGCTCATTTCCAGCCTCACATCTCCTGAAGGCCATGACTGAGCGTCAGAGAGCTGTCTCCACCAAGTGACAAGACCCGATTCACAGTCTTCTGGGGCGGCTTGTGCAGGTGGCTTGTCTCCTCAATGGAAGTCGACACCAGTTCAGACTGGATGTTTGAACATCCATGCCTCCCCCACTGCCAAGTTCATATGTTGAAATCTTAACCCTTAATGTTTCTGAAGGTGCGGTCTTTGGGAGGTGATTAGATTTAGATGAGGTCATGAGGGTCAGGTCCCTGTGATGGGATCACCGTCTTTATAGAAAAAGACCAGAGCACTCTGCCTTGTCAGGACACAGGAAGTCAGTAGAGGTTTATAAGCCAGGAAGGGGATCTCTCCAGAAACCAAATCATTGGGTGCCTTGGTCTGGACCTCACGGCCTCCAGAGCTGTGATAAATAAATGTCTGCTGATTAAGCTGCCCAGTGTGTGTTTTGTGATAGCAGCTCAAACAGACTTAGAAAACCAAACAGCTGTGAGTGTTTATTGAGGACCTACTATGTGCGGGGCAGTATTTCAAGCACCATGGAACTAGAAGAAACATGAGATGGAGACGCTGTTTTCTGGAAGCCTGTGCACGAGCAAGGTAGAGCTGCATAAACTTCCATGCGGGGCTGTGCAGAATGGCAAAGGCGAGTCACAGCCTGACTGCACTCACCTATGTCCCAGCGTGTTTGCCTGTAGGAAAAGTAATAGCCCGCACCTCTTGAGTGAACAAGTGAATCAATCGACAATGTAACAAAAGTCAGAGTATCCACCCTGCTGTTTAGAGAGGGTCCTCCTGAGGGGTGAACAGGAAGGAACACGGGGTTTTACCTCTTTGTGTGTGTGTGATGCATGTCTGGATGGTTGAAACGGCCAGTGAGCTTGTCCTTCCTTCTTCCAAAGAAGGGTGTAATTTCGCTGAAGGTGGAAACTCATAGTTGTCATAGTGCAAGACATGGATCAGGCCCCATGTCTGGCTTAGATCCAAACCAGAAGGTGAGAGTGGTTTGGAAGACAGAAGCGTCTCCAGGGGTTGGGGGCCGTGGAGGAGAGAGGACTCTGCAGCATCACAAAGGAGGAGGGAGAGTGAGGCGAGAACTCCCTGGGGCGGGAGACTTCCTAGAGGGTTTTGCAGAAGGAGCCCTGGGCACGGGGTCTTATTTGCTGAGAACTGAAACAACAGAGAATCACAGGTCCTCCCACCCCTGATATTATGTTTATTTGTTTTTATTCTAGTGGCACATTAAGTGCCTGCCAACTAATTCTTTACCTACTTGACCTTCTGAAATCCATAAGTGATATCCAGGGGGTAGCTGGCATGATGCCTCTTGCCCATATGGAAAATTCTAAGCAAGAAGTGAACAGCAAAAGACAGGCAGCTGGGAGGTGGTGTATTTAAACCCCAGAGCAGGTAGGCCAAGACTTGGCAGCTGGGGTTCAGCACTCCCTCCCAGAGTGGACAGGCAGGCCCTGGACACTGACCTCATGGTGTCGGCGTGGGACCTGTGCACCAGTGAGTGTTGGCACGTTCCTGCCTCCGGTGTCCCTGTGTCTGCTGCCTTCCTGTTCCAGCTCAACCTGCATTTGGGAAGCTGGAAAAATGCAGCTTCTGAACACCAGGCCCTCTGGGGCCAGGCTATCAAGGTCCTCCAAGATCTGGGCCCACCCTCTCCCCACAGTGTTAGATGGGCCTGAGCCGCTGGTATCTGCTTGCTCCACTGAGAACACTGCGTGCTCACTCGTGCCTCTGTGCATCGATCCTGGCAGCATCCCAAAGGGCCCCCAAGGTTCTGGACCTCTGGAATCCTCGAATCTTCTCCAAGTTATTCAACCAAACACAGATCAAGGTGTTTCTGTGAAGGGATTTTGGAGGCCTAATTAAGGCCAACTCAGCATGCAGGTCCCAGCTCCAGGGTGTCTGACCTCCCTCCCAGGCCTGCATTAGGTCTTCCTCCTTAGGGCACCCCCGAGCCATGACTGTCCCTCACCTGGGGCCTCTTCCTCCATCCTGCCTGGAATCACTGCCCACCGATTTGTAAGGCTGTCGCCCCCACATCCCACTCACGCAGTGAGGCTGAAAACCGATGAGGGCAGGACCAGAGTTGGATTCTCCTGCACATTTCCAGTCTCCAGTGGTACCTGACATGGAGCTTTCATTCATTCCTCCATTCATCCAGCCCCTCAATCATTCATTCATTTTCTCAGGCAATGAGTAGCTCTTGAGCAGCTGCTATGAGCCAGGCCCATGAATAAGCCAAACCTGGGCCTCATGGAGCCCTGGGGTGCCCTCAGGGGCTGTTGTAGAATGGATGAATGAATGAATGCTCACAGTGAGGCCAATTAAATGAGAAGTGTGTGTGTGTACACACACATGAATGATATGGGTGTATGAATATGTGTGTATGCAAGTGCATGAGTGCATGTGATGTGTGTATGTATGTGTTGAGTGTGTATTTATATGTGATGCAAGAGTGTACCTGGTGTGTATTTATATATGTACTGTGTACCAATGCATGTGTTTATATATACGTGTGAGTGTGTGGTGTGTATATGTGAATCTGCATGAGTGTGTGTGATGTGCACACATGTGTGGTGTGGTTCATGCCAACAGCATGGTGAAACCCCCAAGCCCCTGTGCACCCCAACCCCTGGCCCCCACTCAGATTCTTCCCATCATGTTCACTGAAGCCAGATAATCAAGCCACCTCCGCCCAATCTTTCTTCCACTCTAGGAAAAGGGAAATTTGGGCATTTTCTCAAAAGTCTCTGCCAATTGGGGGAAAAAAAAAGAAACAGGGGAGGCAGAGCTGCCTGGAAGTGTTACCTGCAGATGGAATACAAAAAGAAAGAGACCAAAACCAAAACCAACCCAGACCACCAGACCCTCTTAGTAAGGGAAGGCTGCCTGCGAGGTCCTGAGCAGGACAGATTTCCACAAGATGCCTTCTTACCCAAGCTAAGGACTGAGGGCTGCACTCTCAGTTCGCTCGACCTAAATCCAAATTCCCCAAGAGGAAGAGTGCTGAGTCTCCACATGGAAGACCAGCTGTGGATCTGACTATCCCTTCAGAACCCAAAAGGCACTGGAGTCCCCACGTCACTCAAAAGTCTTGGTGGGATGTGGGGAGGGACCACACACAAAACAATGCCCCATCGCTGGGGCCCATAGGCATGAACATGTAGGAAGCTACCACATGCCCCATCTCCCGCCCAGGAGTGAGGACAGCAAGCTCCAGACTCTCTGCCTGGCTGGACCGCACGTGGGGAGCAGGTTTTCACCTGGAGTAGCGGGAGAAGGCTCCTGGTGCTGGCAGAGCCTTGACCACAGAGAGGGAAGCCTGGCTTCTTCCCCTTTCTGGGGTCCACACCTGGTGGTGGGTGGGAAGCAGGAGGATGCTAGGAAGCCGGCAGCGAGCCCACTTGGGCCCCCGGCCCAGGAAGCACTGGCACCTGCACCCCCCGCTTGTGCCCGCCTTCTGGGGGCCTGGCCAGCGGCCACTCACATTGGCTTCCATGGGGCACACAGCTGCCACGCCATCTGCAGCACAGCCGGCAGCCCTGGGCCCTGTGCCCTCCGCGAGTGGCCCTTGCCAGCCTCTCATGGGCTGGAGGTGGAGTCGCTGGGACCCGCTCAGCTGCCCTGAGCAGGTGGCTGGGGGATCTTGGGAGCTGGTGCAGTGGACACAGAGGGGTGCTGTGAAGCTGTGTAACGGGTGGGGTGGGCCAGGCGGTACCCCCTCAGCAGGGACTGCACAGGACGCGGCACAGAGGGCAATGCAGGCTGTTTGAGCAGCTGGAAGCAAGCATCCCACAGGTCCTGCTGCCTCAGCCATGCAGTTTCAACCTGGGGCCAGTGAACCCCGCAAAGGCTCAAACCCCCTCCCAAGCCCTCTCAGGGCCCCAGTTCTGTCCACACCAGGGACTTGCCAGCAACACTTTCTAATAAAATGCAAATCAGCAATTGCCTTGCTGAAGTACAAGAGAGGGAAAAAAAAATCACTGTAAACAAAATCTCTGTTGCTATGGAGACCATTAAAAATAGCCTTCCCACCCTTCCCTCCTTCTTTCCGGGTAACGTACAGCTGAGTTCCTTCACACCACATTATTATTACTTTTTAATTATGAATAATTTCCTCCTTTCCATAAGAAGATGGATTAATGCACAGAACTTTCCAAATGAAGCCCCCCTTTTAGGATGTAACTCAATACACAAATGAGTTTATGTCACAGCTAACCCTTTCTGTCCCACCTGTCTGCTCTAGAATCATGACATGGATTCTGAGAATGCAAAGGCAGATCCAGGAGAAGCCTGGCCGGGCTCAGGGGCAGCTGTGGGGGTAAGAAGATACCTGGAGAGAGCAGACACAACAAATGAGGTATGTCCTGGGGGAAGGAACACACATCACGAGTTCCCTTCTGCTGGCAAACAGCAGCCTCTGGTCCCAGCTCACGAGTGCAATGATGGGACATGCTAGCTGTCCATCTTGCCCAGGTAGCTCCTAAATCCCCATGACTAGGACAAGCTACTGGGCAAGGCCTGGCAGTGAGGCTTGCATGGAGCCAGGGCGGCAGGAGAGGCCAGCGCAGTCCTGCCCTCTGTTGTCAGAGAGCTCCCAAGCCACTGCAGCACACAAGAAGCCCCAGCAGCCACCACCATCGAGGCAAGTGAATAAAAGTTACAATCATAACTAGTGGTATAGACCTTGCCTGCCGATGCAGGAGACATAAGAGACGCGGGTTTGATCCCTGGGTTGGGAAGATCCCCTGGAGAAGGAAATGGCAACCCATTCTGGTATTCTTGCATGGAGAATCCCATGGACAGAGGAGCCTGGCGGGCTATGGTTCATAGCGTCACAAAGAGTCAGACATGACTGAAGTGACTTAGCACCCCCCACAATCACAGCTGCCAGTCTGCAATTTCCCCTGCAGAGACAGCATCAAAGGACCCCTGTTTCCACTGCCCATCCCATCCAGGAAGGACGCCCACTGGTTTCAGAACCTAAGATGGCCACAGGGCTTTGAGTGTGGGTCTGCAGGAATAACTGCTGGTACTGACAGGGGGCCCAGCCTATCGCCTGAGTGGGGTTGGGCCGTGGGGTTGACCCAGGGAGAAGAGAAGCAGGGAAGCGGGGTACTGTCCTCCCTGCACCCACCCAGCTCTGGGAAGGGGCCACTGCTCACATTTCAGAAGCCTTGGGTCCTTTCTGCCTGGATGCTGACTCCTTCATCTGACAGCAGAACTAGCTGTTTTGTGACCTTTAGAATCTAAAGCAACAGAAGCGGAAACGTCCCTGGAGGAGAAAGTCTTGAGAGGCCACCTGGGGGCCAGAGGACCTCCTACATCAGGGACATGGCTTTCACTTGTGCTGACTGCGGCTGGCTGGCTTGGTAGCCCCACCTGGCCAGCAGGCTGGGAAGAACTCACCTTCTTCCCGGACCCGCTAGCATGGTTCCCAAGTCAGGGAGAGGAGAGGGTGGCCCCACCTTGCTCACTCCCCTCACCTCTGCCGAAAGTGGGCACCTGTCTCCTGGTGAGAGAACCGCAAGGTGCAGAGCTAAGGCGTTGGGAGAGGAAAGGAAGCACCGTGAACTCACCTGTGGGTGTTCCCCACCCAGCTCAGGGGGGAGGGTCTGGTTAAACCGCCACCATCAGGAGGTTTTCCATGCGCCCACTGCCTCCTCGGCCAGCATCCCTGGTCAGAGGCAGGCTCTGCAGTGCTTCCTGGAGACTTCAGAGGGGACACCCCAGCCCTGTGACAATCCCCTCCAGAAAGACTAGCGGTAGGGTGGCCTGTCCCTGGGTGTTGAAGAGTAGGCGTCCCCACAGCCTTCCCCAGAGAATCGTACTCAGCCAGGACAGTCTAGACTCGAAGCCAGTGAGCCACCTCACACCTTTAGCCTGGCTGACATCAAAACACCAAAAAGAGGGACTTCCCTGGTGGTCCACTGGCTAAGACTCTGAGCTCTTACTACCCTGGTTCAATCCCTGGTTGGGGAACTAGGATCCCACGAGCCACACAGTATGGCCAATATATATATATATATAAAATAGACTTTATTTTTAAAAAATACAAAAAAGAACAAGAATGGGAGAGGATGTAGAGAAGCTGGAACTCTTGTGCACTGGTGAGGGCATGTAAAAGGGTGCAGCCACTGTGGAAAATAGTAGGTAGTTCTTCAAAAACTTAAAACATTGAATTACCATACAACTCAGGAATCTCCTTCTGAGTACGTAACCAAAAAAATGAATGTAGAAACTTGAATAGATATGTATAGACTCATATTTATAGCAGCGTTATTCACAACAGTCAAAAGGTGAAAGCAACCCAAGTGTCCACCGACAGGTGAATGGATAAGAACGTCCACACAATGGAAGATTATTCAGTTTTAAGAAGGAAGGACATTCTGACACCTGCTACAACATAGGTGGAGCGTGAGGACGTGATGCTACCTGAAATAAACTCACCACAAAAGGAAATGTCCTGTGTGGTCCCACGCATATTAGGTACCTGCGACAGTCAAATGCAGAGACAGAAAGCAGGATGGGGTGAGTGTGTAATGGGGACAGAGCTTCAGTCTGAGGTGATGAAGACTGTTCCAGAGATGGATGGTGGTGACAGTCGCTTAACAGTGCCACTTCATGCCCTGACCTGTACCTCTGAAAATAGTTAACATGGAGAACTTCATGTTCTTTACAAGTTGTTTTACCACAATTTTCTGAAGTTAGAAAGAAGGCTCTGGGATGCTCTAAACTTCCTGCAGCTGCTGACTCTCCTCCTTACTCACACCCACCCACACACGTGCTTCCCAAGCTAAAAGTCAGCCAAGGTCTTTCTCCATCAGATAGTCCTACCCTAAAGCAACTTTGCAAAGAACGATCTGAACTGGGAAAGCGGCTCCCTGCTGCTCCCCTGGTCCGATCCGGTGACACTCTGTGTGTCAGCCCAGCGCCTGCTTTTTGTGATTGAAAGCAAGAAGGACACGCCCACAGGCCTCCACGCACACTGAGGGTGGTGAAAGGTGTGGCTCAGTCCCCACCAGCCTCCCAGCTCTGAGCTACTTCTTAGCAAGAAAGACCAGGTGAGAACCTTAAGGGGGACAGAGAAGGACAAACGGACAGAAGGACAGGCCAGGGCCAAGATGCAGAGAGATGGGAGGGGCTCTGCCAAATTTCACAGTGTCCCAAAGTCTGGGTGGTAGTCCCCTTCACTCGGACCACTTGAGAAACCCTTGGGAGAGGGGTTCCTGCACATGGGGTGAGCAAGGAGACTGCACAGACCGGTCTGAAAGAGCCGGCTCTTTCAGACACAAGTCGGCCTTTAGCTGGGCCGGGGAGGCAGGCTCCAAGGCCATGGAACCTTCTCTGAACCAACTCAGATCGAGTCACAGCCCAGCAATGAATGCATCCTTCTTTAACTTAGCAATCCTACTCACATTCTGCTAGGCAACTAGATTTCATGAGCCCTCGAGTCAGTGTGGGCGACACAGCGGCCGGTGTCGGGGGGCTGGGTCGCCCAAGCTCCAGGGGAGGAGAAGGATTCCAGGAGTGCTGCACACCTCGAGCTCACGGGAACGTCCCACGGTGGCCGAGTTATCACCTGAGGTTTCATTTGCCCTCACACCACCTCCCTGTGTCTGCGGGCTGCTCTGCCGCATGCGCACACTTGTGCGTGTACACGCAATCCTGTGTTGGAGGCACACACCTTCTGTCGCCTCAGCAGCTCCCTAAGATTTATTTTTTCCCCTTGGGCAGCTTCTTCCAGGATGCAGCTCTGTCTGCACTTGAACCCGCCCCCGTGAGAGCAGATGCTGGGTGCACCCCCGGGAGCCCACAGAGTTACAGCCACCAACCTCCCCCTGCACCCCACGCCCATCGTCTGCCTGCAGATGGCCATCAGAGGGAGGTCTGGAAAGCTGGGGACACACAGAGCTTCGCTGTGGCCGAGACCTGTGTATTTGCAGGTTTCACGCAGATTTTGGACCTCAGACCAGAACTTCAGAAAATGCACAGCAAGCAACAGGTGTTCGCCAGCTACTCACAGTGGACACCACTGGGTGTGTGCACACGCCTGTGGATATGCACGTGTGCAGGTGTGTATGTGCGCGTGTATGAAATCCAGAGGCACACAATGCTTCGTTGCCTCTTTTAAACAACATGATTGTGAAGGCCCTGAATCTCTTACCTTTGGCATCTTCATCCCCACAGAGGGGGCGCGGGGAAGCGACTCACCTTCCTCCCACCTGCAAGCCCCCTAAAAGGGTGACTGTCAAGATTCAGACCCAATCACACACCTGGAAAGCCCTTTGGAAAGCGCCTGGGAATCCGAGGGTGTGGGGATTTTCGTGCGAGTTGCGGACGCCCCTGGCATCCCCCTTGCTTCCTTCTAGTGGAATCATTAGAGATGTAAAATTAACAGGTGTGTTGCTTTTAGGCAAATCCGATGTTTTAAAAACACAAATTGGCTGATGATTCACTTCACAAAAGGTTCCTTCCTGTGGAAATGGAGCAGTCCTGAGCGCATTTTAAAAACACTGCCATTTTTTATCTACAGGTTTTTCAGAACATATGTACAGCACGAAGTCAGGGACTCGATCAGGATGCCTCCCACCCAGCTCGAGGCTGTGGGAAGGAAAGTGGGAGTAGGCTGCCCCAGGACAACCTTGGCAAGGTCCCCTGGAAGTTGTGGCAGCCGCCTTAGACTTCTCAATCCTGGGCCCTGTCCAGGTCCTCTCCTGCCTTTCTGCGAAGGGTGATGTGGGCCTGCCCACACTCCAGGAGGAGGGTTTTGGGGTTTTCCACAGGCACAGCAATTAGCCGGGAACACAAAGCTGACGCCCCTGATTTCCTGCTTTCCTGGACTTGGCCCCCGTGCCTCTGCTATCGGTTGACTTTAATTGGTGTGTTTTGGCTGTAATAAGACATCCCTGTGAGTATAACCACTTTTCTGAGTTCTGTGAGTCCTTCCGGTGAATTACTGAAGCTGAGCATGGTTTTGGAAGCCCCGAAGCTGAAGCTGGTGTCACAAGCGTGGGTGGTCTAAAGTGGCTGTGGGCTCTAACGGGATGGAGCCCCTCGGCTCCTGTAAACAGGAATGGGGGAGTCGCCAGCGGGATGCCACACCACTGGCTGAGCCATGGGGACCCCTTCGGGTCCCTGGGCCACACCCACCACGTGACATCACCTCCTGGGCCCCTGGTTCTGAAGAAGCACAATGGAAACGGTCCCAAATAGGAGGCATGCAGGTACATCCCTTGGACATGAAGCCATAGGTGGGAATGAGAGAGGCTGGCACGGGGTACCAGGCAGGGAGGCCACAGAGGCCAAGGACTCAAGGAATATGGGCTCATCGCCCTAGCACGGGGATCCCAAGTACTTCTAAACCCGTGCATAGAAACAGACCCCAAATGACCAAGTGAGACATCGGGGCCCCAGGCAACAACCAGCAACACCTTCTCCTCCTCCTGGGAATGGAGGTCTCCTTTAAGGCCAGAGGAGGAGGAGGGTGGACAGGGAGGGAAGTGAGACCAGGGAGATAAAGCCGTGGAAGACCCCTGTGAACATGGCCCCTGGAAATGGGCAGGTTAAGAGGAAGCATGCCCAGCTTTCCAAGTTTCTCCATCAATCCACAGCTCACCCGCCCTCGGCAGCCACCCTCCTCCGCACATGGCCCCCTTACACAATTTTAGAACCTCTCTCAGAATCACAGGAGTCTCCTTCTCATCCCTCAGGCAGAGCTGGAATAATGGGGGGGGGCGGAAAGCAGAGGGAAAATGCCCCATTTTTCAAACTGGTGTGTCAAAGTCAAAACCGTGTAATCTCAGTTCATTAGGGCTTGTTGCCTAGGGCCCCAAGCAGAGGGCTCTCCTGGGATCTCCTCCCTCCTCCCTGAGGCTCCCCATCTCCCAGGGGCTTTGGGAGGGGCTGCTGTCCAGATGCCATTTCTGCCGAGGGTTGTCGTGTATCCATCAAGGCCCAGCCACCTTCAGGGGCTGAGTGATGTATGGAGCCAGCTGTGCGGAGGGCTTTATTAAACTCCCGCCCAGATGAGATTAGGAGGGGGAGCTGGCTGCTGTGGTAAACAGCTGCCAGCCCTGTGGGGGCTGGGCCAGGATGGGAGGTGGGGGATAGGATGGGGAGTCCAGGGTGGGAGAGGAGTCAGAGGGAGAGGTGCAAGGGGCCTTGTTCACACTTCAGCACATGCTCCCTGATGGTGGAGGCAGGACTTGGAGCCTGGGGGAGCCCCAGGGAGAAGGGGATGGGCCGGGAGGGAGAGGAGAGGTCAGGAGGGGCCCTCTGGAGACAGCCATTCTAGAGAGGCAGTCGGGGTGGCAAAACAGAGGGATGCTGTGTGTGGAGCGGCTGGGACTAGTTAGGGGGCACGAGGACTCAGGGCTCGCCCAGCAGCACGACACATGCTATCCTTAAAAATCACCTGGTCTTCCTTGCAGCACCTCCCAACCAGAACGCACCTGACCCTCCATCACACCACCTCTCCTTGTATCCATGTCCATGGTTACGCCCTGCCAAGTGTGTAGGGGGGTGGACCTCATACGGGTGGGGCCTCCAGCAAAGCAGGGTTCATACGCCCATCCCCGCCTCATCCCCAGGGTTTCCTGCCCAGGCTGCCCCCTCTCTGCGCCCTCTCAACATACTTTGTGTTCCCATGTAGTCGTTGGGTAGAAATGCAACCCTGGGAAGGGTCCCCAGAGCCCACCAGAGTCAGGGCTGGGTCAGGCCAGGTGGGGCCGACACTGGGGTCTTGGTCTGTTTCAGATCTGCATGTGGTGCCCCCTGCTGGCCCCCACCTGTCTGGGTGAAGCTGGGAACCTGGGGCTCTCCCTGGCTCCTTTTGCTCCATCATCATCTGCCATGCTGGTGTCTCCCCCAAATCAGTATGTGAAGCCGAAGCCCCAGCCTGGCTCCTGGGAGAAGGCTCCTGCAGGGACACCAGGGAGGGGTTTCCCCAGCGCTGTTCTGGGGCAGTGGGCAGCCTTCGGCTTTGGAGGTGCTTGATTGCAACAATAGCCCAGTCTCTGGAGACTCACTGTTTGACAACTGCAGGAAAGAGTCTTAGGAGACTGAGCCTGTCTACATCTTCGAAGCGAAAAAAACAGATCAGAAAGAACATGGAAAACAAAGATTCAAACCTATGCCTAAAACCTCCTAGCACACCAATAAATGGAAAACCCTGCCCATGCTTAAGGAGTCTCTCCAACCTGTAGTTTATTTAACTGTCCTTTTTAAGGGACTCTTAATCAGAAAAGTGATTTCAAAATCAAATATACTTTTGAAAGTACTTTTGTTCCTAAAGTAAAGTACAAATATGATTTATCCTACACTATGCTCAACAAATATTATTTCTCATCTGCCAACAGACTGCTTTGTAAGAACACAGGGCACGGGGTCAAGGCCTATGTGTCCCCCCTCCCCGACCACC
>SJYQ01006777.1:191135-210386 GCA_006410935.1 Redunca redunca | reverse complement strand
GGAAGCATGGTGGGAAGGGGTCAAAGACTAGAAATTAGTTGGTATCTGCAGCCAGAAGTACTGCCTGGAATCTCCCAGATCAAATCAGAGAATTGTTCTTTATGGTGAAGTATAAAAAGTTAAAGTCAGGCTTGAGACCAGACTCATAAGTGTTAGCTCATGAAAATAGTGGAGGAATCCAGGGACCAGGTAACAAATATTGAGTGTGAAATAGAACACGTATAAACATACCGGCGATTCTCATTACTCAAGGATTAATGCTGTATAATGTTGCTGCCAACTCTTAATCAGTGAACGCGGAACGATTGCTGCTGGGGGTGGTTGGGTGCCTGTGAGCCTCCAGCCGTGAAGTCTCTGTCAGCCCTTTGTTAATACGTGACCATCTGACCATCTTAAGGGGACGGTTCAGTGGTGTCCTTGTGCAGCCATCACCACCATCCAACTCCAGACCTACTTTTATCTTATAAAACTGAAACTCTGTGTTCACTAATCACTACACCCCCTTCCCCAGCCCCTGGCAGCCACCAGCTATGGTCTGTCTCTGTGATCTGACGGCTCCAGGTCCCTCACAAGAGTGAAATCAGAGTATTTGTCCTTTTGTGACAGGCTGATTTCACTCAGCATGTGTCAGAATTTCCTTCTCTTTTTAAGGCTGAATAATATTCCATTGGATGGATGGACCGCAGTTGGTTTACCATTCATCCATCGATGGACACTTGGGTTGCTTATACCTTTTGAAGATTGTGAGTAATGCTGCTGTGAACACAGGTGTGCAAATATCTCTTCAAGACCCTGCTTTCAATTCTTTTGCAGAAGTGGGGCTGCTGGTGGAGTACTTTTTGTTTGCTTTTCACAAAAATAAACATCTTCACTTCATGGGCCAGGCCCACAGAAGCTGGCTCGGCTCAAAGGGGAGCCTGTCACAAGTCAGACTTCCAGAATGGCAGGGAGTCTGTGTTTGTTCGCTGGAGGTGCATATTCATTTTTAAATGGTCACTAATGGCCCTTTATTGGCACACAACCTGTTCAGCTCAAAATACTACCTTATTTGTTTGAAGTGGAAACAAAGGACAATTAATTAATTTGTTAATTATTCTTCCTTCCTTTGCACGCATGCCAGTATCAAAGGCCCTGTGTCCCAGATGTGAAGGGAACGGATTCATTTACTGATGAGGAACCAGGGAGATGCCCTGAGGCAGAGGAAGGAAAAAAATTAAAAAGCAAACGTGGTACATGGTTTCAAAAGGAGACCTAATTATGATGATCCTAGAAGTTCCACTGGCTTCTCTTCTCAGTGAGATGAGTGGGTCTGTAAGACAAGCCCCACAATTTGCAAGGCTGGCTTGCTACAAATCTGTACTTTGCACTTAGCTTGGTAAATGCATATAAGCTGTCCATAAGTAAAACATCCAGAACACATAGTTTCTGGGATTTCCTCTCTTGTTCCCCAGTGGCTAGGTGGGTAAAGAATCCGCCTGCAATGCAGGAGACTCAGAAGACACGGAAGAATTCGATCCCTGGGTCAGGAAGATCCCCTGGAGGAGGGCATGGCAACCCACTCCAGTATCCTTGCCTGGAGAATCCCATGGACAGAGGAGCCTGGCGGGCCGTGGTCCATAGGGGCACAGAGAGTCAGGCCCAACTGAAGTTACTGAGCACACACACATGCACCCTCATGCTCCCCCACCCCTGAATTAACTAACTAGCCATGTCCCTTCTCCCTCCTTGCCTGCCCTCCAGGTCACCCTTCAGGAGAGAGACACCTTCCACTGGTTGGTGCTGGTAAGGGCAGCAAACTTGCCTATTGGAGCAGTATTTGCACAGAGACAGCAGGACACTCGGGTGCAAACAAGGAAACGGTGAGCAACGGCCCTTCCGTCCCCTGCTTTTGGGCCAGGACCCTCTGCTGCATCTCCGCCTTCACCGCAGTGACCCAGGTCTCAATCAACCTGGACATCCTCCCTGGGCAGTGTTCAGGGGAGGACCCAGTTGTTCACACCCCCATCATGAGACTCTGCAGTGCCTTCCATGGAAGTGGAGTGTACTTCCCACCCCTGGACCTCGGGTTTGGCCGATGACTTGCTTTGACCAGTGGGAGGTGCGCTGACATGATGCAAGCAGAGGCTATAAGGCTATTTGCCGGCTGGGTTCATGCCACCTCGATGGCCAGCAGAACCCCCCTGGGAGCTGCTGCCCTTTGGCCTGGACCCAGGGAGAATCTGTATGAGCAGGCCAGAGCCTGCCTTAGAATGAGGAGCCCACAGCTTGAGTGGAAGCCTCCTACTGAGCCCAGTCCAGCCCAGCCCAGATCAGCCTGTACCCAGATGACTTGCAGGGATGTGACAAGGAAACAGATAGTTCTTGCTATTCATGGAGTTCAGTGCTAGAAAGTCATGGCTAACACAATCCTAGGGGAAACCCAGAACTCTGCTCACAACCTTTTCATCAACCTATGGCTTCCCAGGTGGCGCAGTGGTAAAGAATCTGCCGGCCAATGCAGGAAACGCAAGAGACGCGGGTTTGATCCTTGGATTGGGAAGATCCCCTGGAATAGAAAATGGCCACCTACTCCAGTGTTCTTGCTTGGAGAATTCCATGGACAGAGGAGCCTGGGAGGCTACAGTTCATGGAGTCGCAAAGAGTCGGACACAAGCAACTGAGCACATCAATATATATGCCTATTTTATGTATGTTTCTGTGTAAAGATGCCTTATCTAATACAGGTTGCATTAGGTTGGCTCATTACATTGAGTTCAGGGCCAACGGCACCATAACACAGGCTTGAATGAAGCTCATCTAATGCCCACATTTTCTCCGCAGGGCACATCTCAGCCTCCTGGGGCTTAGGAACAGCGGACACCACTCCAGCACGATGCTCGAGCCATTCTAACAGCAAAGTCACCAACAAAAAGCACCAAGAAACAGAAAATGTGGCACCAAAATATTTCAGCATGAGAGCTAAAACTAGAAGGCAGGGTGTCACCTGTCCAGTCTCAGCTGAGAACACCTGTGCAGACGACTCAAATTTTTCAATGTTCTGCACACATCCGCAAATAATCAAGGAACTGTCCTTCATGTTGATTGAGGGGTTACAAAGAACTGTCAACAAAGAGGCAAGTTTGCAAATATGGAATCCACAAATAATGAGCCTCAACTGTAAATTATTATCTTTTTTACCCACTGACTTTCGGGGCAGTTGGTTAGGCACCAAGGACTGGCTGCCACATGTGACGAAGACCAAGGGGACTCATGCCCTCGGCTTCCCAGATGGGAACATCTGGGATTGTTGAAGGCAGTAGGACAGGCTGACGTCGATGAAACAAATCAGGGTTCTCCTGATTCTACCTAAAAGGATGTCCCTGTAGCTCAAACGGTAAAGAATCTGCCTGCAATGGAGGAGACCAAGGTTCAATCCCTGGGTCGGGAAGATCCTCTGGAGAAGGGAATGGCAAGCCACGCCAGTATTCTTGCCTGGAGAATCCCATGGACAGAGGAGCCTGTCGGGCTACAGTCTGTGGGGTTGCAAAGAGTCAGATATGACTGAGTGACTAACACACATATCCTGATTCTACAACAGGGTAAAAATCCCAGCGCAAATGTCACAGTAGGAAATAAAAGCCCGGCAGCCCTCTTCCAGGCAATGTGCCTCGCCCCTGCCCCTACACGTCACAGCTGCCTTACCTCCATCCATGGCCCTGAGCAGATGTGAGCACAGGCGGAGAATGTAGAGAGTGTTCTCCTGTCCTCAAGGGGTTTCAACATCCCCAGTGTTGCCTTGACAACAGCTAGAGAAGAGCATCTTGGCAGTCGCTCTCCTGGCCATCAGCTGGGCCATTGTGTGTGGGTTTTAGGATTTGAAGGGTCAGGAGCGGTGGAGGGGAACACCAGCATGCCAGTCAGGTCCTCTTAAAAGGAGCTGGACCAAGCTGTTTATTACTGCAGGACCAGCTCTGCCTGCAAAATGCAGACACTTCCATGCTGAGAGACACTGAGAAAGGCTTCATGCCACAGGAAACCAGGCAGACTGTGAAAACCATGTTCATTTTCTGGACAATATGGAGTCAGAAGGGCAATATGCAGCCCCGTCCATTCAGAAATAAACTGCTTGGTCAGAGCTAGGTGATGAAAGGCAAGCCCACAAAAGATGAACGGCCCACCTTCATCTTGTGACCTCGGCTCTTGTCCTGACACCCCTCGGAATATCCAGATAGCCTGAAGCCGGAAATAGTGTGAATGCTCCCGGCTGTCTTTGGCATCCATGGTTCTGACTGTCTGACTTTGTTTAGGGGATTAGCCGAGAGGGCAAAGGGGACCTAGATACATTCTGTATCTTACTTAGGAGAGAGCGGATTAAAGTAATGTTGCTTCAAATCCATATTGGTCTGAACTTTAGGGAGAGCTGGATCTTGCTTAGGAATGCTGATGGAGACAGAACTGCTTCTTCAGAGACGGGCTTGACGGCTTCGGGGTCAGGTATCAGCCGAACAGACTGGAACCCTTGGGGAAGCACAGGTACCAGTGTTTCCCACTCGGCAAGGTGTTCTTAAAAATAACTGGCTACGCAAGGGGGACATACCATGTTTCCCAGGGCCTGGCAGAGCCAGGGGAGGAGAGCCTCCTATTGGCAAGAGGTACCCTGTGCCTCTGACCTTCTCCACCCATCTGAGGAAACGGGCTCTTGGTTTAGAAGCGCCATCTCACTGGAGATGGCATATCATACAGGATTCTAGATCCTCTAGATCTAGAATGGGCTCTAGAATGAGGATCCCAGCACAGCTACGCATCAGCTGTGTGACCTCGGGCCAGGGGCCTGCCCTCTCTGTGCCTCACTTTGCCTATCTCTAAAAGGAGAATGACAGATCATCCACTTCCTCGGGGCAGTTGTGGGGTTAAATGAGGCCATGCAAGGACAGGGCTCAGAGCAGAGCCAGGCACATAGTAGGAACGAATGAAGGTTAGCCACTGGGCTTGGCCCCTGGCCCTCCGTGCCTGCTCCCGGGCGCCCCCGGCTCTGCCCCTCTGGGGTCAGCGTCCACGTTAGCAGGCCACTGCTGGTGTGCAGGTCCTCTCTGGCACGCGGTTTGTCCCTGACAGCCTTCAAACCCCGAATGTCTTCTCTCTGCCACCTCTCACATCCCCAGCCACCTCCTCCCACGCCCTGGCTCTGTGTACTCAGGGAATGCAAAACAATTTTAACATTGTTCTAAGCCAAACATAATTAGGAAGGTAAATCTATAACAACAGCTAAATCACATAATGCATTCCAAATCCAAGGAAACGTCACTGGGGGGCGTCTCGGGGTCTCAGGCTCTCCAAATCATAAAAGTGATGGCCGCGTTTTCCCCTGGCTGTCCCCCTCCCTGCCCCTGTGCCCTCCCCAGCAGCCTACACAAGAACAGAACTGGCTCCTGGCTTCTCCAGGCCCACACAGAGTTCTCCATTCCGCGTGCATACCCACAGCAGATGGATTCTTCTGGAAATGTCGGCGAACACTTACTCAGCCGGCAGCTGCTGGCCATACACCACGTGCCAGCGCTGCGGAGAGGCACAGATCACAGCACTGCCCGAGAACCAGCTCTGGTGGGGCAGGTGATCCCATCAGCAGATGCCCTAAGGTCGAGCAGCGGCAGCCCCACGTGCTCAGCAGCTGTGGGAGGGACGGCTGATTCTGAAACATGCCTGTGTGCACGCACGCACAAGCGTGTGCAGGTACGCACGCAGGGGAGTGGCTTTGGGCCTGCTTAAATGAAGAGAAGGCTTGGGGAGGGGCCAAGAAGAGACCTGCTGGCAGAGGGCACCCTCAAAGTCCAGCCTCTGTCCCATTGTGGAGCCCTGGCTGATTGTGAGGGAGCCACTACCTCCCTTTGCTGCCCTCCCAACCAGGACTGTGGGGATGCTTTTGCCTTGGTGCAGGGTGTGTGAGCAGGATTAGGGCGGGGCCTTGCTGGAGCCACCCTCCTCTGCCCCAGGGAGCAACTGTTAGATATGGAGGTCCCCAGCCCATGAAGTCTAAATTCAGATGGGGTTCTCATTTTTGTGTCTGGATTATCTGTGACTTCAACCCCCAGGCTGCCTTGTCTCTGCTCCTTCATAGGGACCGTCGGAAGCTCAGGGCATTTGAGCCCCTCCACCGCCGCCCCTACCCTCTAGTTTCATTCTCCCCCACCTCTCGCCCTTGCTGCCCCCACCGGTCCTACAAACCTCCCTGAACTCTGGGGCCATTCCTGGTCTGGGACAAGGTCTCGGGTGACCTCAGTTGGTCGCTAAGGCCTTAGAGGCTGATGCCTTGACTGACAGTTGCTCGTGTGAATATTGTTCATTCAAAGCTCCGGGGACAGGGTTGCTGTGTCCACCCCTCCTGCAGTTCCTCTTTCTCTGGAATCATAAAAAGATGATTAAATAAATAATGAGCACAGGGAGGCAGCTCTGGAGTGGGAAAGCCCACAGCACCTCTGAGCTGAAGCTGCCAGTTGCTGTCACCCTGTCACAAGGCCTGAAACAAGGTTCTGGGGGTCACAAGGGGAGGGCAGTCCAGAGTCAGGGGATCCTGTCTCTAAAGAGCAGGGTCCCCACACACCCCTTCCCACACCAGGTGTCTAGCCACATCCCCTGAAACTCACGTCTCCAGGCACAGGGGTCTTCAGAAGGCATTTGGACTGGTTGCCTTGTCCTTTGGGATCTGGGAAACCATTTGTTCCAGCCCCCAGAAGAGCCCTCCTTCTGCATTGAGCAGACTTGGGGTGTCACACGCATGCACACACATTTGCACGCACACATAAGGAACTCCATGTTTAAAAGTAAAACTTTGCTGCCAGGAGTCTGTCATTGGGGCTCTGGTGTGCCAGCCCCTCAAAGTGGGTCCGAACACTGGAGGCCCAGAAGGCCTGCAAGCACTGTGTTTTGTGTCTTGTCTTCCTCTTCTCCGTTCTCCAGCCCCACTGGTTCCTCCACAAAACAAAACTAGACATTAAATAAGACCCCCACCACCATTTTTCACAGAATGGTCTAGAAGTATCTGGAAGCATTCCATCCCTCTTGCTCTCCAAGATCAAATGATGAGCTACTGCCCCTGTGTGTAGCCGAGGCCTGATGCTTTCCCGGTGCTAAATGCTAATCCCCTTCTCCCAGATCTCCAGAAACAGCTGGATTGTCCCACAGGAACATCGGCATAGATAGGCTGCAGGGATGTGGGCTCCTCAGCTCTCGGGGGCCTTCCACCTGCCTGAGCCTGGCCGGGAGCAGGGGCGGGGGAACAGGCTGGCAGGAAGATCCTCCAGGTGCCAGGGAGGCTGCCTGTCTGGGGGACCTGTGCCTTTTCCCACCATCACATTCCAAGTCAGACATTGTCATTGATCGCTAGGCGCTCACCTCTGGTTCCTTTTTCTTTTCTGCCACGACGATCACCTGTATTTTCTCATGAAGGGAGCTGGGGTAGGGGGAGTACAAGGGTAGAGATGGGGTGGAAGGTAAGGGGCAGAGGGGGTACTGGTTTTGAAAGGCATTGCCTCAGACTCACCCACAGCAGTAAGGGAATGAATTCAGAGTATGGAGTCCCTGCTGCTCAGCATTTTGGGTCATGGGGCAGGGAGCGGGGGAATCTCGTCCTTCCCCTCCTCCCCAGACCGCCTTCTTTACAAATTCCCAAGTTCTGGTGGTTTTAATTTTACGGCTCACATTTTCTCCCAGCAGAATCCTGGGATGACAAGGTAGAAAGCCTGCCTTGATTAACTGTCCCTCTGGCGCTGAGGCAGGGCCTGGCGTGATAAATAGCAGGAATAAAACCGAGAGATGCGTGAGGCAGGCAATCGCAGGCCCGGCCGTAAATCCCTGCTCTGATGGGGCCGGAGATGAGCTGGTTATTTTATGGAGGGAGCTCGGCTGGAAGCAGCGGCTCTCTCTGAGCCAGCCGGCGGGCCTCCCAGAGGCTCCCCCTCCCTCTCTGGCCCTGGGGCCCCTCCCTCTCGTGGCTCCCCTGCAGCGGATATTGTTTAAGTAAGATAGAGTGGAATCGCTCTATTGTGTCATTGATTTTTAATAAAAACAGGTAACATGCTGCAAATCTGGCAGTTATTTTGTTTCTCCTCTCCTTTGCCCAGATGTCCAGAAACTTTCCCCAAGGGCTCTGTTCTGTGGGCAATAGCAGTGACCAGTGCCTGGCAGGAGGCATGCTCAGGGTTCTGACAGATTTCCAGACAATCTGGGCTCTCTTCCCTCTTCACACAAGCACACAGGGCACATACACACACACACACACACGTGCATGAACACAAGCAAGCACGTGAACATACATGCCCATACACGTATACTCAGTACGGTGCCTGCACACATGTGCGTGTGCACAAACACACATGTACACACTCATGTGTGCACGCACAGGCACACACAAACACACATGCCCCACTAGCCCAAGAGGAGGGACAAACAAAGCCTGAGCTCTCCTCCTGACCCAGCTCTTTGAGTCTCTGGTGACCTTGAGTCTGATATGAATTAAGCTGAATGTTCCAGGAGTGGGGAAAGGCAGGTGCGTGAGAACAGGAAAGCAGAAGCGTCAGAAAAGGAGGACAAACGAAGGGCTTAGAGGAAGAGGGGGCAAGGGTTCCCGTTAGAACAGGAGGAGCCTAAGCATTGCATGCCCACAACATTATCCGCCATGCACACCAGCACCCCCCAGCCCCATCGGGCCTCCTGAGTCCGTCTCTGTCCGTTTTGCAGGAATTACTGAGTGTAGCTGGAGCTCTGTGTCATTCCCTGCTGGTGAGGCCTGCTGTTCACCTGTTACTGTGAGTTCACAGACTCCACCTGGGCTGCAGGAGCAACAGAGAGCTATGCATGGGCCTCACACTGCTGGGCTGTTTCTAACTTTCTCAGAGCGTTATCACACGTGGGGTGTCTGGTGGGCAGCACATCTCCCGTCCTCTGTGATTCTGGAGAGGCCGGTGCGGTAGTTCCCATCTCACAGACGAGCGGCCTGAGAGGTGGTTATTTGCTCAGGGCCGGCCTTGCTTCCTGCCTGACCTCCAGCCTGACCTAGGCTGTCCACCTGGGCTCTCCAAGTCTGGGGTCCGGGAAGGAAGCTCTGTGACGCCCTTACCAACTTCTACCAGAGCTGCTCCTCTTCAGGTGGTCATTAAGGCCGCCCTAGTGGGCTCCCTTTCAACCGTCAAATCTGCAGCTAACTCGCGTTTGATCCCTGGGCTATGCCAGCGGCTGACCTCTGCCTGATGCTCAGGCTCCCCCAGCAAAACCTGCTGCTGAGCTTCTTCGCCGCGGACCCCATCCCCATGGACAACAGGGGCAAGGCTGAGCCCACCTCCACCATCAGCATCCAGATTCCTGCTTCTGTTCACAGCCCACCTTCAACAAGGGTTTCCCATCTCAGAAGCCTCCTGCTCTCCCACTACCAACAAGAGGGGCCTTAAAACCTCTCTTCAGGCCCAGGTCTTGCAAGGGGAGCTGAGACAGGATTCCATGTGTCCACTGTGGGCTGTGGTTGGGCAAAGGCTGCAACCCTGAGTCAGGACCTTGGACACTCCAGGAACACAGGGAGGGACAGGGCTCAGGACACCAGAACAGGACGTCAAGGAAAGATCTGCGGAGCGGAAGATCTCATCTGGGAAAGGACTGCAGGAATGGAGTCAGAATTCGCTGAGAAGGAAAAGGGCATATGGCAGGGCTGGGCCAGGCTTTGGACAAGGCCCCTGGGCCCAGCTGGTGCCTGCCTCAAGCTGGAGTCCAGTGGTCCTGGGTGTGTCACTCCCGCTCAGGGCCTCGGGGTCTGTAATGGGTTGGATGGCTCCAGAATTCATGTCTACCTAGAAACTCTGAATGTGAACTTATTCGGAAAAAAACGTCTTTGCAGATGTAATGAAGCTAAGGGTTGAGATGAAATCATTCCAGATTAAGGGCAGGCCCCTGATCTAATGAGAGAGCCCGGAGAGGATCCCGAGGCGATGGAGCAGAGACTGGAGTAACGCATTTACAAACCGAGGGACAGCAGGCATTGCCAGAGGCCACCAGAAGCTGGAGAAGGGCCTGGAAGAGTCTCTTTCTCAAGGCTTCCAGAATGAAACAGTCCTGTGCACACCTTGATTTCACACTCCCAGTCTCCTAAACTCCTGAGAGAGTAAATTTCTGCTGTTTTAAACTGCCCAGTTTGAGTCATTCCTTCCAACAGCCCCAGGAACCAATACAGTGTCTTTTTCTGAGAAAGGAGGGCTGTAGCTGTCATGGGACCACCAGGCAGATAACAGGTGAGACACACAACAGCACCAAGTTCGGATCGCCCAGGCCTCAAGCTCAGCCACGAGAGCAGGGCATCAGCGGCCCTCGCTATTTGCCAGGCCTGTCTGAAGCCCTTTTCAGGACTATTAACCCTCACGGCCTCCCTGTGAGATACACTCAGCTATCACTCCATTTCCTGGAGGAGGGAACTGAGGAACGCAGCTCAGTCGGGCCCCACTCAGCCCCTGGCAATGCTGCCTCGCCTCCAGTCGGGGGCCACATCTCAGCCAGCGACTGGGAGCTGGGGCGAGGGATGGACAAGCTGGGAGGGAAGAAGGGACACAGGGAAGGCTGGGATGGCAGAGAGAGGGAAGGAGGCGGGGCGGGGGCGGGGCTTGCACACGAGACCCCTTTGCATCTTCAGGGGCTCGTCAACTTCTGTGACCTGAGCAGACAGACCAGGGACCCATGTAGGCTGGGGGCCAGCCGGGACATGCCCACCCTGTCACCTCCCCTCATGGCCTGTACGTCATCATCACTCAGTGCCCACTAGTCACTGCCCAGTTCATACCAGTTTGCAGGACACTTTCTGAGCTCAGTGAGGCTGGGGAATGGCTGGGCCCATGTCACCAGCCTTGAACTCGCTTCTCTTGTGACAAGAAATCTACACCCACTGTGCCGACCGGCTAAACGCAGTACCCATGACGTCCTGAGTCAGTGCAGAGCCCCATGTGTGCAGTCAGCTCTAAGCCACACAACCGAAGCCTTCTGTGCCACATCCCAAACCCCCAACAGCCTTCTTCCAGTGCCCAAGGCCACCAGTGGCCCCCCGACACTGTCCACTGATATGACCTGTCTTCCTGCCCAATCCAGTCCTTCACAAGCCCTGTACGAGCTTGTATCTGCTCTGGAACCAAACAGTAACTACGGATACTGGAGAGTATCCAAAACATATGAAGAGTACATAAAGAGCCGGAGAAGGCGATGGCAGCCCACTCCAGTGCTCTTGCCTGGAAAATCCCATGGACGGAGGAGCCTGGTGGGCTGCAGTCCATGGGGTCACAAAGAGTCAGACACGACTGAGCGACTTCACTTTCACTTTTCACTTTCATGCACTGGAGAAGGAAATGGCAACCCACTCCAGTGTTCTTGCCTGGAGAATCCCAGGGATGGGAGAGCCCGGTGCGCTGCCGTCTATGGGGCTGCACAGAGTTGGACACGACTGAAGCGACTTAGCAGCAGCAGCACATAAAACGCATTTCATTGCCCCCTAAAATAAATCCTATACCTGTTAATAGTCACTCCCCACTCCCCTGACCCCCACTTCCTGGCAACCAATAACTGCTTTCTGTCTCTAACGGTTTGCCTGTTCTGGACTTTTCAGATCAATGGAATCTCACACAATGTGGCCTTTTCAGGGTGATCTTCTTTCACTGAGCATCATGCTTTAAGTCCCATCCATGCGGTAGTGTGTGTTGGGACTTCATTGTTCTTTATGACTGAATAAATATGTGAGAGTTGGACTATAAAGAAAGCTGAGCACTGAAGAATTGATGCTTTTGAACTGTGGTGTTGGAGAAGACTCTTGAGAGTTCCTTGGAATGCAAGGAGATCCAACCAGTCCATCCTAAAGGAGATCAGTTCTGGGTATTCATTGGAAGGACTGATGGTGAAGTTGAAACTCCAATACTTTGGCCACCTGGTGCGAAGAGCTGACTCATTTGAGAAGACCCTGATGCTGGGAAAGATTGAGGGCAGGAGGAGAAGGGGACAACAGAGGATGAGATGGTTGGATAGCATCACCGATTCAATGGACATGAGTTTGGGTGGGCTCTGGAAGTTGGTTATGCACAGGGAGGCCTGGCATGCTGCAGTTCATGGGGTCACAAAGACTTGGACACGACTGAAAACTGAACTGAACTGAATATTCCACTGGGTGGATACATCACATAAGGTTGACCTGTTCATCTATGGACGGACATCAGGCTATTCCACTTTTTGGCGATTGTGAATAGAGCTGCCGTGAATGTGGTGTTTTCATTGGCCTGGGCTCTATCAGGGAGTGCACTTTCTTATAAAGAGGTCCCACTGCCCAGAGGCAAAGCCAAATGGAAGCTCAGGACCTGGGAGCAAAAGATCCAAAATGAATTTTCTAAAGGGAAGCAGCCTCAGAGAAGGATCGATGGGCCTTGGCCTTTGGAGAGGCAGCCAGAGCTCCCAGGCTCACTTCTCTAGGCAGCCTCACCCACAGACCCAGGAGGGCCGCCTCCACCTCCCCGGTGCCCGGCAGAGGTGTTCCCAGAGTTCAACACCACCGACAGTCCACCCCTGAGGACCGCCTCTCCTCTCACCCTTCCTCCCCGAGATTTCCCTTCCCATCCGCCCTGAACTTGGGACCCACACCGTGTGTCCCCCTCGCAGCCCATCTGGCCTTCATGGGACGCACAGTCTGTGTCCCAGCAAAGTCCAGGGGGTGGGTCTGAAGGTCACCCACACGCAGTGCCTGGCCAGTTCCAGGCCTGGTTTTGCTCCTGCAGGACACTTGGCGATGGATGGAGACACTGCTGGTGGTCACAACTGGGGGACTCTACTGACATGCAGGGGGTGGAGGCCAGGGATGTTGCTGAACATCCCATAGCACACAGCACAGGCCCCCAAGGGAAGGTTCTCCAGTTCCAGGTGTCGGTGGTACTGCGGTTTAGAAACCTTGTCCTGGAGGTGACAGCTCACTGAGCATCTCAGTCGTTGGGCCAGGCAAGCTGAGAGCACCCTCACCCCATGAGAAGCCTGCAGGAAGGGCTAAGCCAACGCTGCCTCTCCCAATCCTATCCTCATACTCCAAGGACACAGATTTCCACTCTTCCAGAAAGTTCCAGAGGCTCCTCTCCCAGCTGCAAGCGTGGCACAGCTCTCTCTGCTCCCCCTCCAGGCAGCAGAGCCACAGATCCTTGGCCAGGGGACCAGGAGGAAAGGCTGGCATGGTCCCGCCCAGGTCCCACACAAACTCCGGGCACTGCATATCAAGGCCAAAGGCCACATGGGGTGAAGGCAGGGTCATCTGGGCCTGGGCCTCCCCCTCAGATGCCTCCTCTTCCTCTCTTGACATCTCTCAGAACATGCCAGAAAGTGCGGTCACTGCCTTCCAAGGGTACGGCAAGCGTGTGAATCTGTTAGAGCAAACACTTAAAACAGCTCAATTTTTGCAACCTGCTTTCGATATGTCACCTTTTCTCTATCGGAGCCTCTGTAAGTGGACGCAGCTCTGGCCCTGGTCAACTTCTGAGAGGCCCTTGAGCAAATCTCAGGGCTCCAGCTCAAAGCCACAGGGAAATTAAACTTACAGCCTCAAACTGCTGCCCCGACAAATGTTCCACAAACTGCCTCCCCGCTTCCCCGCAGGCAGCCGCACTGTTAGCCCTCCTGTCTGCTGGGGCAGGTGCTGATGTGTACCCCACCCCTTTCACAGAAGGACCCACAGGGGTGTAGAGGAGTCGAGAAGCTGCCAGAGAGTCAGTGAGGGAGGTGGGGGAAGTGAAGGTCTCCAACTCGGGATGGGTTAGCCAGCATCCTGGCTCCCCACCTGTAACGGGGTTTTGCTGCAGGCGGTGGCAAACTAAAGCGCTTCTGCTGTCCGTTCGGCTTTGTGCTGCCCGCTGCTCAGCAAAGCATGTGTGGCCAGGCTGAGGGCCAGCCAGGATGGTCCCTGCCGTGGGGCAGACGCAGCGAGAAGAAGCGGTAGGGGTGCCGGAAGGTGGGGGTACGACTGGAGCAGAGGAACCAAAACTGAAACTTGGGGCCGGTGCAGCAGGTTGGACTGTGTCTCCCAAAAGGAGAGTCCAAGGAGTCTGCCCCTAGAGTCGGAGACTGTGACCTCATTGTGGAGTAAGGGTCTTTGCAGATATATTTAAGCTGTATCTAAGGTAGGAACCTCAAGATAAAATCGTCCTGGGTTAGGGCTGGTCTGAAATCCAACGACCAGTGTCTTCATAAAGAACAGAAGCAGAGGAATAAGCCTGGGCTTCGGCAGGTTTGTTTCGCCAGCCTCGCTTCCTCTATAGGCACTCTTGTGTCCTTCTGCTCACCTTTTCTGGGGTCCCTTCTCAGTGAGGAGGGGGAGAGCAAACAAAACCTCCCACGCTGGCTCCATGCTAGGAGGCAGGGGAGGAGGCCTGGGATCAGTTTCTGGCACTGTGTTCCCTTTGGTTTCCATGAAGAAAATTAACATTTAATTACAGTGGGAACTGAACAGAACATATCCCAGAGAAGGCTGTGGGGACTTGTCACTCACCTCTTGTCTCCCTCTCCCTCCTCCCCACCCACCCTCCTTTCTCCCCAGAGCCCACGCTACCCTAGGCCTTCTCCGTGCCAGCCTGCACCCTTCCCTTCTGTCACCAGTGACACTCAACCCACATCCAGGTGAATCAGCAAGAATTCCCTGAGCCCTCCCCCAAGCCCACCCCAGCCACTCCAGCCCAGTTTATTGAACACAAACCGTTCAGAAGACTCCAACATCTTCCACCCAGAGATACTTCAGCATTTTGCATAATTGCAATTAGGATCAGTTTTCATCATTCAATTATGGTTGAAGATTTCTATGTGCTGATCGGCAACCCGCAGGTACAAACACCACACACTTAGTGGGCTTGGCCACCTGTAGACCCTACGGAGCTGTCTCCCTTGATGGACATCGCCTTTTCGGCTCCAGCTCTGGGTCAGCATGCACCCATGTGTGCACACACAGCCTCACACTTGGACATGAAGGCAGCTGTGTGGCTGGCGGGAGTGGTCTTAAGGGTTAAAGTCGTGATGGGGCTGAGCCATCCCTGCCGCCATTCAGCAGGGTCAGCACATTTCCGTTATCCAGCCGCCCACTTGTTAATTAATCACTCATTAGACTAATCACAGCTATCTCATCTCCCACTAGGGGGGGAAGATGTTAGCACAGTAGAATGCCAAGCCCCAAATGCAACTAATGGGGCTGTAGGAAGGCAGAGCGAGAGAAAGCAGAATGACAGAAAGTTTCTAAAACCGAGGTGGGCACATACAATCAGATGGAAGCCGTGGCGTGTGCAAGGAGCCCTCCCGGGAGTTGAAGCCATCCCTGGGTGGGCAGGTGGGCAGCCACAACAGCCCCTCTCCTCCCTGTGTCCCTGCAGGCTCTTTCCATTTCAACCCTAGGCAGTCCCATAGCAGACCATAAACTGAGATCTGGGCCCTGGGAACAGAAAGAACAAGAGAGAGGGGGACACCCACAGGGACCATGGGAATATCTCTCTACAAGCAGGACAGTCCTCAAATGTTAATGCAGATGTGCCTATTGGAACCCACGTGGGACATGGGTCCTTGGGGGTGACTCCAAGGAAATGAGTCACCCCAGGTTCCAAGAGGAACTATAAGTTTATCCAAATCCATGGCCCAGAGGAAGAAGATGGGAAGGAAATCTACTAGCCACTTGCCATGACCCAAGCTAGGAAGAAAAGGATGTTTTTTTTCAATAAAGCAACTGAGCTCCGGGGAGATTCACTGGGGAAACAGCTTCAGACAAGGTGTTGTTTTTATGTCACCAAGACTAGTCAAATGCCTATATCCAAAGAGATAGATCCTACAAGGACAGAGACAAGCAAAACCCTGGCTAAAGAAATATATTTAAGAAGTAAAACCTACTTTCAGAAAAGCACAAACCAGGTTTTGCTAAACTAGGGCTGGCAGCCTTCAATCAGAAGCTGGTATGGCATCTTTGAAGAGCACCAGCTACCCACCTTCTCCAGCCTGAGAAGCCATGATTGCTCACCCCAAACCATGTTTTCTCCCCAGAAGTTTCCACCCACAGAAATGCTAAATCCTTCCTACTGCCTGTTTCACTCCATTTGGGCTATTTGCAATCAAAATGCACAATTATTAGGGGCTATAATGATGTTTAGGTGTATCATTTGCAAGAAATTAAATGTAAACATCTGGGTACTAAATAAGAGGAAAAGATATAGGGAAATTTGGCTTAAAAGTGTTTATGCTAATTTATTCAACTCAGTTGAGTGTAGTCAGCCCCGGACCCTGGGGACTGTCAGTGTGGGTGACAATCACCGGCAGAGATGGGCTGGGGAGAAGTTGTCACGCTGCTGTGGTCTGAGGCCAGAAGACAAGCACGCCAGCCTCGCAGAGGCATCATCCTGGGGATGAAGGAAGCTGGAGAAACGTGTGTTCAAATCTTCCCAGGGGACAAATCGGCTCACCTTGACGGCAGCTCCACTGTTCAACCTGAATCCCTGGGCAACGTGTGCCCTTGGATCAAATCAGCAAGAGGGAAACCGTCTGCTATTCAGTGGGGAACCCAGGAGCCATCATTGTAAGTTATGCTCCATTCAAGAGGTGTCCACAGGCCCGGGAGTTCAAGTCCCAGCTTCTCACTAAGTGGCTGATACCCTAGCCACATCATTTGATCTCCTCCAACCTTCCTTTCCGTGGTTTGAAAAATGGTGGCAAGAATGGCACCTACATCATCACATTGTCTGAGGATTAAATGATAGTGTGTATTGGTAGGTGAGCCTGGGCACAGTGCCTGAGATGTAACAGGAGCTTATTAAGTGGAGGTACTTCCATGGGACCCCTTCCTCCAGGCCCAGAGCATCCCTCCCATCCAGGAGGAGCCATACTGTCTAGACAACTATAGGGTGGCCAGGGGCTGACACTCCTGGTCCCACAGAACTGAGAGGGCTTTCCGTCACATCCCCTGAGGATCTGGGCTGGGGGTGGGGCACTCGTGGAGAACGAGAGCTCTGAGCTGAGCCTGGAAGTTGGTAAGATTCTGACTGGTTGGAATTCAGAAGAAGATAAATGGTAAAACGAATGGACAAACAGCAGCATGGAAGTGAGACTTGACAAACGGCTGCTTTGGCAGGGTCAGAGGATGTTCAGGAGGAAGCAGGAAACTACGGCACAGACAAATTTGAGTCAGGGTCTCCCAAGAGGCAGGAACTTCACATCTTAGAGGTGAGCCTGCGAGCGCAGATGGGTAAGGGGAAGCATTCCGCCCACAACCTTTGCCAAAGGGGAGCACAATGGTCAAGGTGGAAGGGATGGAGCGGGTCTGTGCCAGGCTGCTGCAGCAGGAAAGAAAGACTGCCCACCCAGGGCCGGGAAGGTGGGGGCCAGCCAGCTGTTGTCCCCCAGCCACATCAGGACAGATGGCTGCTTGGAAACAGATGTAGGTTGGGGCTGGGCCCAGGGCACTGTCTGCTTCGGGAGGTGTTCCCTTGTCCCTTGTGGCACCTGGCCCCCAACTCCCTGGGCCACGTCCCACTTGCAAAACCACCCAAGAGATGCGCAGCTTTGAGCAAGTAGCTTCACCTTCCTGAATGTCACCTGCCTCGTGGGGTTGCTTTGAGGATCCAACGAGTGAGTTTCTGCAACAGTCCACAGCCCACGGTCAGGGCAGTGTTATTTATTAATGTTACATAAAGTTAGAGGGAAAAGCAGGCAGATGTGGCATCTGTGGGATGTGTGGTGCTGGAGCTCAAGAAGGCAGATGGGCTTTGGCTGGGGCCCTGGCCCCACTATCCACATGCCAAGTCACAGAGATGGGCATCCTGGGGGCAGTGGCCTCGTCTCGTTGTGACAGGATGAGCGTGGGGGCTGGAGCCATCTAAGCAGGATCACAGCCCATGTCTCTGCCAGTCATAGTGATGGGAAAGGGCGCCTTTGCCTTATCTCAGGGGTGTCAAAGGGAAACTAGCAGGAGGTGGGAATGTTAGAATAAGCATAGCAACCACACAGAAGAGTTGGAAGATGGCCTGCTATGGCCCAAGGCCCTGGGGAGCCCTTGTCTGTGCTGAGATCGGGGCAAGAAGGTGTGGGCAGGTACACGCAGGTGGGAGCAGTTGTGCAGACACGTGTGGGGCACCTTACTTAATGGCCGTGACAGGGAAACTCAACAGCCTGGCTGAAGGATAATAGGCAAGAGGGATCAACTCAGTCCCCAGGGGCTCGGTTCCACCATCCCATTGGCGCTGGACAGATAGCAGGCGTGTGTCCTTGTCTTGGGGTGCAGCATCCAGTGTGGGACATGCCCTCCCAGCCCACCACCCAGTAGGACATTTCTTATGTGCAGAGATGACAACTGACAGCTTTGACCTGCATGGCACATGCAGCCTCAGCGACAGGGAGCAGTCCCCTTGCTGGCGTGTCCAGGGGGAGGAGGTGTCTTAAAACGGCTCATGAGCGGGGGACGGCCTTTCTAATCTCTGCAAATGTCACCGACTTCCAGAGATCTGTGAAATCACCCAACCAAGGCACAGGGCCCATAACTCCTTCTAATGCGCTTCCGTGTCCGTTTCAGCATCTCCACCGGCTCTTCCTGGGAAGACAGAGCCTGCAGGTCCCTGACACCCTCCGCCACACATGGCTCCTGGGGCCTCCATATGTGGGGAGAGTCAGAGCATCTGATCACCCCAAGCAGCAGTGCCCAGCGGCAGAGAACACTGCTGGTTCCCGCTCCCAAACAAGGCACCCTCCCCTAGGGCAGACTCCTTCCTCTCCTGTTTCCCACACTCGTCTCTGCAGACCTGGCCATCTCCATAGCCGAGCCTGGGGTTTGGGTCCTTGAGCCACTCTCCCAGTGCAGTCCAGCTGGCTCCCAGGACTCCTGAGGACAGTGGCATCACCTGCAGGGAACCTGGTGTCCTGAGGTCTGCTGTGGAAACAGGGAAGGGCCGGGGTTCTCCCTCAGCTTGTCTTGGGCGCTGTGGGGCACAGAGGTGGCTGGGAGAGGGGCAGCTGTGCTGGCATTAGGACTCTGCCCCCCTACCCACTCACTGATGCCAGGCTTGGTGCTTATCCAAGAAGCAGGGGGTCCTGGGGATCCCAGCATGGTCAGAGCTCAGAGGGGCTGAGGGCATGGCAGTGCCCGTCTGGAGCGGAAGGAGTCCCGAGGAGCAGAAGGTACTCCTCTCGGCAGGAGAACACTGGGGGAGGAGTGGGAGATCACAGCTACCACCCTCACCCCCTCAAGTTCTGGAGACTTCCAGACCCCCACCC
>SJYQ01006777.1:162133-191097 GCA_006410935.1 Redunca redunca | reverse complement strand
GACTCCGTCACGAAGCGGAATGAAGTACTGGTATGGACTACAAAAGGCCAGATTTGATGCCAGTTACATGGAATGTCCAGAATAGGCAAACCCACAGAGACAGTAGCCTAATTTGGGTGTGGGATCTATGCCAACATCACCAGTTAAGAGTCTCGAGATGAATGCCTGGTGTCTTTATAAGAGGATGGTGAGGGAGGTTTGGACACAGGGAAGACACAGGCAGAGACGGGAGTGACGCAGTTACAAGCCCAGGGATGCCCATATCCACCAGCAGCTGGGAGAGGTACCTGGAATAGACCCTCCTCAGAGACTCTAGGAGGAACCAATCCTGTGACACCTTGATCTCAGCCTCCTGGCCTCCAGAACTGCGAGACAATATATTCCTACTGTGTTAAGCCGTCAGATAGTGGAAATTTGTGAGGCCAGCCTTCAGAAATGAATACCTGGCTTGCTACCCATCCAGATAATTTACTGGTTGTGCTCATTACTTGTCTCCCTTTTCCAGAATGCATGTTCTGTGAAGGCAGAGATTTTTGCCTCCTTATCCACAGGTGGGTCCCAAGCTCCTAGAAGGGTCCCCACCACATGGAGGCACATCAGTAATCAAAGATGAGTGGACGGCGCATCTGAGCCCGAAACACAGCTCCACCAATTACCAGCCATGTGACTGGGCAAGTTCCCAGACCTCTCTGAACCACAGGGTTCTCTCTGTGGGGCACAAATCCTAGCAACCACTGCCCATGATGCTGCTACAAAGAGTCAATGATTAGAAAGGCAAACGAGGTGTCTGGTGCACACTAAGCCCTCAAACGTTAGAAATGGAGTCAGAAATGGAGTCCCCTGAAAATAGATTAACAGCGGTTCTCAGCCAGGGGCAACTCTGACCCCTAATCCAGGGGCCACGTCTGGAGACAGTGTTGTCACACCCAGTGGGAGAGGCACTATGGTACCTCATGGGTGGTGGTGGGGGAGGCAAGAGAGGCTGCTCTACATCCTACAGTCACCAGGACAGCCCCCGCTACAGAGAGGCCCCCTGCCCCATGCCAATAGCGCTGCCAAGTCCAAAACGGCTTCTGGAGTAGAAGCAGCAGGATATCAATGGAGAGTGAAAACAGACACAGAGTGAAACATGTAGGGGGTGGGGACCGTGCCAAGAGGCTATGTTTCTAAGGTGAGCCTGAGACATGCCCCACCAGCTGCCATCTTGAGAACTCCCATAGAATTTCGCCAGCCTGTGTGTAGGGGTCGTCTAACCTCCACTTCTTCTGGAGGGGCTCAGTCATACCCACCCCCAGATGGAGGGAAGAAGGCAGGGAGAAGCCTCTCCTTATTTTCCTACTGCTTTCACCACCACCATCTCCAGCCCCACCTCCACCAACATCATCACTGCCATCCCACCACCGTCAGTAGCACCAAATTTTCATAGAGCTGCTGTGCAAAAACTAAGTCCTCCTGGGTTTAACCCTGAGGCCCCGGCAGCCACCCATCGCAGGAACTTTATTGTAGCTTCACTGGACCCAGACCAGGAAATCCAGACAGAGATGTGCAGGAGGGCTCTGCAAGACGGCAACACATCACGAAACCTTCACTTCCCCTTCGCCATCACGGAAACCAGTGTGCTTCCTCTCCCCCAAAGCATTTCCAAAGCAGTGGGCAAATTACCAGGGAAATGTCAGCAGTGGCCTGGAGAAGGGAGCCAGCCTGGCCTATGCATCAGGCCCTGGAGCCCACCGACGTGGGGAAGATGCCCACCAAGACCCAGCATGAGCCCAGGAGAAGGGGCACACATGAGCCTGGCAGAGCGGGGACCTTGGCCCTCAGCAGAGGCTGCTGGGCACCGGGCCCCCAATTAGAGCCCGGTACATCTGTCAGGGTGGCTGGAAGACAGGCAACAGATCCCCCGGAGGCATCTGCCTGCAGGAGGAGCTGTTCCCGTCCAGACGTTGGAGGTGGGGCCACGCAAGCTGGTTACTTTGCTCAGGGAGGAGGAGGAAGGGATGAAGGGAAGGAGGCAACTCTTTTTATAGCAAGCAAACAAACAAACTGTTTTGCTTCAAGAAGCCAAAAAAGAGAGAGAGGAAAAAAAAAAAAAAACAGAGAGAATGTTTCTGGAAGAGCAGTAAGATCCATTTTGATTAGAGTTAGAGGCGAGGAGGGCTAGGAGCCAGGCATGCTGATGCTGGGGTCTGCCCTGGTCCCCAGAACAGCTGAGCACAGGGCAGGCCAGAGTCAGTTGGCTTCCAGCCTGCCCTGTGTGTGACTCACCCCTGCAGCACACAGAAGCCTGGGGAGTGGGGGATTGCTGCCCCGAGTTCACAGGTGAAGAGCAGGGGGCTCAGCCATGCTGAGGCTACCGGGTTAGTGAGAGGGGAAAAACTACGTGTGGCCCAGCCCCGAGCCCCTCCCCAACCACCTGTCCACCCACCACCGACTGACCACCGTGCTTCCCTGGGAACCTCAGGGTCTCTCGTTCCTGAGCAAGCCGAGAAACGAGCCCTCCCCGACGTTCCTCTCCTTCATCCTCCTTCCCCATCACCTCCACCCTCTGAACCAAGAACTGATTCAACACACCACGATCGGCAGAGGCCTCTCAAGGCCGCCCCCACCCCCCAGACACAGGGTGCCCTCCCTTCCCCTCCCCTTTGTTCTGGCCATGCAGACACTGGAGCTGCTCGTCAGGGAAAGCGCTCCATCCCATAATAAACAGCATGAACTATTTATAACCCTGAAAACATCTTTATTATTATTTCTCTTCCCTCCAGAAACAATCTCGCGCGACTCTGCCCAGCGCACACAGCGAGGACGGCAGGGCCGCGGGCTGGGCGCTTCCTCTGGCCCTGCCCGCCCGGCGAGCAGATGGCGGCGTGGGCGTTAGGTACCAGCCTCCTGGCAGTCCGAACATCTGTTCCCGTTAGAAAATGCTAATTGCCATCAATCAGGACAGCACCTACCCACATTTACATGCAAGCACACACACACACCACACACACACACACACACACACACACATGCAAAAATACATCTAAATTTCTCCAAACACAACACTCCCTGCATGATAAACAGGAGGTCGGTGCCTTCGCAAGGCAGAGGCCGGCACCTCCCTGGAGGCTCCATCTGGGCCGCATGGCCTCTCCGGGACCCCCGGGACCCACAGCCAGGAAAGAGGTTAAGGAGTCCCTCAGTGGACACCAGGGCTCCCCCAGCCTCTCATCCACACATGTGGGAGTGGACGCGGGTCACTGGCTCTGTGCAGCAAGGATTAGGTTGCCTGGACAGAATGCCTGTGGACACCAGACATTCCTTTGAGCTCTCCTTCTCCATTTGGAAGGGGGGGTGCAACTGCCTGGGGGGACCTCTCTCTGAGCAAAGGTTCTGGGTGCCCCACACCTCCCAGGAACAACTCAGCTACATCTTTCAGCCAAGAAGTCTGCCCCACTTCCAAACCTGGAGGGTGGTTCAGAAGGTTCCCCGCCGAGACGCTCTACAGAACATTCATGGCCCTGAGGCTGGCCTCCTCTGTGGGTGTGTATTGTGGCCCATGATGCTGGGACCAGCTTTTCCTGCCCTCAGGTGTCAGACTAGACCTCCCCCTGGTGCCCAGTCTCCATCCCCCAGCCTGTGGCCCTGGGCTTCACTCGCCCATAGACCAGTTTGATTGACATGTCCCCAAACCGCAGTGATCTCGAATAGTCATAGGGGCCAGGGGGCACGGTGCTTCCTACCACAAAGCCTCATCCTCCCAAAGGAGCACAGACCCAGGCTGCTCCCCAAGTGGGAGGGCAGGCCACAGCCATCCAAGACCCTGTCAACAGCAACTCTCAGCCAAAGTGTGAAATCCGAGGGCCCCACTGCTTCCAGAAGGTGGCTTGGAGTATCAGCCTGTTATATAAGGAGAAATGTGTATTTTCCTGAGACTCCTCCCCTCTCTACACACACCCCCCGCCTCTATACACACCCTGAAGAGAGCAAGCAAATTTGCTTTTTTTCCTCCCAAGTAGCAGGTGTTGCTGTGGGATACAGGGACTTGTTTGAGTGGTCAGTTCAGATGACTGCAGGAGGGGTGTGTGTGTCTGATAAGTGGGGCCCAGGCTCCTCTTACCTGGGGATCAGGTGGGAAGAAGGACTCTGCCCACCGCTGGCAGTGACCTCCATCAGTGCGGCATCATTGTTGCCTCTGACGCCAGCCTGGGGCTGCCCTTACTCCCATGGTGATGGGGGGAAGCATGTGGCTACCCGAAATGGTTAGGAGAGGCCGGCAGGTCATGTTTCCCCATCTGCTTACTCTAGTTCCCCAAAGTAGGAAATTTCTGGTGAAAAGTGAAAGTGAAGTCGTGCAGTCGTATCCGACTGTTTGTGACCCCATGGACAGTAGCCTGTGAGGCTCCGCCGTCCATGGGATTTTCCAGGCAAGAACTGGTGAGGGCAGAAAATAAAGAACTGGGGTGGGGGTAGGGGAGAGGAGGAAGGGGGGAAAGGGCAGAAAACTTACAGAGGCTCCAAACACCTTTTCAATTTTTCTTCCTTTAGGGAGGGCCTGTGAACACACATAGGCGGCTCGGCCAAGGCCGCGTGATGTCCGTGGAGCATGTTCCTTTGGACACTGGTGCCCAGGACTCCTGTCCCCACTTCCTGCCCTGCCTGCCCAAAATAGCAAGGTTTTAAAAAATCCATGAACTTCTACCCTTGACGGCTCCTCATCTGCCAAGGTGGGCAATGAGACCTGTGTGCACTGGTCCGCTGAGCTACACTCCACTGGCCCCGTGGCCCGAGATCGTCAGCGTCAAGGGGAATGTTACCCCTGACCTGTTTCATGCCAGTTCTGGGAGTTGTATGCAGTGTTTCAGGCTCCACTTTCACTGGGCTTGTCCTTGTCTCTGTTCAGAATTCTGTGTTTCTCTCCACCGAGCACTCTGTGAGTGCCTGTGGTAGAGACCTTGAGTAGGGTCCCCAGGAAGTGTCTTCCTTTTCATGCTGGGCCCCTCCCTTCATGCTCCCCCAGCCTCTGATTTCTCCTCAGCTCCTGTGAGCTTGGGAGCCCGGACTTGGGCCCCAGAGGGGGTCATTTTTCAAGCACCAGGGACTGTGCCGCCTCCCTGCCCAGTGCCTGCAGTTTCCCCCACGGCACCTCTCAGTCTGCGTCCCCTCCCTGTGGAGACGCAGGGTGCCCCCTGGACAGGTGCCCTGGGGGACACTGGGGAATGCAAGGACCGTGACTGCATCAAACCTGGGCACTAAGTCCAGATGCAGGAGCCCTCATCCAGCCCAGTTTCTTAACCCCAACTCGGGACATCCGGGCCTGGGTCATGCTCTGTTGGTGGGAGATGCCATGTGCACCGCTTTCCTGGCCTCCAGCCACAAGATGCTGGCAGCATCTCCCAGTCGTGATGATCAAAAAGGTCTCCAGATGTGGCACAGTGGCCCCCTGCTGAGCCCAGGGCTCTAACCAGAAAGCCTCAAGATGACAACCACAACCCTTGGCCCGGGGGAGGAGCTGCATGTTTACCAGCTGTGAGGCTGGGCAGGGCGGGGAGAATAAGAACAAAGAGGCAGCATGTGGGTGGGACAGTGAGGGGGAGGGAGGGGCCAGACGGGACAGGACAGGCCAGGGGCTGGGTGTTGACGGCCGTGGATGTCACAGCCAGAAGCCACATGTCACATGTCCGTCCTGATCATCATCCAGGAGGCTCCTCGGGTACACTCCACATTTCCCGTCCGCCTTTTGCCTGGCCTTCCTCAACCTCCCACCCCACGCCCATGCTTGTTTCCTGCCTCACAGCTTCCCTAGTTGGCTGAGGCCTGAGAGGTGATAGAGGCCCCACTTGAGCATGAAAGACAGCAGGGCAAGGAAACACTCCCAGCTTATAAGATAAAAAGAGGACAAACCTTAAAAATAAACTTTGCAATAATAATAATAAGCAATGATTTCCAGAGAGGAGGTAGGTGGGAAGATACGGATGGACAATAATAGGTAATGGATATACACATAGATGGACAATAGATACATGGATGGATGGATAAATACATGCATGACTGATAAATAGATATATTGCTCCTTGTAAGGAAAGTTATGACAAGCCTAGACAGCATATTGAAGAGCAGAGGTATCGCTTTGCCAATAAAGACCGTATAGTCAAACCTATGGTTTTTCCAGTAGTCACGTATAGATGTGCGTGTTGATTCATAAAGAAGGTTGAGCATCGAAGAATTGATGCTCTCAAATTGTGAGGCTGGAGGAGACTCTTGAGAATCACTTGGACCACCAGGAGATCAAACCAGACAATCCTAAAGGAAATCAACCTTGAATATTCATTGGAAGGACTGATGCTGCTGCTTGCACTCCCAAGATCTCTGCTGCAAGCGTAGGTTTTTGGGTCTGATTCTCTCCCAAGCACACTAGGGGCTGCATAGAACCTGTCACATTGGACATCCCCTCACATCCACAGCTGAACACAGCGGGATCTGTGACCTCAGGAAGCAGATTCCTTTCCAGGGCCCAGACCGTCACCGTGGGCCTGCAGCAGGGAGACGTAATGTAAGGCAAGGAAGGGTGCATGTCAGGGGAAGGGCGGTTTGCTGAGCCAGGGTCAGAAGATGTGAAGCAGGGAAAGAGTCAGGGTCCTCTGCTTACTGAGTGCACTTTCAGAGCTGGCTCCTCCCACAGAAAGACACATCTCACAGAGTGCTCTGAGGACTAAATAAGAGCCCAGCGTGAGAATTTCACACACGTATGGAGGTTCTCCTGCTGACCGCAGGCTGTCTGTTTTGTCACTCCTTGTACCATCCTATGCTTAGCTTGGGACCCACAGCACCAGGTCATTTTCTGCCCTTGATGTGCTCCAAAAATGTTGGAGAATGAATATGTACACATTTGGATTTCATCCTAACTATGGATGTCACCTGCAATGCAGGAGACCCAGGTCTGATTCCTGGGCCAGGAAGATCCCCTGGGGAAGAGAATGGCAACCCACTCCAGTTTTCTTGCCTGGAGAATTCCACGGACAGAGAAGTCTGGTGGGCTACATTCTATGGGGTCACAAAGAGTCAGACCCGACTAAGCAACTAACACACACATGGATGTCACCAGCTGGAGACATCACTCCACCTCCAATGGCCAACAGGCGTATCTCTGAGACATCACCCCACCCACACAGAGAAGAAAGAGTGGAGATTACTACCAGAAATTGGCAGGCTGGTGGGGGTGGAGTATCTTCACTCAACAGCTCATCTCTAGGCCACTAGGCCCCCTATATGAAATGTCATAGCATCATATGAAGGGTCTCATCCAATTTCACAGATGATGGCATTAAAATACATCTAATCCAATCCACCCCCTCCCAGTACACATGTGCATCTCATGTTAGAAACCCTCCCCCCACATCCTCACCAAGTTTCTCAAACCAAAGACCCACCCCTAACCACCCCCTTAAGCCACTCAAGGAATCATGGTGATGAGACGGGGTACCTGAATAAGTGTGCACAGCATTTCTAAAGCATTTCAGCCAAAGTATTTTGGAGAAATGGTACTGTTAGGTTACCACCAGCAAGAGCATATTGTGGATGAGACGGAAGATCTGCATGAATTTTTAAGATAACAAATACGACATCAAAGAGATGTCCGGTTTCCTTGGACCTCTTCTGGCAACAGACATCCAGTCTTTTGGGAGTGCAGGTTTAATATTCCTGTCCTTTTGGAGTCTTCAGAGGAAAACTTCATACCTCTAGTGAAAAGCTGTGTGCCCTCTATCATCCAGGACAAGCCATTTAGTCTCCCTTTTCCAGAGCATGCGTTCAGGTGCATGCTCTACCTCTGGGATGTCCTCTCTTGTTAAAGAAATTATAACCAGGCCTTCCTTTAGACTCAGAAAAGGAGAAAAAGTCACTCAAATTCATCTCTCCAGAGAAGATAAGATAAGGCTGTACCCGCCTCAGGGAAGATGCCTCAGCCTTCCCGGCTGCCTGTGGAGGTGGGTGTCGGGCCCATGCATGCCTTGTTCTGGGGGCCGGTACGATGAGTACTCTCCCATTGGGGTGGCCTGCCAGGTATCTGAGCTCCTGGGAAGTGGGGTCAGAGCGAAATGCTCCATGTACGCCCTGGGGACCGAAAGCAAAGCATTCTTGCAAAGAATGTATGGGGCTATGTGAAGTACTAAATAACTAAAAAATCATTAGGCTCTTGCCTTGGGAACTTTTCGAGCAGCAGAATGGTCTAGAACAGTGACCAATCCAATGACATTCTGGCTCACAAACGAGAGAAAACGTTCAAAGGCCACCTCTGGTCGTGTCAGGCACAGGTGACATTTGTCCTGATTGTCCAGGTTACCTAGCACTCAGGTGTACAGGCATCTGTTTCCTTAGCTGCAAACAGCACAACAGATATTAAGATACACAAACCTACAGCTTCTCAACCAAATACACGGTAGAGAGGATAATCGTGATCTGAAAATTCTTCCCAGTGACAACACGCCTTACTCGGTAAATGCTGTTGAGTGAGTAATGTGCTCCCATCCCCTTGACAGGGTCTACGACGGAGCAGATTACTCCTACATTACACCTGGGGTGACCAGTGAGTCAACGCTTCCCAGGGTAAAGGGAGAGTGTTTCAAGGGCATTTATATCAAGACATTCTGTGGGAAGTCGTTTATGGAAACCTACTAGGTATGAGGCTGTGGGAAACACACAGAAGCAGCAGAAGCCTGCGCCCTTAAGAAACCCAAGAGAGGAACAGAAAAGTAACTATCGTATACTAACGTATATGTACAGAATCTAGAAAGATGGTACCGAAGAATTTATTTGCAGGGAAGCAGCAGAAAAGGCAATGGCAACCCACTCCAGTACTCTTGCCTGGAAAATCCCATGGATGAAGGAGCCTGGTAGGCTGCAGTCTATTTGGTCACTAAGAGTCGGGCACGACTGAGCGACTTCACTCTCACTTTTCACTTTCATGCATTGGAGAAGGAAGTGGCAACCCACTCCAGTGTTCTTGCCTGGAGAATCCCAGGGACAGAGGAGCCTAGTGGGCTGCTGTCTATGGGGTTGCACAGAGTCGGACACGACTGAAGCGACTTAGCAGCAGTAGCAGCAGTGGAGAAACCAACAGAGAGAACAGATTTATAGCCATGGGGAGAGGGGAGGAGGGGGTGAGATGTATGGACAGAGTAACATGGAAACTTGCTTTACCATATGTAAAATAGATAGCCAATGGGAACTTGCTGTATGTCTCAGGAAACTCAAACAGGGGCTCTGTAGCAACCTAGAGGAGTGAGATGGGGAGGGAGCTGGGAGGGGGGTTCAAAAGGGAGGGGATATAGTATACCTATGGCTGATTCATGTTGAGGTTTGACAGAAAAAAACAACAAAATTCTGTAAAGCAATTATACTTCAATTAAAAAATTAATTAATTAAAAAAAAAAAAAGAGGGAGGGACCCAAGAGGAGCTTCCATGGACAGAGAATGTAGAAAGGCAGCTGTAGTGTCTGCTTCATGTTCCTTCCAGCTGCCCTCTGTGGGCTTGGAGGGATGGAACCAAAGGGCAGACAACAGAGAGGGGCAGGGCTTGGGTCATACCAACTTGGCATCCATGCTGGTTTCATCCCCCAAAACCTGGAATGATGGATGCCTGCTGGGATCTTGCCAACCAAACCACAGTGGCCATGCTGTTTTGGGGGAGGTGAGTGTCATCCTTGGAAAAAAACTTGTTATTTTGAAATAATTTAAGACTCGAAGAAACTGCAAAAATAGTGCAGAGAATTCTCACATCCCCTTCTGTTACGGGCTGACTTGTGTCCCCTCCAAATTCATTAAGTTGAAGCCCTAACCCCAGTACCTCTGAGTATGACTGTATTTAGAGAAAGTTTTAAAGGGTCATTGACTCCATGCATGCTCAGTCATGTCCAACTCTCTGAGACCCTGTAGACTGTAGCCCACCAGGATCCTCTGTCCATAGGATTTCTCAGGCAAGAATACTGGACTGGGTTGCCATTTCCTCCTCCAGTGGATCTTCCTGACCCAGGCATCGAACCCGCGTCTCTTGCATCTCCTGCATTGCAGATGGATTCTTTACCACTGTGCCACTTGAGAAGCCTGTAAGTTTAAATGCAGTCATACGAGTGGGCCTGAATCCAATCTAACTGTGTCTATGCAAGAAGAGGAGGTTAGGACCCGGACACACAGAGGGACGACCATGTGAGGATGCAGAAAAAGATGGCCATCTACAGGCCAAGGAAAGAGGCCTCTGAAGAAAACAACCCTGTTCACACCTTGACCCTAGACGGACTTCCAGCCTCCAGAACTGTGAGAAAGAAAATTTCTATTCACCATCCATTCTGGGCGCTCTGTCATGGCAGCCCAAGTAAACGAATGTACCTTCACACATGACCACATTCCCAAACCAGGTCAACCACAGAGCTTATTCAAACTTCACCAGTTTTGTGATCTGACTCTGTATCCTCTGTATCTGGGCTTCTCAAACTATCTGTGGCAAAGGTCTCACTCTTCTTTGCAGATCTACATTTATTTATTTGCAGGTCTACATTTCTCTTTAAGCTACAAGCATGGGATTATTGGAAAATCAGACTTACAAAAGCCTGATTTCTTATTATTAGATTCAGTAGACACAAAAGTAGACAGAAAATTGCCCTTTCAATTTGGCCGTGAAAGGTTCTAAGTGAACACTCTCGACTTCTGTCCCCGTCTTGCTGGAATCAGAGCAGCAGCTCACAGCCGGGCACTGGCACTGATTTGGTTCGTGGGCTTCCCAAGTGGCACAGTGGTGAAGAATCCCCTGCCAGTGCAGGAGACGCAAGAGATGCAGGTTCGATCCCTGGGTTGGGAAGATCCCCTGGAAAAGGAAACAGCAACCCATTCCAGTATTCTTGCCTGGAAAATTCCACAGACAGAGGAGCCTGGCAGGCTACAGTCCACGGGGTCAAAGAGAGTCAGATGCAACTGAGCGACTGAGCATGCACACACAGTTTGGATCATAGAGACTTGGGTCCTGAACCGGGGTTGTCACCAGGCAGCAGCTGTGGGTTCAAATCCTGGACAGCCCTATGCTAACCGTTCCTGTACGGCTCAGTTTCCTCAGGAGACCTAGCTTGCAGGGTTATTGTGAGGATTAACAGAGATGACGCATGTCAATCTAGAGATGAGAACCTTGGATAAGATACCTGCAAACACGTGTCACCCCAGCTTATCAGCTGGACCAGTCTCCAAGCCCTAAGTCCTGCTTTAGAGACTCCAGGCCCACGGATGTCTCCCACAAGAGGTTGTGTTATGAGTGTGTTGTTTGATCTTCACTGAACTCGGGTTTGTCATCTGATTGCTTCCAGGTCCTTCCGGAATGCTGGCATCCTGGTGAACCCCCACTGGTAGCTGCAGGAGGCCACACCCTGCAAGCTTCCTACAGTTCCAGCCGTTACTCAGCCACACTCAGCAACACAAGGTCACTCAAAAACACCATCTGTCCATGTACCACCTCCTCTCCCACCTCAAAGAAAAAAGAGAAAAATGATTCTATTCTGCCTCCATGTTTTCTCCTCTACACACAGAGACACAAGCACCACTGAAGTTAAGCTTGTCTCAACCTCTACTTCTAAATTAATTTTTCTTCCTGAGGCATTTGCTGACACTCCCTTTCTGTTCTTTGCCCTTCAGAACACAGATGTCTTTGAAAGCACCAGGCCTGGGAATACTTAATGTATCCTTGCAAATCGGATAAAAAAAATAATAATTTTCTCCCAATCCATAAAACTCCCTGCTCATCTGTTTGCCCTTTGAGTGGAGTTCACCATCAGCCCACGTGTCGACACAGAACAAAGTGAGGGGTCTATGGGATTCGACGCAAGGGCCTAACCTGGGCACCTGCCTGGCAGTGGAACCAGGAAGCACACATCAACTTCTGGGTGCGGCTGGCTCACAAACCCTCATGGCCCCCAGTAGCCCATTTTGAATCTAGAATCAGTGGGTTTGTATAAATCCATGTAGAACTTCTCCAGCCTCTCTGCCCAGGACTTCTCCTTTAAGTCCCAACTTCTTCACTGGGACTGAATGTGACAAGTGCACACGTGTGTCAGCATAGCACACTGAGTGGGACACTCGTCCCTCTCTCCCCTCCATGTACCTGCCTGCTGCTGTCAATGGTGATGGTCATTTACAGCCCTGTGACTGATGGCCCATAATCTCGCAGGAAGATGGACCATGTGCACGTGAGGAGGACTGGAAATCCCAGGAGGCCGCCTCACCCACCCTGGACTTTCGTATCCGCAGACTTCAATGCAGCGGGTACCAGGCTGTTTTCAGCCTCAACTCCTCCTTGTCCCCTGGTGTATTCGTTCCTCTCTCTACCAACCTCCCCCAGCTCTGGATTCTCACTCCCACATTTCATCCTCTGGGCTCTCCAGCCTTCAGAGCCTCCACATTTCTAACCCTTCTGAAGCTCCTAAGTGCCTGACTGCCTCCTTTCCCCAAGACCTCTCTCCCTCACCTTGCAAGCCCGGCTCCAACTTCCTCTTGCAATCTCTTCCTTCAGGCCTCCGGAGCCTCTAGGAAGACCCTCACTGGCCAGGCTCTGAAATAGCTCCCAAGACATGCGGCAGACTGCTTACTTTTAGGTTTAGATCTGGGGTCTGTCTTTTTCATGCTTGGTTTGTTCTTAAGACCAGTCTTAACAGTGGGATTGGTGGCAAGTGGGTGACATGGAAAGGATCTCAGGCAAAAGCTCCTGGCGCTGCAGCTGCCTCTTGAATGACAGACAACCTATGACCTTGGGCTGGGGTTTTCAGGAAGTCCCTCTTACAGCTTGAGGTTTCTGGCCTTCAGTTCTTAATTGGCTCATGGGTACATTCTTATCATTGTCTTTAAAATGAACCAATGCCAGTACTTCTGGGGGGAAGGAACAAGTAGTAAAGGTGTCTAGGCTCACCGTCCTCCCCAGTAGTCTTAGAGGATCCAGTAGATAGAATGGTGTCCCCCAAAAAGGATATCTTGAAATCCTATCCTCAAGTATCTGTGACAATGACCTTATTTGGACTTAGGGTCTTTGCAAATGTGATCAAGTTAAGATGAGGTCCTCCTTGAATGCAGGGGGTGGGGGGGCAGGTTGAGGGGTGCTATCAAAAAGCAAGGGAAAACATGGGCACACATATACACACACAGAGGAGCGCACTGTGTCAAGAGACAGGGACAGACAGACGCCGAGGGGAGAAGCCAGGCAGCGAGGCAGAGACTAGAACAAACGTGTCTGCCAGTCAAGCAACACCGGGACAGGCAGCGAGCACAGCATCTGGAGAGAGAACGGGCGCTGCTGGCACCTTGCTTGCAGACCTCCAGCCCCAGGGCTGTGAGAGAATAAATCCCTGTTGTCTTAAGGCCACTGGTTTGTGGTCCTTTGTTGCGGCGGCCCCAGGACCCTCCCACCTTGCGTCTGAATCAGGAGCCCCCCTCTGGTTTCCCCACCCTAAAGCCCTGGGCTCTAGGAGCCACTGCTGACACCTGCCACTTCTCTCAGACTGTTTCCATCTGGGGAGCGGCCAGCAGTGTTTCCCTTCCAGCCTCTGAGATGAAGCTACATCTGGAAACTCTTCTCACCCTTAATTGTTCTTAATGCTTTAACACACTGAGTGACTAATGGGCTCTAATTGGACAGCTCTGGCGCGAAGGGGGTGCTCTGACGGCGCCCTCTGCCACCCTCGCCCAGCCTCCTGGGCTGCTCACTCCCAGAGTTCAGAGGTCACCAACCAAAAATATCAGCCCACCCCTGCCAACAAGCAGTTTCATCCTTCAATCAGCAAAACACGAGGCACAGAGAAGGATATCGGAAAAGTCCAAAGCAGATGGGACAAAATATCACTGGTGCCACCGAGGTTTGTGATCTGTCCGGGACAGACAGAGAGGTTCTTGGAGGCAAGTGTGTTTGTCGTTCATTCGTGTCCAACTCTCTGAAACCCCGTGGACTGTAGCCTGCCAGGCTCCTCTGTCCATGGGATTCTCCAGGCAAGAATACCAGAGTGGGCAGCCATTCCCTTCTCCAGGGGATTTTCCTGATCCAGGGGTTGAACCCAAGTCTCCTGCATTGCAGGCAGATTCTTTACCGTTTGAGCCACCAGGGAAGCTCTTGGAGGGAAACCCAGCACTAGTCAATTAGGTGAATGTTTAAGAGCCTGGAAGAGTCCAGCCACAGAGAAACAGGGTCCAGGCCTTCCTCATGCAATCAGAGGAAAGGAAAGGGGACACACAGAGAGAGAGAATGAATACAAGGAGAGGGTTCCAGACTCCTCCCCCTCCTGCATGGGCATATCCGCAGAACTTGTTCTAGCCGTGAAGGTTCAGAAGCAAGGATTAAAGCTGATCTCAGTACCCTCCCAAATCTTCTTTTCCAAAATACATTTAGCAATAGAAGAGCAACCACTGGTGTTTCTAGAAAGATTCGTCTTTCCAAAGGCTGGCTTCAGCTAAAGTCTTCGAATTAAAATATCAGGCATGAGAAGCAAATAAAAGGTGATTCTGCAAGAAGGGAAAAACACCAGCCTCATCGTTCAGGTGGGTATTACCTGTTCCACCCAGCAGCCACCAGGACTTCCTCATGCATGGCAGGAATGTATTAACTGCAAGTGTCAGAGAAACACCCCATTAGCTTCTGGTGTAACTAGATAAAGTCACGCTCTCCGTCTCCCCACCACCGGGGAGACATTTACCTCGATGCTCCAGAAAGCTCCGTGTGCATTAATATTGCTGATGCGGGCAGCCTTTGCTGCAGCTTGGCCCCCCGAGGGTGCCATGTGATGGATTCCAGTTTAACAGCTTTTAAAAACAAGCAGACAAGAGATGAGCGTGATGGATGATGCAGGAAGCACGCTCATTCGGGAATGATTTATGGGAAGTCGCATGTTGCCCCTCAGGGGTCCATCCCCTAGGGTGGGGGACGAGATTGGGGGGTAGACAGATGAGTTCTAATGTTGTGAGGGGGGGGCAACAGCCCCGACTGCCAGCTTCACAGCCACGACACACCCACGCCTGACCCAGGACGAGTGTGGCAGCCCCTGCTGCGGTCACACTGTCCCCTGTGCTGGAAAAGGTGCCACTGGCCCAACCCAAAACCATCCTTTCTCGGATGAGAAGAGTAAACCCTGATGTGGACTCTTCCCTGCCCCTGCAGATTTCAGGAGCAGCTCTCAAGAGGCTAGAGGTCAGACTTTGTTCATCTCCAGAACAAAGATGTTCCCCCACCCCAGAAAACATCTGCAGAAGAAACAGCCTTCTGTGCCCTCTCAGCACCAGGCTTTGGAAGGAGTCGGACTGTCCAATGAGACTGAAGACAGGGAAGGGAGAGAGAAAGGGGAGGGTCACGAGCAGAAGAGCAGGTGACACCCGGCGAGTGTCTTTTCCCAACTCAGACAGGTGGGTTCCCTCCCCGTTGATCTGGAGGACCATCTACCCCAGCCTGTGCCCCTGCATGTAAGAGACAAATCTCACTTTGCGGCAGATTAATATCCACCCATATTTTTAATAAGGACTCATAATTTACTATACAGTAAAATCCAAATCAAATCCTTATTTAAAGGATGAGCTTCTGGGTGGGTTATAATTTATGGGACACTTTCCAAGGCAGAAGAAGGGAGCCAGGGATGGAACGATGGCTAGGAAGGAAACAACTCCCTTCGTGCCCTGGGCTGACCCTTTCTGCCCCTACTTGACCTTGAGGCTCCATCAAGGATACATCTGCAGTGACCAGGAGATACACTTGACAGTCCCGCACGCCACTGGGAATGGAACAGCCTGCTCACCCGAGCAGAAGGCTCTTCCCTGTAGTCTCTCCATCACTGATCCTGGAGCACCACTGGAGAGCACTTTCTCTAGGAGACCTTCCACTGTGAAAGGGCATGGAAGATGTATATTTGCAGGGGCTCCATAGGCCCTATGTTGGCTACTGCTATTCCCCAAAGCTCCCTCTCCTGGGTCGACTTTTCTCCAAAACATCTGCTCCTGCTGCTCACAACTAAGTCATGGATGAGGGGGCCGCTGGGAGGGAGGAGCCAGTTGGGATGCCTGCTGCCCTACCCTTCATTTTCTTTCTGGACCTCAGCTCTGCATGTACGGGCACACCCGGATAGTAGGTTTGGCAGCCGCCTCTGAAGCCTGCATGTGGATCCCATTCAGAAAAGCAGGGGGTGCCATGACTGGGTGGCAGGATGTCTGCAGGGGGTCAGCAGCCAGCACCCTGATCACTGATGGATGTGCTTGGCCCTCTCCCGTCAAGAGGCCCACCCCCGACCTGGAGGTGGTCAGAAAGCGATTCAGAGCCCAGTTCCCTCTGCAGGCCTCACGCTACTCAGGGCAAATAGGACACCAGGGTCTTCCCTTTCACGCCTCTCTTCCCTGGACTTCAACCCAATGGAAGGGAGAAGAGCCTTGATGCCCATTTCCTGTTTCACAACTGCAAGCACACCTTCAGAAGCCACAAAGGGGCCAGAAAGGGCGTGTGCACCCAGAAACAGCTCCAGGTGGAAAAGGAGCTTTTGTAGCCAGCCCACCCAGCCCCAGATGGCTGGACCAGCCATCGGGATCAGCCAGTCCCTTGCTTTCAACTTCCACGACACCAAGCACTTACTGTTTTAGGAGAACACTGGTTCTCAAACCCACAGAAAGGCGAGGCAGCTGGGCCCTGCCACCTCCTTCATGGAGGCAGCAAGAATTATCTTCCGAAGATTCATGGAAAGCACAGCACTTTGAGTACTGCAAGTTGTTCTAGCAAATTATCAAAACTGAGGCAGTTGTGGGAACCTGTGAATTTGCAATCACTTGGTCAGAAGTGCAAATGTCCTTGAGACCTGCAGCTAAAAGTGGGGCAGTCTTGCGGGGTACCCCTAAGCCTGTGAGGCCTGCCAATAACTCTAGGCGGCGAGTGCCAGGGTTGAAGTACAGTCCAGCCACTGTGGGAGGGAGCGGGGCAATTATGAGTTCCCTCTAGAGCCAGATGAAGGCATCTGATCCCATCCCTGGGCCACAGGGGAAAGTGCATGGAACCATGCAAGGGAGGGTCAGACTCCCACCTTGGCCACCATGGTATTTCGTGCTGACACTAGACGGTGGACCGAGCGCCCTGTGCACCCTCCTTCCTGGAATAACCACTCCCCGCCAGGCTGATGGATTTCAGCAGCCACTCCTTACAAAATCCCACCTAAGGCATTCCTGCGGTTCTGCGATTCTCCCGTCCTTCTCCCCGAAGACACAGAAGACCCCACAATCTGCAAACTAGAGCCAGCAGAAGAAGGTCCCTGTCGTTCCCTCATGTAAAATAAAATCTCCTCATTAAGATGTTTTTCCATCACAAATGCAAACTCCGAGGATGTGGTGTGGTGGTGGGCAGGCGCAGCCTTACCTGGAGTGGCAGGTGAGGTGGTTCTGAGGCAGCAGGGAGGCCCCCCTGGTGTTCTTTCTGGGGCTCCCCTTGGGATGGAGGGTTACTGGGGAGGAGCGAGTATCAGCAGGAAAACCTTCAGAGTCTCAGAGGCAGCTTTCCAACCTGAAGGAAAAAAAAAGGAAAAATGTAAATGCCTTTGAAGGCAACATCCCTTTTTTTAATATCTAAAACAAACACTGGTGTTAATAAACAAGAGAAGAGAGAGCAGCTTCGAAGCCAATTTGTTGCCACCAGGGATCACACCCCCAGGGAATCAGGGGAACCTTGTGAAAAACAAATCATTAGAGCCGGACTGCTGTCCAGGGTGGGACATCTTCTGCAGCTCGCCCAGCTCTCTTGCTGTGGAGCCCTGCCCCCTACCCCTCTGTGATCTCTGACCCCACTGTGCCCATCTCACCCCGCTCTGTCTCTCATCCCCCCCTGCTCTTACTCCCCACCTCACCAGTTCACATTCCAGGACCCATGGCCACATCACCTCTGACAACTGCCTTGTCCTTCTCATTCTAACAGATTCCCTTGGTGGCTTCACTCTCCTGATGCGTCCCCCCAACAGTGTCCTATTTCACTGGGAGGCAATACCCAGATTTGCTACAATGGCCTGCAAACCAGGTCAGTCCAGGTTTGGGGACTTTGAAGCTTACACGGTTTGGGGGGTGAGTGTGTCCTTTTCTAAGAAAATAAGACAAGATTGTGGATGCAAAAGTAAGGTGCAGGGTCTTACCCGGGGTCCACAGGTGCATAGGGCAAGTCGCTCAGTCGTGTCAGACTCTTTGGGACCCCATGGACTGTACAGTCCATGGAATTCTCCAGGCCAGAATACTGGAGTGGGTAGTCTTTCCCTTCTACAGGGGATCTTCCCAACCCAGGGATTGAACCCAGGTCTCCCACATTGCCGGCAGATTCTTTACCAGTTGAGCCACAAGAGAAGCCCAAGAATATTGGAGTGGGTAGCCTATCCCTTCTCCAGCAGATCTTCCTGACCCAGGAATCGAACCAGGGTCTCCTGCATTGCAGGCCGATTCTTTACCAGCTGAGCTATCAGGGAAGCCCTGTGGGTGAATCCCTTCATGGTAAATCCTCCTCTACCCACAGGACCCTTGGTACTGCAGCCTCCTGCTGTACCACTGGCCCCTCCCCCTACCATGCCCACTCCCTGCCTCCCCCACCCTCTGCAGTCCCCAGGCCTCCCAGCTGTGCCTCCAGACCTAAGCATGCCTCCTCCCCCTCCCCCGCCCCCACCCCACATCACACCTTTATACCAGCTGTTACATGGACTGCACTCTCCTACCTAAGCTGGGGTTTGCCCTCACGAGGGATTCCATTACATGACACTTTTCCAGAGAGGTCATCTGGAAACCAAACACCTTATCAGAAATAACCACCATCCCCTTGGTACTCCTTCCTCCTTTTCCCCATGAATTTTCCCAGAAATTATTGAATCTGCTGTTACACAGATGCACTTGTTGCCAGTGGTCTTTCTTTCCTCCTCCTTCAACCCAGAATGCCAACTTCCTGAGGGCAGACACTTGATCTGTTTTATTCAATGTATTCCAGTGCCTGGAACACGCCTAGCACATAGCCGGAGCTCACTCAGTATTCGTCGAGCGAATGAATAAACAACCCCAACTTTTATTCTCGTTTCACCCTTCTCGATTTACTTAGAACAGTGTCTCATATCAGTCTTTAGAGCAGGTGTTCCCAGGAAAACAGAAGGGATCTGGTTGTTTGTGTTTATTTTGTTGATGGTGGCTGGTTAGGTTCTGTAGAGGGTAGGAGGCACCTGGGCCTTGGAAGTCTTTTCTTTGCTTAATTTATCTCACCCCAGTGAGTGTGCCATTANTGGGGGAGAGGGGCTGGGGGAGAAAGGGGCTCAATTGGGAGTGGAGGGAGCCCACGTGGAGGCAGCTCCAGGTAGTGACCCCAGATGTTGGGGCAAGAAGGCAGGTAGGCCGGCTTCTCATATAATAAACGCTGGATTCTCAGCAGCCAGTGCAAAAGGCAAGGGCCGGCGTTCCTTTTCCACCAGACCTGCTGGATCGGGAGCGAGATGGGGCTGTGGCTGCAGCCCGGCCAGGCCCACGCCCCGCGCCCCTGGTACCTAAATCTGGGAAAGAAAGCGACAAAGGAAAGGGCACAGAGACAGGGAGGACAGAGCGGCAAGAATCCAAGGGATGTCCCCAAACTCCTCCAGTCACCAGCACCTTGAGTGCCATGTTCGATCCTCCAATCCAGGCCACCTTCTCCAGGGTCAAATTCATGTCCCCCACCTGCCCATCACCCGACTCTGCCCGGCACACAGTGCCTGCTGAGACAGACTGGAGGGGGCCCCCTCCCCAGCTCCGTGTGTTTTCCTCTACCCGAGCTGGTTGGGAGATTATCTAACAGCTTGTCCCTGATTGCAGCGGCACATTTTCCCTCACTTCTCAGTAGGAAACACCATCCATCACACACGGCACAGAAGCCAAGCCCATAGTTTTGGGGCCCACGGGGCCCACCCAGGTGGAGAGCCCTGGCTCCCGGGCTGCAGAGGAAGGAATTGGTCCCTTCCTGCCCACGGAGCCCAGCGGCGGTGGTTGGGGGGAAGGTAAAGGCCGAGCAGTGAAGTCACCAGGATGCCTCTCTCAAGGCCCACACGATTGGCTCGGTTGATAAGGCTAAAAGCAAAGAGGCCAAGCTACCCAGGGCGGGGCCCAGGGTCAAGGCCACAGCCTGTCATATCGGACATGGACTCTGAGGCAAAAGAGTCGGACTGGCTGCAGGAGGGAGCTGAATCTTCCTCTTTCTTGGAATTACATTTCTTGTGCCCCCACCATGTGCCATGCTCAGTGCCAGGCACCTGTGGTTCCAGCCTCTGCCAGGGCACACCCTGTGTAGGAGGCAAGCAGGGGCCTCCAGCTGCTGCCCTGCAACCTGCCAGGCCTCCTCACCCCCAACCACTGCAGGGAGGGAGGGGGTGTGGGGCCCTCTGAGGCCCCACTCCCACACCCCCCACCCCCTGCAGAACCCCAGGGCCACTGGGGCAGAAGGGTTTACTGTTGGCCAGGACTCTTCCTTGCCCCCTCTGCCTGCTTCGGGATCCACACTCCTGGCATTAGTGGTGGGGGCTTTCCAAATAATTTGGGGATCGACAGAGGCCTATTTCCTGGGAAGGCTGGAGATATGATATAGAAAAGGCCTTGGATCTGGAAAGTACCAGGCATGGTCCTGCCAAGGGTGCGGGGCAGGCAGCCTGGGCGGGAGGGAGGGGTGAGTCTGAGAGGACAGTGAAGAGCCCATTCCCACTGCCAGCCACCCCCCACCCCGACCACCAGCACATCTCAGCCGTGGACTGAAGTCTCCCAGGCCTGTGCCCCGGTCTGACCACTCCAGCCCACTGTGGCTGCTGAGTCAGCCAGGCCCCCAGCTCTGCTCCCAAGGTGGCTGGAGGCTGGGGGCTGCTTTTGGCACTCCAGCCCCCAAAGGCCTCCCGTTGGATTCTTGCCACTGGGGAGAAAAGATGGAAAAATAAACACCTGGACTTCTAGAAAGTGTCTTCTGCAAAAAATAAACAGAAAGGGTCCCAGGCCCCACTGGACGCTCCTTCTAGAAGAGACTGCATGGATGACAAGGTCCTCTGGCCACCCTCAGACTCCAGCCCTCCAGACGAGCAGCTACACAGCCTCCAGCTCTGCCAGGGACCGGGCGGTCTCTCCTCCGTTCCTTTCTGAGGCCTCCTGTCCTCTGCCCCCCATGGGGCTGGACACTGTCCTGAGGGGCTGAGCAGGGGTGTCGGTCTGGGAGGGAGGGGCCTTAAGGGAGCGAGGAGGTGGGGAGAAATGAAAGGACTGGAGGATGGAGGAGGGGAGAAGGAACGGAGAAGGAAGAAGGGCTGAACCATCGTCGTTGAAGTCGGACTGAACCGAGTCCTGGGAGGGCAGACTGGTGTTGACCTTTGCTCACCATGGCTCCTTGCACCCAGCCCAGAGCTGCACACAGTAGGCGCTCGGCCAATATTTGTTAAGTGAACAATGAAAAGAAGAAGGGAGGCACGTCTGGGTGGGCAGTGTGCACAGGAGTAACGTTTCTCATTAAAATTCCCAGCCAACCTGAAAACCGACACGTGGAATTAACTGTTCTTAATTATTGCCTGTCAGCGGGATGGTCTCTGACTCCCAGAGGTAGAATGACCTTCACGTTCTACACAGCAAAGCCGACAATCCAGGCCCACCCAAGACCCCTCAGGCTCACAGCTTCCTGCAGAGAAAGGTCCAAGAGCCAAGCAGATTCTCTGGATTTGCTTCCAAATCTCCAAGAGAAAGGTTCACTGGGACTTCAGGGCCCAAGGACAGGCTGGCGAGAGAATAGTCCTTTGTAATGTACAAGTCACCTGAGGAAGAGGCTTTATTCACAGGACTCAGGTGGAGGCAACCCAGAGAAGCAGAGACAGCCGGTGAGCTAACATGGAGCCCTCCCTGGAGCGCCCTCCCTGGGCCGCCTGCCAGCACACAGCACCACTGGGCGTCAGGGTGTGGACAAGGGCGCCTCCTCTGGGCAGATGTGGACCTGCAAGTGCAGCCCTTCATCTGTTCTGAACAAGGCACAGGACACCTGCCCCCATGACAGACTGGGTGACTTTTCTGGAGCCTCTGGGCCATCGGGGCAGGAAGAACTTGGAGCATGTTCTCCTCCAGCTAGCCCCATCTCTGACGCACTGTATGACCCAGGACAAGCAGAAGTGATAGCCCTGACCCTTTGCCCCCTCGACTCATCCGAAGAGCCTCCTGTGTGCAGACACACGCCAGAGAGCGGGATGCTCCATGAGGCATGGTGTCTGGAACGTCACCTGACCTGCTCCTCCCAGAAGCACAGGGGTAATACATTCAGAAGGCTTTGCACTAAATCAGAGGCATTTTCTCCTAATGCTTCAAGGAGCCAAATGAGCTCTCAGGGCCCCTAGAGCCACAGGCCTCTTCATAAAGGTCAGTCATGAATGCCAGGAGCCACCTAAGGCGGTGTGGGGCCGGGGGGAGCAGGATGGAGTAGAGGGGACTCCATTGGTAATAGCGAAGATTTTCCCAAAGGACTCTGAAATCTTCAGAAATCAAGTTTTGGGGATTTTTTGTACCTTGTTGGGTTGTTTTAATGAGGACACTAATACTGCCAGAGATGTGCCAGCCTCCTTGCGAGGCTCCAACAGGGACTCCAGAACTGGAAGCTGAAAAATCCCAGAGGACTCAACACACACATCTTAGAAATGGGCCTTTTTCCCCAAACCACACATTCCTGCTGCGTCTCATTGCAGAGGAGGGAGGCTTTTAGTTCTCCAGTTTGGTCTGGTAGAAAGTAAAAGAAGTTCAGAGTGATGGCATAGATTTGCCATAGAAACAGATAAATAGCCTGGTGGTTACCAGAGGCAGAGAGTGGAGGGCCGGTTGGGGGGCGGGGGTGGGAAATGGTGAAGGCAGTGAGTAGGGACAAACTTCCAGTTAGAATATGAACACATCTGGGGGCATAACACTGCATGGCGACGGCGCTACAAAATGAAAGCGAAAGTCACTCAGTCGTGTCCGACTCTTCGAGACCCCATGGACTGTAGCCTGCCAGGCTCCTCTGTCCATGGAATTCTCCAGGCCAGAATTCTGGAGTGGGTAGCTGTTCCCTTCCCCAGGGGATCTTCCCAACCCAGGGATTGAACCCAGGTCTCCTGCATTGGAGGTATGTTCTTGAAAGTTGCCAAGAGTAGATCTTAAAAGTTCTCATCACAAGAAAAAAAAAAAAAGTAACTATGTGAGGGTGATGGATAGTACTAGGCTAATTATGGTGATCATTTTGCAATAAATGCAAATATCAAATTATTATGTTGTACATCTTAATGTTATATGTCAATTACATCTCAATAAAACTGAGAAAAATAATCAGAATAATGGCAGGGATTCGGTATTCATTTTTAAAAACCATTTAAATACCCAAACCAAACAGGCTGCTTATCCTGCTAACTATTGCTTGTTGCTGTTTTAGTCACTAAGTCGTGTCTGACTCTTTTGCCACCCCATGAACTGTAGCCTGCCAGGCACCCTTGTCCATGGGATTTCCTAGGCAAGAATACTGGAGTGGGTTGCCGTTTCATTTTCCAGGGGATATTCCTGACTAGGGGATCAAACCTGTGTCTCTTGGCAGGCAGGTTCTTTGCTGCTGAGGTACTAGGGAAGGCCCCTGCTAACTATGAATGCTAGCATGCTAAGTTGCTTCAGTTGTGTCTGACTCTTTGTGACCCTATGGACTATACTCCACCAGGCTCCTTTGTCCATGAGATTCTCCCGGCAAGAATACTGGAGCAGGTTGCCATGCTTTCCTCCAGGGGGCCTTCCCAACCCAGGGATCGAACCCGTGTTTCTTATGTCTCCTGCATTGGCAGGTGGGTTCTTTACCTCTAGTGCCCCCTGGGAAGCACCCCCTGCTAACTGTACCCATTTGTTAAACTGAAGAGTCCTCATTCACTTGTCTGCAAGGCACTGTTTTCCTTCCTTATTTTTCTCTGAAACCTGCTTCTCCCTGTGAGCCAGGGTCCTTTCTCCCGTCTTCTCCGTTCCATCTCTCTCAAGGCATCTCTCAGGGATGCTGACAGCATTCCCCTCAATTTCTCATCACATCTATTCCTCCTCATTCTTCTTTCCCCAAAACATGAGCTAATAACCAAAACCAGAGCTTGAAATGAGACTCAAGCTAAGAAAGCCAAACTTGCTATTTCTTTAACCAGGAGAAGAACATGAAGCATCACATTTCAGTTGTAAAGATTACAGAGGATATGTAATATTCTGAATAAATGAATCTCCTCCTCCCATTTTTAAACCACCTGTGTGAAACCAGCTCCGTTCCTAACTCCCCTCATGCCTTATGAATCCTTTCTCTGGCAAAAATAATTTGGGTTTTATGATTCTGGCATCTAGTGGGAGTCTGTGACAATTTTAATGTAGCTCCGCTGCCATTGCTTCTTCTTTTTTTAATACCAGTGTGTTTTAATAATAGTGTACCTTTAGGTATTGTTGAAATGCTACATTATTCAATGTAGCCGACAGGAATGGGAAGGGCCTCGTGTAATTTATGTGTCCCCGGTGCTGTGTTTAAGGCTTGTGAAATGGAGGGGTGTCATTTGGGAAGCAATTTTCCCCAAGGTCGAGGAAAGCAATTTCTGGAGGGGCGGCCGGAAACTGTGACCCAACTGACAGCCAGGCTCCAGCTGGGGGCTCAGAACCACTGACGTGAGGCTGGGACCAGTGGCCAAGGGACTCCAGGCCCTGACCCCGAAATGTTCCCAAAACACAGGAGAACTCCAGTCTAGCTACTGCTGCCCCCCTGGGGGCCTTGAAGGCGGCCAGTGCCTTCTTTCTCTTGGAGTGCTGGACACATGCCGGCAAGGTGGGCCATGGTCGTTAGACCCAAGTGGTCTGCAAGGCTGGCTGAAAGGCTGGCAGGTGGGTAATTAATAGCTGAGTCTTGGGCAGCGGTGGAGACACCAGGGAGTCATGTGCAAGCCCAAGCAACTCTCGATGAGATGGCCTTGCCGAGGGCATGATCCAAAGCCTTCTCAGTCTCTGCTGCCCATTTCCCTGCTTCCCTCACCAAATCAGGGATGCCGTGCCTAGGAACTGATGACTGAGACCCTGGAATGGTTAACTAGGTCTGTTCTAGACTCAGGAGACTTCAGGTCATCTAGTTCCCACATTCTGGCCCTTCCAGAAAGCACCATTCCTGTGCTGAATGTCCATCAGGTCCCTGCTAGATGCTAGGAACACAGGTCAGAGATGCCACCCTGATCTGCCCCCAAGGGACTTGCAGCAGGAGAGATGACAATAAACCAAAAATCTGGGCCGAGGTGGCCTAAGGGCTCACACAGATGGCAAGCTCCAGAGAGCAGACCTTCGTTTTGCCCAGTGCCATGTTCCTGGCACCTAGAACAGTGCCTGACATGTGGCAGGTGTTAAATGAGTGCGTTCAAGTGATGGGATGAAGGAGTGAAGTGCCACTGAGAGGGAGGGGCAGAGGATGTCTGGAACCCAGGGCAGAGGCTCCTCCCTCATCCTTAGATGGTGTTCTTGCTCCCAGAGGAGGTGCCAACCTTGGAGTGAGTGAGAGACTCAAGGAGAGGGGAGGCGGAGATAGCAGGTGCAGAGCCAAGCAAGGAGCGGCAGGCGAGATGTCTTCCAGGGACACAGATAATGGGACAGGACGTGTGGGGTTGGAGGTGCTGAGGATGACAATGGCCAGCAAGCCAAGAGTCAGACCATGAAGCACCTCGAATGACACCCCAAGGACTTTAAAAGAACTCTTGAAGAATTTCAAGCAGGAAACGAGGCAGACGTGTGCCTTACAGATGCTTGCTCTCGTGCCAGTGTGGACAGGATGGAGGGAGTAAAACCAAGGCAGGAACCTCAGCCAGGAGGCTCTCACCAGGGATCAAGTGAGAAACTAAGATTTGGGAAAGAGCAGAAGGAGGTTGGTATGACAGACAGGACTTAGGGAAGGTTACATCGAGGAGGCTTCAGCTGGCTTGATAGTTTATAACCTACCTTTTACACTTCTGCATATGTTAACAATTGCATAATACAATTTTTCCAGGCTTCTGGAGTTGGACATGTGTTCAAAGAGCCCCTGGTATGTCGAGGGTGGGGTGATATTTGGTAGATGGTTGGGTGCTGGGATCTAAGACTTAGGAAACAGTCTTGTCTGCTTTAGAGATTGTGGCAGCCCACCTCCAAGGTGGCCCCTATAACTCTCACCTCCAATCCTCTTATGTGGCCCCTGCTCACGTCAGACCAGGTCTGGTCTGGGTAACCACGATAACATAGCCAAAGTGATGGTGGATCGATTCTGAGGTCAGGTCATACTCACTCGGGGAAGCCGGCCACCATGGCCGGCTCAAATGGCCACAGTGAGTGAGGCCTCCTGCCAGCAGCCAGCGTGCTGACTGCAACCTCTCGAAAGACTCGGAGCTACAAGCACTCAGCTCAGCCACCCCCAGATTCCTGAATCCTAGAAACTATGAGCTAATAAATGATTGTTGCTGGAAGTCACTACATTTTAGTGTAATCCATTACAGAGCAATAGGTAAATAACCCAGGAATTTCCAAAATACAAATGGTGGCTGAAGACATGGGCGTGGATAAGAATACCAATGAGAAGATGGGAGTACAGAACAGGTGATGAGAAGGAATACCTTAGACACCTCAGGAGTTTGTGGGAGAGAAAGGAGAAACAAGGACAGGCCCCCAAGAGAAGGAAGATGAGACTGCAAAATACCACAAAAGCCCAAGGAAGGGGCGTTCTCAGAAGGAAGGCAACAGATTCTTCAAATAGGTTCAGCAAAATTGGAAATCTAAGGGACCCAGCTCTCTCCCACCATCCCCAGGTGAGAGCTTCTCACTCACTGCTTCCTTGTGAGACTGCTGCCTCCATCCCATCTCTCGTCCTCAAGTGGCAATCACATCTCTAATGAGAGGCTTTCCTGGCAACTCAAGCCAGCGTAGTCCCCAGTTCTGTGGTCACTCTCTCTTGGCACTTGTTACAAACTAATTACATTTTGATTCATTTCTTTACTTAATCATAGTCTGCGAGAGCTTGGAAATATCTGTTTTGTTCACCACTGTAAACCCAACACCTGACATACAGTTGTGTTCAACTCTGTGCGACCCCATAGACGGCAGCCTGCCAGGCTCCTCTGTCCCTGGGATTCTCCAGGCAAGAACACTGGAGTGGGTTGCCATTTCCTTCTCCAATGCATGCATGCATGCTAAGTTGCTTCAGTCGTGTCCAACTCTGTGTGACCCTACGGTCGGCAGCCCACCAGGCTCCTCTGTCCACAGGATTCTCTATGCAAGAATACTGGAGTGGGTTCCCATTTCCTTCTCCATGACATATACTAGGTTCTTGATATTTGCATGAAAAGTCACATGAATGAACAAGTGAATGGAAAGATCAAAACTCTGATTCTCACCTGGTGGCCCCAGATAACTGGTAGAAAAACCATCCCTTCCCCCTTCTCCCCTCCACTTCACCACACACCGTTATAGGGGTAGGGCCCCTTGGCTGTGAAGAAAAACACAGTTGTCTCGGAGGGAGGAGGTGAGGAAAGAGAGAAGACTCTGAAAGTAACTCGATGAGCTCTGGGGGAAGAGGCTGGAGGAAGTCCAAGTGGCCACCATACTTCCTCCAGGTATTCAGCAAACCTGGAGAGCCTGTGCCACATCGAACTAGGTGGTGGGAACCAAGGGTACATCCTGCATGGCCCCTCAGCAGTTCACAGTCTAGTGGGGAAGAGGGCAGACAGGGGCGCCTAAGGGGTGAGGCTGGGAGGGTGTGTCCCCCACCTGGCCACCTCCACCTGGGGGATCCTGGGCAAGTTGCATAACCTCTCCTTCGTTCACCGGCTCACCCACGAGGGGCTACTCCCGCCCTACAGGTGGTGATAACACCACCTTTTGCCCTCCACCTGCAAAACCCTGAAGCCTGGGTGAGAGCATGGGTGTGCACTGCCATGATTTAAACAGGAAATTGCCATACACTCCGATGGAAGATACAGAAGGGATGCGCAGAGCACTGTGGACGCAGGAAGGGTGAGGGTGTGACCGACTTTCGGAAGGCCGTAACAGCAGAGCCGCGCACAAAGAGTGGACCCGAAATGCAGGAAAGAGGTCAGGTGGGGGAACCTCACCAGCCAACTGAGGAGGCCTGAATGCAGGGCAGGTGGCAGGAGAGACAGGACAGCTGGGGGTTGAAGGCCCCGAAAGGCCCACTGAAGAATTAGCTCAAACCTGCCTTGGCTCACTGGCCAAGTCCTTTGGCCAGTGGCATACACCAGAAAGTCAATCCCTCTGACAGACACACTTGGAGAGAACCCAGCTTGGTATCACAGAGCTGGAGGTCAGCGATTTTCACCAGAACTAGAAAGATGGGCAGGTGTAGGGGGAGTCTGGAGCAGACCAAGTAAGTAAGCCCCATCTTCAGGCCAAGTCTGTTCACAAAGCAGGCTCTGCGATTTGGGCCCGGGGCGAAGGGCAGCCCACTCCCCACAGTTAAGCCTCACTGCTTCCTGGGCATTATCCAAAGCCCACCCCCAGGAAAAGACCAAAGCCACCTCTTCTCACCTGTCCCCTTTCTTCTGCCCTCCCGCAGGCCAGGGACATCGCCTCAGGGATGCTCTACTGGGCAGGGATAGGGACAGGGGAGTTACCCCAGCACTGATCAGGTTTGGCTTCCTGCTGCTGGCATAGCGAGACCCTGGCCAAGCTTTCTAGAGGGCCTGATGGGAGGGGCCAGAAACACCCTCCAGGAAGGAATCCCTGGGCTTTAGGAGCGAAGGAACTGGGGAACATGGGAGCAAAGGAAGGCAGCACAGGGAGTGGAGATGCGGAAAGAAGAGAGCTTACAGGGTGGGGCGATGGGCGCAGGTGCAGGGAGGTGTGGGAGGGACACGGGGGCTGAGATACCTGGAAATGGGGTGCAATGGGTAGGGGCAGGGCTGCAGCCACATGGGTAGAGTCGCAGAGGGTATAGACCTGAGGGAGCGGGTTGG
>SJYQ01006777.1:117947-162072 GCA_006410935.1 Redunca redunca | reverse complement strand
GAAGGAGCTGTCTGGGGTGGGGGGGCCGGGGTTGGGGGGTGAGGATGAGACTCTCCGAAGTTGCTCCAGCCCCTCCCAGGTGGGCAGACAGCGCAGCACCACTGGATCGGATTCCTTCTCACTCATCTTGGCGCTGCCCCGCATCCGAGGGGTGGAAGCACAGCATTTGGTAATAGGATTTCAGTGCTGAGCAGCTGATGGTTCTCCAGACTGGCTTCACATCACCAGTGGAGGGGACCAAGACCTTAACAGGATTCTAAATCTTGCAAAGTGGAGAGAAATGGAGAGGGCAGAATGGGGACTCCCAGGGCTCCCTCCCGAGGACACTTCGATGCCTGCATGGACCAGCATTTTGAGGTGCTGATGGGAGGGGTGCTAAGGACTTTGGGGGTGTAGTGGCCTTTGGGTCATAAAAGCCAGTGGGCCTGAGTGAAGACTCAGTCTTTGCTCTCGCAGTGCAGGAACCGAAATGACTGTTTCCCCTCCCTGGGGTCCTTCAAGGGCCCGACCTGGCCCTGAGTCCTCCATTCTGGTGTGCGCTCCCAGATCTGGGGGTTTTCTGGAGCCTGACTGTGTCTCCTGGAAGGTTTTATAAATGTTCCCCCTGTTGGGCCACACCTCTCTCCCTGGGCACAGGGAATGCAGTTCAAGCCTGAGCATCAGGAAATAAAACTTAAAACGGTAAAGTGCTTAAAAAAAAAAAAAAATATATATATATATATATATATGTCTCACCTAGCTACTGTAACCACATGTCCTTTGCACAAACATTCCAAGAATTCCCCAGGGGCCCTGCTGTGGGATAATTCGCATAGTGATGCCCACCTCTGAGCTTCCCCTATACGGTCTCAGGTGTTTACAAGAGCATCACTTGAATGCCAAATGCCTGTCCGCCCCTCACAGGAGTGCCTGCCACACAGACACGGACATCTTCTTGGATGATGAGTGAGACTGTATGGAGGGGAGAATGAGCCGATGACCTTGCCTGGTTCTTTCCGGCCAAGGCCCCTTCTCCTGTCTGTCTGTTCCTTTGCTGCCCACTTTCGGCCAGTCACATTAGCCCAAAGGAGCTGGGATCTCACAGGCCTGCATTGGTTGAGGCCATCATCCTGGCAGTCCTGCTAAGGCTGGAACTAAGTCTGACGTTCTCCTGCCTGCATCCCATCACCCGACCCAGGCACTCTGTGCCTCATGCCAAATCAAGGAACTTTCTCGAAAGATGGGGAAGTTCTATATCTCAAACTAGGTAATAGTTACACAGATGCATACATACTGCTTGGTCTATATTAAGACTTATACACTTGGGGGACTTCTGCTCCAGTATTCTTGCCTGAAAAAATCCCACGGACAGAGAAGCCTGGCAGGCTCCAGTCCAAAGGGTTGCAAAGAGTCTGATACGACTAAGCGCACACACACGTACACATGCATACATGCATACATTCCATAGTATGCAAATTACTCTGCTTTTTTTTCATTTATTTTTAATTGGAGGATAATTGCTTTACAATGCTATGCTGGTTTCTGCCATACAACAACGCCAGTCAGCCATAAGTATAGCCATGTCTCCTCCCTCCTGAACCTCCATCCCACCCCTCTAGGTTGTCACAGAGTTCCAAGTTGTACTCAGTTTTTAAATTAAAAAATTTGTCACCTCCTGGACTGACAATAGACCCTGAGTCACAGCCGCTCTCTCAGGTCCCTGAGGCTTCGGAGACTTTCGACTTGCCAGAGTCAGCGACAGGAGTCAGATCAATACGTCTGGGAAGAAGCAATGATCAGTGTAATGATACTGCCGGTGTTCCGTGTTCGGGGCAAAGAGACTTGCCCCTGGGGGCTTCCAGCAGCAGCGGCAGGGGGGCCACAGCCATCAGCACGCTGTCGCCCAAAGCCTCAGCGTCAGCTCCCTAACAGTAAGAAGAAAGGAGAAAACGTGACAACATAGGAAGTGTCCTCGCCCAGACCCCACCCTGGCCGCCTTGCATACCTGCAGCAGGAGCCAGAATCCACCTCTGACCTCCTCTGGTGAGCGCCAGATGGGAACGGACACCCCACGCCCAGGGCTGGTGGTATGAAGAGGTGCACTGCACCCCGCACCCGCAGCTGCCCCCTTCCCCTCTGGAGTACAGTGGCCACCCCATCACCACTGGGCAAACACCCAGTATCTACCCAACTCCTCCTCAAGTCAGGAGAGGTGGCCGCAGGACTGCAGAGCTCCCCCGCCCCACTCCCCACTGACCGCCACAAGGCCCTGGCCTCAGCCAGGCTTCCCTGGTGAAGCCAAAGTGCTTCAGCTTCAGGGGCTCGGAGGATCACAGTCAGAACAGTTATTGGTGCTTAGGAGCAGATGAGGCAGGAGAGATGCTGGCTGGAGAAGCAAGGGCCACCACAACCTGCTCCTTCTCCCTCCACTTGCTTCCTTGGCCAGAGGCTCTCCTGCCCACCCCCTGCCCTACCTTCTGGGTGTGAAACCTAGACCAAGGTCTGGCAGGGAGGAGACCTCTCTGCGCAAGCCCAGGTAGACCAGGACTCTGCAGTGGCCTTCAGACTGCCCTCCCTGAGTGATCCCGGCCATGACAGCTGCTTTCCTAGGACCTCCCTTTCCTTCAGAGCTCCTTCAAGGCAGCATTCTTACTACCGAGAGATGAGTATTAGCTCATGAGGAAAGGAAGACCTCTCCAGAGGCAGCCTGGTTTGGTGAAACTAGGATTACATATAGAAAGAAGCTAAGGTCCCTGCAAGTAATAAATTCTGGAGAGGGTGTGAAGAAAGAGGATCCCTCTTTGCTTCCCTGGTGGCTCAGAGGATAAGCTTCTGCCTCCAATGCAGGAGACCTGGGTTTGATCCCTAGGTCAGGAAGATCTCCTGGAGAAGGAAATGGCAACCCACTCCAGTATTCTTGCCTGGAGAATCCCATGGACAGAGGAGCCTGGTAGGCTACAGTCCACGGGGTCGCAAAGAGTCAGACATGACTAAGCGACTTCACTTACTCACTAAAAGTAGAGTTGCCAAATGATCCATCCATCCCACTCCTGGGCATGTACCCAGACATAACTAAAATTTGAAAAGATACATGCACCTCCATATTCATAGCAGCACTATTTACAATAGACAAGACATGGAAACAAGCTAAATGTCCATCAGCAGGTGAATGGATGAAAAAGATGGGGTCCATATGTATAAATATATATATATATATACTCAGCCATAAACAATAACAAAATAATGCCATCTGTAGCAACATGGATGGACCTAGACATTATCACACTAAGTGAAGTCAGAAAGAGAAAGGCAAATACCGTATAATTTCATTTATATGAGGAAGCTGAAATACAACGCAAATGAGCATATACAAAACAGAAGAGTTTCCCTGGTGGCTCAGATGGTAAAAGCGTCTGCTTGCAGTGTGGGAGACCTGGGTTCGATCCCTGGGTTGGAAAGATCCCCTGGAGAAGGAAATGGCAACCCACTCCAGTATTCTTTCCTGGAAAATTCCGTGGATGGAGGAACCTCGTAAGCCACAGCGCATGGGGTGGCAAAGAGTCAGACACGACTGAGCGACTTCACTTTCACTTTCCAGAGACAGACTCACAGACCTATGGTTGCCAAGGTGGAAGGTGGGGTTGGGGAAGGAAGGACTGGTATTTTGGGGTTAGCAAATGCAAGCTGTTGACATTATATAGGATGGATAAACAACAAGATCTTACTATATAGCACAGGGAACTATAATCAACATCCTATCACAAACTATAAATGAAAAAGAATGTATATATGCTTGAGTCACTTTGCTATATAGTAGAAATTTACACAACACTGTAAATGAACTACACTTCAATAAATTTTTTTAAAAAAAGAGGCTAAGGTCCCTGGAAATATCAATTCCATTTGTCTACTGAACTATCTGCCCGCTTGCAATCCATCCATCCATCTGTCTGTCCATCAACCTGACCACCCACTCATCCATTCATCCATCCATTTACAAAGTAACCCCAAGAGGGGAAGAGAAGGCCTAGAACAGGGCCAGGAACTAGAGGGCAGTGCTACAAGACTGAAAGGCATAGTACCTAAGAGTCTGACCTTGGGAGTAAGAGAAACTTGGATCAAAATCCTGGCTCCCCTGTCACTAACCTTTGCCAACCTCAGTTTGCTCACCTATAAATTGGGTGATAATAATTCTCTTTTGGGGCTACTATAAAGAATAAATAAGACCATGTATACAGAACACTCCATTCAGTGGCTAGTCCATTGTTGTTGTTACGCTCAGTTTCTCTGTCATGTTCAACTCTTGGCGACCCCATGGACTGCAGTACACCAGTCTTCCCTATCCTTCACTATCTTTCGGAGTTTGCTCAAACTCAAGTTCATTGAGTTGATGATGCCATCCAACCATCTCATCCTCTGTCGCCCCCTTCTCCTCCTGCCCTCAATCTTTGCCAGCAACAGGGTCTTCTTCAACATGGTAAGCACTAAATAAGTCATGTGACTTTGCAGTTTTTCCTGCTAAAAAGCTGTGTGTTAGTGCGTGTTAGTTACTCAGTCATGTCCGGCTCTTTGCGATCCCATGGGCTGTAGCCTACCAGGTTCCTCTGTCCGTGGAATTTTCCAGGCAAGAATACTGAAATGGGTTGCCATTCCCTTCTTCTAAAAAGGTAGATTCTCTTTTTACACCCTCTGTGAATCTGGGCTCAACATGGGAGTTGTTTGGCCAACAGAAGGAGGAAGAAGAGATGGTGAACCATTTCCAAGGCTAGGCCAGAAGAAGCCTTGATTATTTCTGCTGTTCTCTGGTGCCTCTGCTATTGCCATGATTGGGCCCCTGGTCCCAGGATGGGGATGAAAGATACATGAAGCAGGGCTGCTCCAGCTTGACCCAGCCTGCAGCAGAGCCACTGAGTCCATCTGCAGTCCCAAAGGGAGCCCAACCAAGATCAGTTGATCCCCCAACTGACCCAGGGACTTGAAAGCAATGAAAAGGAATGATTCTTGTTTTAAGCAACTGACCTTGAAAGTAGTTTGTTATGTAGCAGTAGCTAACCAATACACCTACTCTCCTTCGATTTCTCTACCCCATTCTCCTGTCTCTGTATCAAAGACGTTGCATGCGGGCTAAGTCACTTCAGTTGTGTCTGACTCTTTGCAACCCTATGGACTGTCACCCACCAGGCTCCTCTGTCTATGAGTATTCCCCAGGCAAGGATACTAGAGTGGGTTGCCATGCCCTCCTCCAGGGGATCTTCCCAACCCAGAGATCAAACCCAAATCTCTTATGTCTCCTGCACTGGCAGGCAGGTTCTTTACCACTGGGAAGCCCATCACAGATATTATATATCTTCTAATTGTGTCTCTTCTACAAAGTCAGAAAAGGAAAGACTTCGGCAAACAGGTCACATGAAGCCTCAGTTCCTGGCCTACAATGCCTGCTCCCTCATCGGAAACAGGAAGTGACACTGCCCCTCACAGCATAGGCAGAGAAATGACTATTGAGAGTTCAGCAAGCTCGTCCGTGGCCTGGAAATGCAGACACTGAGTAAAGAGATTTGTCTGTCTGTCTGTCTGTCCGTCTGTCTACTTTGAAGTTGAGGTAATTCAATTTTCAGAATCTCCAGGGAGCTGGGTGCTCAGGTGGCAGGGAAGAATGAGAATTTGTCATAGAAATTGCTGCTCAGCAGAGATTAGGGCTGCGACAGAGGGTGTGTGGCTCTCTCCTGCAAGTGCATTAGGGATTCTGCCTGGCGTGCTTGCAGTAAATCACTTCCCATTCAGGCCCGCTGCTGAGGGGCCAAAGGTCGATTCTCCATGGTTATGACAACAAAAACTAAAATTGGGTCAAACCTGAAAGGTATTATCTTCCCCCGAGCCACTAAATGCACAAGAGTAATGAGGTTGGTTAAGCAATATACCTCTGCCCATGCCAGTTTCTCGGAAGACAGATTAGCCAGGTAAGTGGGTGGCTCTGGCCGCCCAGTGATGCCTCCACCTAAAGGTGGAAGGTCTGGGGCTTCCAGACCTTCAGTTCTCTGACACCAGAAGACTCTTTGGCCACAGAAACCAGGTATCTGAAGCACTCAGGAAACCTCCCGGCTACCATGGCATGGGGACGTCCAAGAACTTCTGGAAACTAGAACCCAGGGGACAGTTTTCTCTTGCTTCCAAGTCCCCTTCCATGCTGACCTCTCCTGGTCATCATCATCCATAGTCACAAGTTTGAACCGTGAGAGCCCAAGGGCTGAGGATTCACTTCAGCTCAGCCCCTCCCTCTATGGAATCCTAGCATTTATCTGTTGCAGACACAATGCCAATACCTTGAATTTGCATAACATGCCCTTCTCCTCATAAATTATTGATTTGCATTCCGTGAGCGTGCACACACCCCGCCTGGAGCCCATCCTTCAAAGCCTCACTGTCAACAGGCTTCAAATTGGACCCATCATCTCAGGTTACACAGTATTTATAAACTGACCTGTCCCATCACTTGGAGATATTCTTAGAAACCACCCTGCCTCATCTCAAGAGAAGGGGAGAGGGAAACAAGAGGAGACACTGAGAGTGATAAGGTTTCCTTCCAGAATTGATTTGATTTTCTACTTACGTGACAGTTGTTATTAAAAGGGTGGGTGGGATATATGGGAAAAGCTGTGGGCCCATCGGTGTCATCCGGCCAATGAGAAGTGGGCAGAGCCCAGGGGAAGGTCAGAAAAAATATGTCATTGCTCCTGTTCACTGGCCATGTGACCTCCAGGCATGTCTCAGTGACCCTCCATGGTGAGCCTTGGTACCTTCATCTGCAAAATGGGGCTAATATAACCCGTGTACAGGATGGCTAGAATGGAGTGAGACTGGTTACATGAAAAGGCTTTTAAAAATCAAATTCTTTTCTGGACTTTCCCTGGTCCTCTAATGGTTAAGAATCCATCTGCCAACCCAGAGGACACGGGTTCAAACCCTGATCCAGGAAGATCCTGCATGCTGAGGAGCAACTAAGCCCATGTACCACAACTACTGAGTCAGCGCTCTAGAGCCGGGGACCCGTAACTACTAAGCCCATGGGCCACAACTACTGAAGCCCGGGCACCTAGAGCCCGTACTCCACAACAAGAGAAGCACTGCAATGAGAAACCCCTGCACAGAGTAGCCTCCACTCACTGCAACTAGAGAAAGCACGCAGAGATGAAGACCCACTAAAAATAGGTGAATCTTAAAAAAAACAAATTAAACTCTATTCTGGCACCTGCTGCAACATGGCTGAATCTTGAGGACAATATGCTGAGTGAATAAGCCAGTCACAGAGGACAAATACTGTCTGATTCCACTTACACAAGGTACCTGGAACAGGCAAATCCATAGAGACAGAGAGTGGGATGGTGGTTGCCAGGGGCAGAAGGTGGGGATGTGGGGAGTTAGCATTTGATGGGGAGAGCGTTTATTTGGGGAAGATGAAGAAGTTCCGGAGATGAGGATGATGCTGTGCACAACAATGTGAATGCCTTTAATGTCACAGACCTGGACCCTAAGAAATGGCTATAAAGGTAACATTTTTGTACATCTTACCACAAAAAAAAATTTAATGACTATTATAGAAATGCAAAGTGATGCTTGGAAAGTAGTCTTTTATGAACATTCTGTCTCACACTTCCAGCCTCAAGATCAACACCTGTTTGGGCAGTGGAGCCTCTGCTGCCCAAAGGGCTCACATTCTGTCTCTGAACTGCAAGCATACACTTCCGTTCCCTGGGCTGCCTGTTCCTGTCTTCCCTAGACTGCCCGTGCTCCTGAGCGGGGAACACAGGCTGGGGAGGGTGGGAGGCCAGCCTCCTGACTCCCTGTCCACCTGGATCCAGGCAGGCCTTCAGGACAGGAGACACTGCCACTGCCACCTCGCCAACCTCTCCTGGAACAATTTCTTGAAAGTCCCTTCTGATAAGGAACAAACAGACTAGTGCCCCTTCACTTAAAAGTGGGCAGAGGGCAGTGAGAGCCTCTGTCAACTTCTGGAGCTGTCTGGTCCAACAGAAAGAGTGTGTGAGTCTCCTGAGGAAGCTTAAATTTTCTAGTTGCCACATTTTCCAGTTTTAAAACAAATATCTTTGCAGGGATCCACCAGGAAAATCCAGCGAGAGGAAGCAGGGTCGCCTGGTCCTGGGAGCTGCCCAGTGGGAAGGACTGTCATCTGACTGGCTCCCACAAACGCCGCCATGGCCGGCTGTCAGAATGCAAGCTCTCGGAAGGAAGGCACTGGCCCTGTGGGATTGACAGTGGCTCCTGAGTCAGGAGCCTTCATCCAGAGCTCAGTTCAGTTCAGTCGCTCAGTCGTGTCCAACTCTTTGCGACCCCATGACTCGCAGCACACCAGGCCTCCCTGTCCATCACCAGCTCCCGGAATTCACTCAGACTCGCGTCCATCGAGTCAGTGATGCCATCCAGCCATCTCATCCTCGGTCGTCCCCTTCTCCTCCTGCCCCCAATCCCTCCCAGCATCAAAGTCTTTTCCAATGAGTCAACTCTTCGCATGAGGTGGCCAAAGTACTGGAGTTTCAGCTTTAGCATCATTCCTTCCAAAGAAATCCCAGGGTTGATCTCCTTCAGAATGGAATCCAGCAAAGCCCTGTGCTCACCTTGACCCTTTATGCCCACCACCTTAGTGATTTCAGATAAGACACCTATGGGGGTGCCTGGACCCCCCCCCATCTTGAGCTCCTGAATGCCCTCTCCCGACAGAGCTCCTGGGACTGGGGCTTGGGTGAGGTCACCAGAGCCATCAGGGGCTGCCTGTGCGTCTAAGTGCCCAGTCACTAAAGCTTTCATGGCACCAGAACACGTCCCTAGTCAGAACATGGCAGAGGAAGAAACCAGAGGAAAACATCCGTAACAGTCACAGCACGTTTAAAAGTCAAGGCTTCTCCCTTGCCCAGTCAGAGGACAGCCACACAAGAGACTCCCTCACATTTAGTGCAGCTCACTAGCGACCCCTGCGGTGCGTTTTGTTATGACACCATGGGAGTTTCTGCTGCCCTAAGTGACAACCCACTCCAGTACTCTTGCCTGGAAAATCCCATGGACGGAGGAGCCTGGTAGTCTGCAGTCCATAGGGTCGCTAGGAGTCGGACATGACTGAACGACTTCACTTTCACTTTTCACTTTCATGCATTGGAGAAGGAAATGGCAACCCACTCCAGTGTTCTTGCCTGGAGAATCCCAGGGACNTGCCTGGAGAAACCCAGGGACAGGGGAGCCTGGTGGGCTGCCCTCTCTGGGGTCGCACAGAGTCGGACACCACTGAAAGGACTTAGCAGCAGCAGCAAGTGACTACAAACTGGGTGGCAAAAAACAACCGAAGTCTTGCCTCTCACAGAGGAGGCCAGAAGTCTGCAGGCAGCATCACAGGGCTGAAATCAAGGTGTGGCGGGGCTGTGCTCCCACAGGGGCCCTGGGGAGGAATCCATGGCCTGCCTTCTCAGGCTTCTTGCTGGCTCCAAGGGCTCCTTGGCCTGTTGCCGCATCCCTCCAGTCTCCGCCTCTGTTGTCAAAGGTGTTCTCTTCTGTTTGTGTCAAATTCCCCTTCCCCCACTCTTAAGGACAACCGGGATTGCATTTGGAGCCCACCTGGATAATGGAAAATAATCTCTCCATCCCAGGGTCCTTAACTTAATCACCCTTGCACAGTCAGGTTTTGTCATACAAAGTGAAATTCACGGATTCCAGGATTGCCCCATGGGTATCTTTCAGCCAACCACACATACCATATGACACCAAAACCATATGTCAATAACATATGCATGTGGGGATTAGATTAGATTTGAGTAGATTAGATGGATTCTTTCCCTGGTGACAAAGCTGGCCACCGGCCACAGGAAACCGTTCTTGGGGAGGTGCCAACTTAGGCTAGTGAAGGCCGATGTCCAGCAAGGTGAAGGGCTCCCAGGGGGCAGCTACTGCTGAACATCCCCACAGCTCAGTCTCGGAGGCCAAGGCAGGCAGAGAGGGCCACCACTCCATGGGGAGGGCCACCCCAAAGCCATCTGAGTGGGGACCACCAAAGTGCTCTGTATCTTCAGCCGTCAGCATCGTCACCATCGCCAGCTCAGGTGAGGGTCTGCAGAAGACACGGCACGGGCCATGCCATGTCCTGCCACACTTGACACATCAGTGCCCAGCCCTTCCATTCCGAGGACTACACCCAGTACCAGTTCTTTATCAGAGTCCAATCAGGAGGCAAAACCACACACTCATTTTGCCTCAAAAGTACTGGAGATGCTTCATATAAAGAAGTATTAACTGTCACAGGGAACTGAGATAAAGAGAGATTGGCGAGTGAGAGGTAAAGCGAGCTCTAGAAACATGACATTAGCAATATGGGGATCTGCCATTACTCTTAGGTCTGAGCTAGAGGAGACTCCAAGGAAGGGATCTCCACCCTTGCCCCCAGGCTGAGATCCACATTTTGTGAAGAGGACACAGCTACATCGCCCCCCACCCCCCAGCCCCACAAAGAACTGCCAGCCTCTGCCTGGGGCTCTCTCCATCTGCAAGGGCCTTAAGTCCTGAGGTCCAGGCTTTTTGCCCCCTGAACAGCCTCAAGAAGGAATGGCACAGATGGATGCACACAAATCCCACCCCTCCCCATGATGGGAGAGCCCTAGGGGGCATTTTCTCACTGGTCCCCAGAGCCCCAGTGAGATAGGCTCCAGCTGCCCTGAAGATGGTGGGCTGCCTCTCTTCCTGTCCCCCTCCCCTTCCTCTCCATCACTGCATGCCCTTGACCACTTATCTCAGGGTCTGCTCTTGGGAGCCCCCAAACAGAGACCTAGGCACTGTCAGAATGCCAGGGAGGCACAGTTAGGAGAGGCAGGTCAGCCTGGAAGCATCCGGGATGACGTGAACCCTAGGAGGTGGCCAAATGGGGCAGTGTGGGATTGCTCAGTCAGCCTGGAGGGTTTATGATGAGCATTTTGACAATGAAACTGATCTGCATCACTGCCATCCTTTAAGAGAGGTGTTGGATGCTTTCCTGAATGTTTCATTGAATCCACACAACCAAAAGCTTCTGCCGTTGTCCCCAGCTGACAGTGGAGAAAACCAAGGCTGAGAGTACCTCCCGGCCAAGGCCACACCATTGGGAAGCGGCCAAGGGTGGACTCAGGCCCCGGGGTCCCCCCATCTCCCACTCCCATCCAAACCCAACACATGAATGCTTACAGCTGGCTAGGTGAAGTTCACAGGCTATGAATGAAGATAAGCAGAGAAAGCAGGCATTTGAGGGGGGAGAAGAAGAACCGAAATGAGCAATAAGGAAATAGAGACCCTGAGTTCCTGCAGACCAAGAGCAACCTCAAGGTCTCCATGTGGAAGCTGCCTCCCGCCAGAGGAGAGGGGGAGCAGGAGGGAGGAAGCGGCAGGAAGACAGCAGGAGCAGCAGGCAGGACCCGAGGATGCTGGTTTCCTGCCCAGCTGGACTGCAGGACCCTTCCGAGGACATGGAGAAGGGATGAGGACTCTCAGCTGTCACTTGGCTCCCGTGATCACTAAATCACGAGTCACGGGAACGCTGGAGGAGCTGCTGCGTGGCCATCTGTCATGGGGCACTGGGAAGCAGGGGCCTGCTGGGCAGGAAGCTGGCTTGGGTGACCTCCACGTCCTGGCCCATCCTTGGGTCCAAGTGCTGTCAGACTTCCTGAGCGGGGACCCCCATGTTCTGGCAACGCTGCCCCCGGCCACTAGCACCTCAGCCCAGTAAACAAAGACTGAATCCTGGGCGGTGGGAGAAAGGCCGTGTCAAGGGTGGCGAGGTCCTGGGCTGGACCTGCCCCTGGCTCCGTCCTGGGTGTCGCAGGTTGGGAAGTGGCAGCAGGGTAGGGATGGCATCTGCCAGCCTGGCACGTCTTGGCAGGATGAAAACATTAGGTCACAGAGAAGTAGACCAGGAAGGGGGTGCACAGGGCCTGTCCCCGGTGATGACCATTCCAGGCGTTGCCCAGCGGAGGCCTCAGGATGGAGAGGATCTACAAGTCTTGAGCCACGTGATCCCAGGAAGCCGGCTGTGAAGGACTGAGCCCGGTGAGGACTGGCCTCTGGGACAGCTCGGGCTGTCAAGCAGCTGCCTAAGTTAAAGAAGACACCCATCCCCCCACCTCCAGGAAGTAGTCAGCACCCTTTGGTGGAATCCGAGACGAGGGGAGAACAGAGGAGACTGGTCTTGAGCGCAGACATCATTAACCCCCAGGACAATATTCTTGCAGCAGCCTGGGAGCTTTCTTGGTTGGTGGTAGATTTTATCTATTATTTATTCATTTTTGCTAGAAAGAGCCTCCACAGCCTGACCCTTGGGGTCCATAATGAGAGTGAATGGGGGTGGCAAAGGGGCCCACAGTAGGGTGATCATCCAGCTGGGGTAGACGGGGGACATCAGCACCAAGTCAGCGGCGCCAGCTGGTCACACCCTTTCCCGGCTCAGGGCCCTCCATCAGGTTGGGGGGTGTCTGGCACTGGACCCAGACCTCCCTGCTGCCTCTCCACTGCAGGTCTCTCGGCATGGGCGAGTCGCCCTGCCCTGCACGGNAAAAAAAAAAAAAAGAACAATTTCCATTGCCAAAAACACTCCCATCCCCACAGTGTTTAAGATGCAAAGTAAGAAGGGACAGCATGGCACACTGCCTCTCCTCTGGCTTCCCCTCCCCTCCCTCAGCCCCCTACCTTCCCTTGAGGCCTCCTTACCCCTTCCCTGTGTGCATCTATCCTGCTCCCCAAGTGCAAGGTCAGGAGGCTGATCCTGGAGGGGTCTCCTTTGCAGTGGGCAGGGAGAATGAGGCAGAAGAGAGTGCTGGTTAAACCTGAGGTGTGGACATGTGTCTACACGTGGGGGATAGGCAGCCTGCGGTGGGCATTTCACCAAATCCTTCCTGAGGGACGGGCCATCGTCACTCTGAACTGCACGAAGGTATCTCAGCACAGTGTAAACCTGCCTTTCCCTCTGCTGGCCCCAGCCTCCACTCCAAGTTCCTACAAGCGTGGAGCCTAAGTAGGCTGATCTGAGCACTGAGCCCCACCCACCTTCCCTCCTGTTTTAAGGCAATGCCACCTGAGGACTCACCCCTTCCAACAGGGTCCTCTCTGCAGCTCTTGTAAGGCTTCTCCTGTGTGCCAGGCACTGGGTACAAATGAGAGTTTTCTGCCCCCACAGCTTGTAATTCCACCAAGGATGAGAGATGTTGAAACACAGAAGGCAGCAACCTGTTTTGGGGGTGACTGGTCCTTTGCCAGGTCCCTCCACTGCTCCCAGGACTCCCGTGAACCCCTGACCAAGGCTGGATGCACCATAGTGTCACACTGGGAACCACTGGACGACCTGTGACTTGCTCCCTGCTACCCCCCAACCTGGACCTCCATCAGCATCATGCCCCCAGTGGGATTTTCAAGGAGGCAGAGAAGATGGAGCAGTTTTCACGGCTACAGACAGGAGTTTCCAGGCACAGTGGGCGTCTTGATCCCATCTGGTAAGGGTGGAATGGGATGGAGCCACCAGGCAGTGCAGGATAACAGAAATACGACAGGCTTTGGGATCCAAAAGATGTGGTCTTAGGACATGGCGCTGACCCTTCCAGAGGGACTTTGACCAGATCCCCTGATGTCCCTTGACCTTGATCTCCCCATCTATAAATGGAGGTACCAAAAGACCCTGACGCTGGAAAAGATTGAAGGCAGGAGGAGAAGAGGAAAAGGGGATGACAGAGGGTGAGATGGTTAGATGGCATCACTGACTCAAAGGACATGAGTTTGAGTAAGCTCCAGGAGTTGGTGATGGACAGGGAAGCCTGGCATGCTGCAGTCCATGGGGTCGCAAAGAGTCAGACACAACTGAGCAACTGAACTGAACTGAGAGGATTAAATGGAGATGGCCCAGGAAGAGCTGCTTCATGAATATTCATGACCAGACCAGAGGGACAGCTAGCTCCGGGCTCTGCTGGAGCCCCAAGTTGGAGGGCATCTATAGAGGTGGCCCCTGGACCTTCTTCTCTGACTGGCAGAGATGATATGGCAGGCAGGAGGAGAGTGCTCAAGTAACTTGGATGGGGCTATGCCCTCTGGACTGTTCCCAAAGCCCACTAGAACATTGTTCATTGCCCGTGAAAGGAGAAAGGGTGGTCCATCCACATAACAGAATATTATTTAGCCTTAAGAAAGGAGTGAGGCACTGACACAGGTTACAACTTGGATGAACTGTAAAACCATTACCCTAAGAGAAATAAGCCAGACATAAAGGGTACATATTGTATGATTCCACTAATATGATATCCCTAGAATAGGCACATCCAGAGACAGAAAGTAGGATAGAGGTTTACCAGGGGCTGGGGCGCCAGCACTTGGGCAATCTGGTGCAAAGAACTGACTCATTAGAAAAGACCCTGACGCTGTGAAAGACTGAAGGCAGGAGAAGGGGACGCCAGAGGATGGGATGGTTGGATGGCATCACTGACTCAATGGACATGAGTTTGAGCAAGCTCCAGGAGTTGGTGATGGACAGGGAAGCCTGGTATGCTGCAGTCCATGAGTCACAAAGAGTTGGACACAACTTTCGACTGAACAAGGGACTGGGGAAGTCAGGGAGCTACTGATTAATGGGCGAAATTTCTCCTGGGGACGATGAAAAAGTTCTAGAAATAGATGGTGGTGACGGTTGCACAAGAATGTGAATGTACTTGATGCCACTGAGATGAACACTTAAAACGGCTCCAATTGAACATTTTACGTCATGTGTATTTTATCACAATAAATCTCAAAGAAAAAGCTCAGCTTGCTACACTCTGTAGGAGAAGAGTGGAGTGCAAGAGGGGCCTCCATTCTGCTGACCAACCACTCACTAAGCGATTCAGTTACTGGGCAGAGAGGGCCTGTAGTCAACACGGCTCTAACAACTGACTTTGGAAGAGGAACAGTGGAAACCCCGCCGGCCCACCGTGGCCTCTCACCAGCTCTAGAGAGAGAGGATTTGGGGGGAAACTGTTGTGTTGATGCGCTGGGGTTAGTCATCATTTTTGTAACATCAACAGTAACATCAGAAAATTTCCACTTCCAAAGACAGATTACCCTGCGTCCTGCCTCCCCACTAGCAACTTCAGGAACCCCCTCTGCTGTTCTCGACTCCACGCCATACTCCCTGCAGATGGCCGGCCTTCTCGAAGGCAGCTGGCCCGAGGTCTGACCAGGAATTGATTCTCAGTGTGGATGGGAGGCCGCCGGAGAAGCCCGACAAGCCTCCAATAATTACGAGGAGATAAGCCTATCAGGTGTAATTAAACAGTGTCCACAGGCAGACCTCTTGGCTGCAGCCTCTGTCCCCCATCCCCTCCTCCTGTTCCCTGAGACTGCAAAATAAATTATCCTGTGAAGTCAGCAGAGGTTGAGCTATGGAAACAATTAAACAGAAATTAAATCTAATTCATTTATACTCCAAGCACAAAGTGGATCATGTAGGTTTTTTTCTCTCCTTCCTTTTTTCGTCTTGGTGTTAGAGAGGACTATTATGGGAAATTAATCATGAAGCGAAGCAATGAAAGTGATCTATCACTCGCTAAAGTGCACCGACCGACTGTATAAAATCTATTATAGCGGCAGGAAAATGTAGAGGTAATGCTGTTTGGAAGAAGGGAGACAAGGAAAGAGGGGGTCTCCTAACTGAGGTCCGAGCGACGGCTAGGCCAAGGACCCGCTTCCTCCAGGTCCAGGGGTGCTGGGCAGAGGTCCACATCCAAGTTCACTGGGCTTGTTCAAGGTGTTCCTGATAACGTGAGACTCATCCCAGAGGGGAAAGCCTGAGAAGGGTCCTCCAAGGCCAGTGGCACTTGGGCCTGGGGGGGTCTGAGGGAGAATCTGCTTGATTCTCACCATTTTCCTCAACATAGAAGTGGGGGGCGGGGCAGGTATTGCTGCAAGGACAAGCCCCGGGGAGGAGCCCCACGAGAATCAGCCAGGCCTGTGTCCCCACCTACAAATTGGGGGTGATGCCACCTGCCCTGCCTCCCCTCAAATGAAGATGAAATGAGCAAGTGGGCAGGAAAGTCTGCAGGAAGTACGGAATGCAGAGATGCCGAGTGGCTGGCGGCAGGCCCAGTGAGCCATGTTCCTGGTTTCCTGCTTTCAAGAAAAACAATTTCAAAAATTGTTTTCCCATCGTGTAGAGGAAGGAGATGGCATAAGTGGAATATTTCCTCCCAAACGAAGCGGGGCTTAAGGCTGCCAGGGCAAAGAGCTCAGAAGCATTGGGAAGGGGGAGGCTGGCCCAGGAGAGGCAGCTTCAGGATGCAGAGCCCGGGGGACCGCTGGGAGAAGGCCTGGGGCTGGTGGGTGCCCTAAAGGTCTGGGGGCACCAGGCCCCAGAAAAATGATGCTCAGGAAGTAAACAGAGGAGCTCAGGGGTTGGGAGGAAGGCTGAGCTTTGAATTCAGCATAAAAAAGGAAGAAACAAAGGCCGCCTCCACTCTGCTGCTCTCCTGAAGGGCAGACAGCCCTCTCGGCAGATGGGGCTGCCCCTGGGAGCCCACACACTCACTGCTGCCCCAAGGCTCACTTGCCCAACCGAGGCTGACTGCCACACTCCCGGGCAGGTGCCAGGGGACGGCCAGAAGGGGAGAGCGAGGCAGGAGAGACAAGCAAGGTGACAGGTGAGAAAGGCACGTGTGGCTGTCTCCTAAACCTGCTCATTTGAGAACGGCCCAGACTTCACAGCTCAGCCCAGAGTCAGGCCCAAGTCCCCCAGGGTATGTGCGGAGCCAAGCCCTCACAGAACGGGCAGGGGCAGGGAGGGTCCTGTCCCCGGGGACTCAGCCCCTCTTCTTGCCCTCTCTGCCTTCCCTGTGCTAAGAATGAGGCGGGCCCCTCTTCCCTGGATCGTCTTCACTTTACCTTGCCTCTCTGCAAGGCCAGGATCATCATAGGGTTAGCTTTCCCCAAAAATGGTTTGGCCCTTGCCCCTGGTTCCTGGGAGGTCAACTCTGAGCCTTTGGAGGGTCTTTGTGAGTGTGTTTACCTGGGGGCCTTACCAGCAGCCAGATAGTCTGTGCTGACAGTGTGGTTTAGGGTGGGGGCCTCGGGCCACACTGTATCAGTTTGACCTCTTGGGGGGCTGCAGACAAAGGTCAACCACATGTGTGGTCAGTGAGGTCTCTGTGGTCAACTTCCAGTGACCCCTCTGGACCCCAGAGCTCATGTGAGCATCCCCAGGTGGTGAGCGCTGTCAAACATGGTTCTGAAAGGATTGGGGGCCATCCACAGGACTCCACTGGGAGAGGAACTGGGACCCTCAGGCCTGGTCTCACCTGGCCACTGCCCTGGGCACCTCGTCCCACTGCTGACTTATCTGTATCTTTTCCCTGGAGCGCACTGTGCTTGTGGGCGTGTAACAGCTTTGCTGACTTCCTCCCATGAATCGCTGGACCTGGGGGTAGTTTCAGGGACCCCTGAGCTGCAAGGACTCACAAGACATAGTAGGAGTCATCGGGTCCAAGTCTACCCAGGCAGTTGAGGAGAATGAAGCCAGAGTTAAAGGAGCTGCCCAAGGTCGTGTAGGAAATGGGAGGCAGGCAGGACCAATGCCCCCTCCCTGGGACAGCGCCTCCCCTTCCCAGCTTTCATCCTTGTCACCTCCCCCAGGGGAAAGGCTCACTGGGGAATGCATCCACAGACTGAGTGAGTCAGTGGGCAGACGTGGAGACGCCAGCACCAAGGCTGGTCCCCACCGGCCAGAGAAGGAGCAGAGTGACTGCCAAGACCTTCTGTCCCCAGGGTTGGCACTAAGGACGAGGAGAGTGTTGGGCCGAGACAGGGAGCAGCCTAGGGCTTCAGTAAACTGGGCTGCCCTCCCCAGTGTGCTGGGGGCCCAAGGGGCAGGAACAGAGATGCTAATTAAAACCCCAGCACACACTCCCATGGGCAGACACACACTCCACAATGCCCTCCCCATGCTTAAACATCAGCCTAGCAGCCAGCTTCCCTCTACCCCGCCCAAAGCAAAGGGACACAGGCTTGAGAGTGATCAATGTCGTCTGCCACTTGAGCTTGGCACCTGGGCCTGGAGGCATCCAGCATCACACCACCAAGAGGCCAGCCCCTGCCACTTGGCCTCAGCTGGCCAGGCATGAGGGTGAGATTAGCGCTGGGCCCCCCTCCAAGGCTGCAGGAAAGAGCACGGTAGGGGCCTCTTCCAGTGGGGCTTCTACTTGACATGTCACCCGGTGTGTGAGGGGTCTCCACCAGGACCACGTGAGTTGCAGGCCTCAGAACAAAATGAAAACTCCAGGCCCTTGCTCACATTGCAGGACAGAAACAGCAGAGCTTCAAATCAAGTGCCAGCCCTTCTGAGCTTGGGTCCCTGCACAGCTTTGCAGGTGGCACAGGAGCAAAGCTGGTCCTGTTCCCACTGCCAGAGCCTCTTCTGGTCACCTGGGGAGAGCCCCGAAGACACAGAGAAGGGCAGAACTCAGAAAGGACACAGTACACTAGGTGTGCACACACACGTGTGCACACACACACATGCATGCGCGCACACACTCCTCGGACACTCGGGAGACACTGAGCCCAGGTAAGAGTTGGTTGAAATGACAACGTGGCTGACATCGAGGAGCAGCTGTGGCAGGGAGCACCCGAGGGACCGTTCCCCAGAAGGTGGATGAGCAGATGGATCCAGCCCTCTGGCCCAGAACCCGAGGTCCTAGAGCTGGAGGGCACCAGGAGACCAGCTAGTCTGACTTCCTCCATTAGCAGATGGGGAGGAACTGGAGGCTAAGAAAAGCCAAGAAGCAGCCTGGACTTCCCTCCCCAGGAGGTTCTCAGTGGACAGCAGAGCTCCTACCCCAGGACTTTCCTCTCCGGGCAGGTGTGCATCACTAGCCCTGACCCTTGACTCACTGAGTGAGGACCTCACCCCTGGCTCTGGAGCCAGGTCTGGGGCACGACGGGCTCTTTTGCTTCCAAGACACTCAGAGAGGGCACACGGGTGTCCAGGAAGATGGAGCTGGGGAGTGGCAGGGGTGGGCAGGGCCTTCTAAGCTTGTGCCCCCGACCCCTGGGGGACACCACATGCAAACACAGAATTCATTGGCTTCCTGCTCCAGAAGCTTTAAAACCACCTCCCAGGGGGAGGAGAGGAGGAACAAATTAGGCATATGGGATTAACATATAGAAACAACCATATATAAAGTAGATAAGCGACAAGGATTTACTGTTTAGCACAGGGAATTATATTTAATATCTTGTAATAACCTATAACGAAAGTAATTTGCAAAAAGAAAAATAACTGAACCACCACGCTGTATACCTGAAGCTAACGCAATACTGTAAATCAAATATGCCTTAATAAAATTTTTTTTAAAAAAAGGACAAAAACCACGTCGTGGGTCCTTGAGAGCTCTTAAGCACTTGGAGCATAATAAAAAGTTCTGGATGAGTGGAGGTCAGGTCACGAGGTCATCTAATTGCGGAGATTACACAACCTAAAAGGACTGAAATAGCCCCTGTCTCCAGCTCAGGTGATGAAGTCGAGGCGTGGGCGGGCAACAGTCAGAGGCCACGTCTGGGGGAGGCCACTGTGCATGCAACCAGGCAGGGAAGCGCCTGACCTGGGACAGGACGGGGGCCTGGAGCTCCTGGTCTGGTTCATCACACAAACATGAGCCCATGGCTGCCTGTGGCCGGAACTCCCAGAAGGGTGAGCCAGGTCCCTGCATTCCCTAGCCTGCAGAACAGCACCAGGGACACAGTAGGTGCTCAGTAAATATCTACTGAGCGACTTTAAGGAAAAGTGTTGCTTTTTAATTCCTGCCATCCCGGCCATGCGAGGCTCCTCCAGAAGTACAGGACCAGGAAGAGAGCCAGCAAGGAACGCGGGGGCAGGACCAGGACTCTGTGGTCACAAAGAAAGAGAGAGCACAGGCACGTGTAAAATATGCATAAACACAGAGGGAGCCACATTTGTTTATATTTTAGGGTAGCAGGATGAAAGAGGGATTCTTTTCTTTCTGATGTTTGGTATCGTTCCACTTTTTGACAGCAAGTAGAATGTCATAATACGAAAAACAATATAAGAATAAGGGCTTTATCTCTCATGCATGTACCCTAAAATGGGATGGGGATAAAAGAGCTCCATTAAGGCCAGGATGGAAATGGGGAAATAATAAGGCCACTGAGACTGCAGGCCAGAGGGGCTGGGTTCCAGGTACAGGGCTGTGATTCAGGATCTGCTAACCCTAACCCTAACCCTCACCAGGAGAAGCAAATGGCTGGATAAAGAAAAGGGACGAGGAGGGGTTAGTGAGCAGCCCACAGATGCTGGAGCAAATTTTTGCCGATGCAGCACAGGAAGGGGTACAGTTAGGGATGGGGAAGACAAAGTGAAAGGGAGGAAATAAAAAAACACAGCCCTTGGCAAAGGGGTGCATGGTGGTCTGTGTTTAATTAATGCCCAAGCACCCTCTTCTCTGAAATTCACCCCCGTCCTGCCCTGTGGGGAGGCCACACCATAGACAAAGCTGGTTCTCGGAGGCAGGGACCAGACAGCTGGGGTGTGAGGTAGGAGTGGAGGAGGGCCACATCATGCTTCATGTGGTTTTTTCTAGCCAGAAAGGACTCATCTTATTTTTCTCTTAAGAACACTTTAGTTCCACATTGGATTTTAGTGTCAATTAAAAAATAACGTATAAAAATATTATGTTAAGTTAAAGAAACCAGTCATATGATTCCATTTAGAAGAAAAATCCAGAACAGGCAAATCTGAAGAGAGAGAAAGTGGATTCATGATTGCCAGGGGCTAGGGGTTTAGAAGGATTGGAAGGTGACAGCTTAAGGGCACGGGGCTTTTTTTTTTTGGTGGTTGGGGCAAGGGGAAACAAAGTGTTTTAAAATGGACTACGGTGGTGGTTGTATACCTCTGAATATACTCAAAACCACTGAATGGTTTAAATGAGTGTGTTGTATGGTGTGTGAGTTATATCTCATTAAAGCTATTATAAAAAATTTTTTTTTGCACAGGTGACCTAACTAATGCAAAAGCAGCAGGTGCCCACTGCTGGTCTAGGTGACCAGCCTGCCTCTGTCTCCACCCCTCACTGCCTGTATCTCTCTCTGTCCTCTGTCATGCAACCCCCAGGCGGGCCCCCCGTCCTGCCACGCGCTGTCTCCTTCCTCCCACCCCAGGCGTCTGTGTGCACCCCACATGTCCTGCCCTCACAGACACACACTTGACCTTCTCCTAGCCACCCACCCTCCAGGAAGGGGCACCAGGCCAGGGTGGCAGCGCACAGCAGTCCCCAGTCCTCAGCCTGCTGAGCAGGGCTCACTCACCCTGGAATTCTTTGACTTAGTCCCCTCTGCCAACCGCTAGTCAGCAGGCCCTTCAAGGCAGGGAAGTCTGGATTCACTGTCCCATATCCCAGCCTCCCAGGGCCTGGACCACAGCAGCAAGTCATATAAAAGCCATTGGATGGACAGAAGGGCACCGAGTTCTCCCATCATTGACCTACGTTTGCTATTGTCAGGAGTCTGTTTTATATGGCTGTTTTAGTTTGGCATTATTTCAATAGGTTCTTCTCAGTTCAGTTCAGTCACTCAGTCATGTCTGACTGTTTGCAACCCCATGGACTGCAGCACGCCCCTGTCCATCACCAACTCCCAGAGCTTACCCAAACTCATGTTCATTGAGTCGATGATGCTATCCAACCATCTCGTCCTCTATTAATATGTAAATATATAATCAGCAAACTTGTCATTCTTGAAGATAGCACCTTAACAGATTGTTTAAATACTTCCCCCTTTTTAGTGCAGATATAAGTATACTTGTGCAAGGAAGATTGGGTATTTTAGCAATTTTTGTGCTCCATGTCTCCTGAAATGGGATTATAGGATCAATGGGCATTATCCATTTTATAATCCATTGCTGCTGCTAAGTCACTTCAGTCATGTCCAACTCTGTGTGACCCCATAGACAGCAGCCCACCAGGCTCCCCCATCCCTGGGATTCTCCAGGTAAGAATACTGGAGTGGGTTACCATTTCCTTCTCCAATGCATGAANTCCAGGTAAGAATACTGGAGTGGGTTGCCATTTCCTTCTCCAATGCATGAAAGTGAAAAGTGAAAGTGAAGTTGCTTAGTCGTGTCCAACTCTTCATGACCCCATGGACTGCAGCCTACCAGGCTCTTCCATCCATGGGATTTTCCAGGGAAGAGTACTGGAGGAGGGTGCCATCATTACGTACTGGCAAAACCCACTGTCTAAAGGATGCCTTGAGCAATGAGTGTTTGTATACAGTCCTATTGGAACTCAAAATTTATATATTCTCAATTTACTTTTTTACTAATATAAACAGGTGAATTATTTCAGGTCATTAAAAATCTTATATAGTTTAACCTTTAATTGTATATAGCCTGAAAAATTCCCATTGAGGGTGAAGTAGACATGCAAGTTTCTCAATGAAGTTATTGCTCCAGGATCCAGGAAGGGAGCCCACCTATTACACCCAGCACTGTGGGGCAGCCAATCTCAGTTATGGCGTGGGGCAGGGAAGGAGGTAGGAATTAACTAAGGCCATGATAGAGGGTTGCACCCAGGTTGTCGTTGTTCAGTCGCTCAGTCATGTTTGACTCTTTGCGACCCCAGGGACTGCAGCATGCCAGGCTTCCCTGTCCTTCGCCATCTCCTGGAGCTTGCTCAAACTCGTGTCCATTGAGTCGACGAAATGCTCCTAAAAAGTGTGTATGCCTCCAAGGCTGGAAAATGGTGTTTGGGAGGCACTGCGCGCCCCAGAGGATTCAATCTCCAGGTGTCTTTGTTCTCTGACACCTGTTCTGAAAACTGCTTTGGCTACAGAAGCCTTTTGTAGTGAAGTCTCATTGAAGGCATCACCATGCCTCAAGTCCAAGAGTCTAAAGAGTCTCTTCCTCCTCAAAAGCACTCCTCAATATCTACAGTCCCTGGCTCCACCTCGAGACACAGAAACTCTCCCGCTGATACCAGGGCCAGGAGCTCCATGGGGCCACCCCCACCCTGTGGATTGAAAGTGCCACATGTTGACACTAACCCCCAGTGGGATGCTACCTGGAGGTGGGCCTTTGGAAGTGGGGGTGAGTCAGCCATGAGGGTGGACCTTCATGATGAGATTAGTGCCCTTGGAAGAAAAGACCCAAGAGACAGTTTCTCTCTGCCTCGTGAGGACATGGTGAGACACCCACTGCCAGAGAGTCCACCAGACACAGAAACTGCGAGCACCTGATCTCAGGCTTCCCAGAACTGCGGGACAGAATGTGCACAGAGGGACCCAGCGGACTACAGTCCCTAGGGTTGCAGAGTCAGAGGCGACTTAGCATGCATAACCCCATTTACAGGGGCTCCACCCTGATTACCTAATCACACCCCAAACACTCTCACCTCCTAATTGCATCACATCAGACATTCTTTTGAACATGTGAATGTTGGGAGATCGGAAACATTCAGTCCACAGTATGTGGTAAAAAGACCAAAGTTCTAGTCAGTGAGTTTCCTTCTTTCAAGTTCAGTGTCCCCGTGAGCTGGTCAAAGAACAGATCAAGGAATCCATTGGTTCATTCAACAGGAGTTGCTAAGCCCAAGCCCTGAGCATCAGGCAAATGCCCAGGTGCCAGGAGTATGACCAGGGGTGGGACAGCTGCCTGTCCAGTGGGAAAGTGGAAGACCAGCAAACACACGAATTAAATGCAATTCAATGAAATGCAAAACTAATCAAAGTCAAACCTTTCCAACTGGCCAATATCAGGATGTCCAGCATCCTGGTACCCTACCTCGCACAGTCTCTGTCTCTGTATCCTGAATCTCACCTCCCCTTCCTGCCCTCAGTGCCATCAAAATGAGTTGTCAGACACCCTAAAAGGTCCTATGTTTTCACCTCCTAGGAGGATTAGGCTTTCTTCTGGGAGACAAAAGGCCAGAATTTCAGTCCTACACTTGTGACCACCTCTTTGCTTTTCCCTTCTGGACCTCAGTTTCCCCACTGTTAAAACCAGAGTTGGGCTAAATGATCCCCAGACCCTTCTTTTGTGATGGGAAACTTCCATTCTCCCTAAAGGGAGTGGAACCCAGGATTCAGGAGAGTTCTAGAATAATGAAATCATTCCATTCCCCATTTGGATAAGAAATGAGTTTGTCGGAAGAGTACTGCCAAGAGCGATGTGCAGGCAGGTCTACCAACACACGGCAGACAGACCGCAGGTTAGAGCTGGTTTCCTAGAACCAATATTTACAAACGGTACCAGCATTAACGTGGGCAAGCGGCTTCTCCGTGCCTAACACAGCCTCTCACCTATCTGCCCTGCTTGGTAGCGGCGGCTGAGCCCTGCTCCAGCCTTTCAGTGGTTTTAACAGGAAAAGCAACAAGACAATGGCTTCTCTCTCCTGCCCAGCACGTCCACCCTGGGGGTCCGTTGCAAAGCAGTGTTCGTGAGTAGTCAGCAAGATCCCCCTCCCCGGGACGTCAGCTTCAAGTGGTGAAAGCTGCTCCCTGCCAACGATGTGCGGAATGCTGGGTCCCAGACTGCTGCCTCAGGCAGGGCACCGAGTCTGGACCGAGCACAGGGCATTGCTGTGGAAGCAAATGCCTCGGCTGGAGAAGCAATTGTGAAAACAGCCCTGCCCCGCCTCATGCCTTGAGAAGCAGAGAAGTCACCCCTCTTACAGACTCTCCCCAGGCACCACAAGCTCAGGACCTGCACGGTCACATAACTCACAAACAAGGATCCCAGCGTATAACTCACCATCAGACAAGTGCCCACCATGGTGCTTAAAGAATGTTGTCTTCATAGCTTTCTCATGGAAAGGGCCCTCTGGCACCTCCCAACCTTGCCAGGTGCCCCTATAAGTCAGGGCTTCTCAACCTCAGCACCACTGATAGGTGGGGCCATCCTGGGCACAGTGTGGTGTTGGGCAGTGTCCGTGGTCTACACCCTCTAGACACCAGAGCACGGCCATTGCCCCTCAAGCTGTGACCATCAAAGATGTCTCCAGACAATGCCAAATGTCCCTGGGTGTAAAGCCTTCCCTGGTTGACAAGGCTGCTGTAAATTAAAGGACCACAGGTATGTCAGGTGACGAGAATCTAATGCACTCCAGACCAGATGAGCCAGACGGCAAAGACCTCCACATCACCTGGCAGGCCCCCCTGCTGAGAGTACTTGGATTCACCAATGAGTTTCCCAACAAGGGAGAAAGCCCACGATCCTCACTTCCAAGAAAATGATTCCTGTTCTTTCCATAGGGGCTGTGCCCTGGCAATTTCAGTTTCATTGCTCACCACAGAGCTTTCTCTTACCCCCATTCCATCTCCAGTGGGGGAGGACTATCTGCACCTCTGAAGCACTCTCTAATCATGTACATGTAAATCAAATTGAAGTTTTCACGGTTGCCGGGATCTCAGCATCTTAAAGGCACTTGACTGGAATTCCTTGGGAAGTATATTGTAATACCACTCATTACCATTTATTTTTCTAAGCTTGGAGTCTTGTAATGGAAATCTCTTTTCTTGTCTGGGTATATGTCCTGTGTATAAATTTCAAACCAAAAGACATGGAAACTCATTTTTATTTAGAATTTTGACCAATCTCTTGAGATAACAACTGGCAAGATGCTGTGGATATCACCCACCCAGTATGGAAACCACTAACATCCAGCCTGGTAGAAAAGCATAGGGAAGGCGGTTGGATTCACCAGGACAGGCCAACTGCTGTACATGGGTCTTCACTTCACAACACCCCTCACAGTCAGCCTCAGCTCCCATGCAAGGCCTAGGGCCCCACAGTTACCCTTCTCTCAGCCACAACCCAGAGACAAGAGCCAGGAAAGAAAGTTGCCCCCCAGTACTCACCCCCTCGCCGGGAAGTGACAGGCATGACTTCCACTCAGTCCATGAGGGAGAGCCAGTCACATGACTCCCATGAATGTGAGGCCTGGGGAGTGGAGCCCTGGGTGGTCTCCTTCCAACAACAGCTCCATTCCACAAGGGGAGCATAGCCCCACGGTGGTCAACCAGCTGCCTTAGTCAGCAGGCCAGTGGACAGCACTCACGTGGCTCATGAGGAAGACGGCTATGCCACTGAGCCAAGTGGCTTCCTTCCCAAAGTGGAGGTGACCCCACAGTCATCCATACATTTTGTCACTTCTGTCATGGTATTAAGCCCCAGGGAGTTAGGTGGGGTCCTACTCCCTCATCAATGGGCACTAACAGAGAGTGATGGCAGGACAGCAGTCCAGATGCCCAGCCAGGGAGCAGCCCCCATCCCACTGCTGAAACAGGTCAAAAATTAGGACGTGTCTGATCAGCAGAGAGTTCAGAATGGTCCGAGCAGAGGACCCTGGAATTGACAAATCAAAGGGAGGTGGGAGGTGGAAGTAGTTCTGTTCTGGCTAAACCATGTCCCAGTGGCTGGACATGAAACACACACGGGCTCTCAGTTCGGTCACCCTGGTACATACAATAAAGGGTCAGAGCACAGCTGAACCAGGGCTGCCTTGTTCTCTGCAGGGGGCCCTGTGCAGACAGTGACCCACCTCCCATCTTCCAGTGACACCTGTGTTGGTGAGCGAACCAGGCACGTGAGACAGTGTGGGGCAAAACCACCAAGTGATGCCAGCCCAGCCCCTCCTGCTCTTAGCATCAGCCAGCGAGGCTGAGGGCTGCAAGGGGCTGGGCCACAGAAGCATCTCACAGGTGGCAGACCCTCAGGACCCCCCCTGCCGCCACCATCAGCCAATCCCAAGATCAGGTATCACCATCCTGAGCCCACCCTCTCATCTCATCTCCTCTCCTGGTAGGATCACCACCCTCTGCATTCCTCACTCTTGTCTCTTTCTGTGTGAAGGACTAGCTCTCTGCACCAGGGGACCCCAAGAACGCACACAAACTTCTGTCTGCCAGGATTATCCAGCCAGCTTGCTGGTAACTATGCTCTTCTTTTTCTTGTCTTTTTTTTTTTTTAACCAATTGCCCTTCTGGGAGAGAGAAGAAAAGCCAGATCTTTCGGAAATACCATCCTGCCATTGCATGTATAAAATCCATCAGCTCTGAAACCACAACGCTGGAAAAGGAGCTGGAGGGAGGGCAGCCCCACAGCTGCGCTGGGAGTTCTGTGCTGGGCACTGGTTTGGCTTGTTATCCTCTCCCCACCTGCCTCCCTCTCCCTCTCCCTCCTAGCCTGGTCTCTCTCACATCTATTTTTGTGGTTGATCAGTGTGCCTCTGTTTCCCAACCGAGGGCTTACGTATGTGTATTTCTATACATTATTCCCTCCATAGAGGCTTCTGAGCCATGCAAATGGCACCTTATGCAAATCAAAGACTCCTCCATCTGTTTCCGATATTCCCCACTTCCCCTTAATAACCTGTTTTAGGGGATGCAGTACATGCAGCAGATGATACAACTTTATTTTTGTAAACCCAGTTGGTCCTGGAGTGCTGGCAGCCACAATAATAGAAGAGTGAGCCTGTTAGTGCCTCTCAGTGAGTCTGCCGTCAGGCAGCACCTCATTAAAACTAGCCGGGAGGGGCTCCAAGAAGAAAGGGAGGGGGCACGGTGGGGTCCCAGCAGAGCAGCACACGGAATCCTGGCCTCTCCCTGTTTCTATTTGGTCCGTGTTTGCTGTGGGTCGAATCGTGTCCCTCCCTGCCCACCCACCAAAAGAAATGTTGAAATCCTAACCCCTGGTTCCTCTCAATGCGACCTTATTGAAAACAGGGTCTTTGTAGATAGAATGAGATATAAGTTAAGATGAGGTCACAGTGGAGTAGAGCATTTAATCCAGTATCCTGGGTGTCCTTACAAGAAGAGAGGACAGAGACAGGGAGATGGGCATGTCACGACAGAGGCAGAGACTGGAGTGATGCAGTTACAAGCTGAGAAACATCGAGGGCTATCGGCAGCTACCAGAAGCTAGGAGAGGCCAGGAAAGATTCTCCCCAGAGGTTTCAGGGAAGCAGGTTCCTGCCGACACCTCCATATCACAGCCCTTCCAAGTGCCTCTCCTTCCCACCTGAGACTTCCCAGGTGTTGCTGTAACTGAGGCAATGCTTATTTTCCTGGCCCACTGTGCCTCAAAAGCCCTGCTCAAAAACTCTCTGGCAGGATGAAGGCAGGAGAGCTAAGTAACTGCCCCCAGGTAACAGTGAGCAGGTGCAAATAGGGCAGGAAAACATCACTCAGAGTCAATTCCAAATTGTTTCTTTTTAGACCTCTTTTAGTGCCCAAAGGATACTCCTGACATCAAAAACTCGCTTTCATCCCAGTGAAGGGTACCTAGGATTCTATGCACTGATTTTTCAATTTCCTGCGAGTTATTTCCAAAGACAAATTAGGAGGGGAAAGATTATTTTGTTTGACAAGATGCTACAAAGTCCAACAAAGGCTTCAGTCCCACCCCACATAAATCACCTGGCTTACAGGTGAATTCGAGACCTTACTGTCAGGAAGCAAAGTCTAGCCTTCCAGTAAGAGGTGAAAAGAGGCATTCAGGGAAACAAGCTATCACTTAGAACTTGCATTTTTCAACACCCAAGGAACCAGCTCTATGGCCTCCCAGGAGGGAGGCAACAGGGGACCAGGAGTGTCTAGAGGAATTCAGACAAAGAAGGGAGGGAGCTACCGACTGGTTGGGGAAGCTGGCCACCAGCAAGGTGCCCAGTACAGGAGCTGGCCAGTTCTGAAGTGCAGAGGGGAGTGCCTATGAAAGTGGGGAGGGGGTCATGGGGAAGCTGGCCGCAGACCCAGGTAGCAGACTCAAGTCTGTGCAAGAAGAGGGACCTTCTAAAGAAGACAATGGGCTAGACCTACACACATGTCATGGGAGGTGATGCTGGAGAACGTTAGGGGTGTTACCAGTCAAGGAAGCTCAGATTGAGCATGAAGGCATGAGGGAGAAAAGGAAGAAGAGCCTTTTGTCCCCCAAAGGGAAAAAGATGGGCCCGAAGTCTTCTAGGAGTCCCTGGATGCGCTACAACAGGTCAGCAAACCAAGGCCAGGGGACAAACACAGCTTTCCACCTGTTTTGTAAACAAAACTATCGGAACATAGCCACATTCATTCATTTACATATTATCTAAGGTGGCTTTCACACTGATGGCCAAGCTAAGCTGCTGTGACAGAGACCTCCTGGCCATAAAATACTAACTCCCTGGCCATTGACAGAGCCAGTTTACAAAGCCTGCTCCAGAACATTTCAGCTCTGCAGGAGCTGGCTTGGACGTACGCAAAGCACGGATGGGGGGACCTTTAAAGGGATGCAAAGGCAAGGAGTGCACCCCCCACGGAGAGGAGGACATGCCCACAGTGTCTTCCTCGTAGCCACCTTGGGGAGAAAAACCTCAGTTCTGGCAAAGTGAGTGCAAGCTCCATGAACTCTGGAGAGGCCAAGCTAGAGTGAGCGCCCTGCACTGGCACCTGGATGTAAAGCTGTGTTTTCAGAGGAGGGAACGTGCCGGAAAGTTGTTAATAAGCATTTCTGATGTGATTCAGGACAGGAAGCCCAAACTAAGAGAATTTCAGAGCAGAGATAAAAACCCACGGGGACAGAATATTTTTAAGACAAACATCAAGCCTAGGGAAAAACTTTCCCCTACAATTGATGGTCCAGCAGGTTCAAAAGGGTGATGACGGTCCACACTCAGCCAGGGGGCCCTGCTTCAAGAGTTTTCTTGGCACCTGATTTGGATAGCCCCATCCACTGCCAAGGTCCACTCTCTGAAACCCCACATCATCCTCCTGCCCACACATGCTCCACCACCCCCGCCCCCTGCACTCCACCCACCTTCTGCAAGGGTCCAGGTGCCCCAGGCCTCTGGCCCTCCTCCCTCTGGTCATGCACACCTAGGAGGCCAGCAGCCCTTCCTGCCCTGGAGAGCTGCAATGAGACTTTGGGATGGTTGGCCGGGGGCAGGGGGGCGCGGTGACTTACTCAAAATGCCATGTTCCTCACCCTCTCTCATCACGCTCAGCTCTCTGGCGAGTGTTTACACGCCAGCATTCACCCACCCAACACAGTGCACGTGTCCAGCTCCCCTCGAGTGTATGAGATGCATATGGGCCAGAACAATGCCCTCTCCATCTTCATGCCTCAGCCCATGCCCAGCAATTGCTCACCTGGAGCTCAGTTGACAGTATTTTATTTTGAGGTTGTGGTGAAATCCATCCACGAAGTTCAACACTAAGAGGAAAGCCAGCCCCGCGAGTCAGACCAGGAGAAACCAGGGTGGGTGGTGGGCTCTCCCCATTCTTTTATTCACTCCATCCTTGGGCACTGGCCTGTCTCAGCCCTGGGGCTTCAGAGACAGTGAGCCTCCCCCAGGGCTGGGGAAACCCTGATAAAGCTCCTGTGGGTCCTCATTACAGAACCGTAAGGTGTGTGTAGAGTGCTGAGGGTGCACAGATGATGGGCCTCTGGGAGTTCAGGGGTTGGCGGGGACAGCTCCTCCAAGGCCACAAGCATCTTAAGAGGGTCTGTTCTCAGCAGTGGACTCTAAGCAGCTTGAGGTTTGGTGGTAGATGTAGGGGGTGGCATTCTGGTACCTGCTTGTGCCCCCTCAAGCTCTCCTGAGGCATCACCCCTGCAGGGCTCCGCCAGGCCAAGGACTTGGCCAGTTCTGGTGGTGAGGAAAATAGAACAGCAGGCTCCCGGCTGGGAGGTGCGGCGCAGAGAAACATCAGTGCCGTTGCCGAGTGCCCAGATCCTACCTCTCAGTCCCCACACAGATGGTGCCTGCGTCAGGGGAGGGGCGCTCCGGCTGCAAGCCCACCCTTCCCTGTGGCCTCTGACCGCTGCCCACCCAGGAGGCCCACGTGGGGTGAGGAGGCCGCAGGGCTTGGGCGAGGGTGGCACAGGCCAGCAAGTGGGGCCCGCGAAGCTGGCAGCTGCCACGCTGCTCCAGCTTTAGCATCCTCGTCATCTAAGGCAGCTTCGCTTTTAAGCAACCAGTGAAGGACAAGCACCCTGTAAATTTAGAACGCGTGATGGCTGGTAGCGTTTGGTATTCATCTTAGCACACAAGTCGGGGGAGGAGACTGGCCGCACCATCGCATCCCAGCCCACAGAGAGGCTTGCAGAAGGGAACTGTCTTCCCCCGAAGGAAAAAGGTGGCAGACCCTCTGAGGTCGGGTCCCAGTCTCCACCTCAAGGGCTGCCCTCTTCACCACTATCCCCACCAGCATGGCTCCACTCAGGGCACCTTGGCCCCCACCTCTGGGCCCCCCTTCCCTTTCTCACATTTGGCTAAAAATAAAACCTCTGTTGGCAGCAAATACACCCAGTTTCCCCAGAACATAAGCTTCCTGGGAATCTAGAAAAGGGAACAGCTCTACCTCTCATGGAGCCCAGATGGATTCCTGAAAATTTGTGTCAAACCAATTTTTGTAAATCCAATCATGTTCACAGTGATTCACCTCCATCTCTGAAACACTTTTCTCCTGACCAGCTGCTCACCTGACCAGCTTCCTCCATGCGCACAAACACGCTCACCAGCGATGGGCTTGAGCGAACACCAATTCAAGAGGGGGCTGCGGCCAGAGAGGGGCTTCGTGTGACCTGAATACTCATGGCCAGATTTTGCTGTGTCAGGGCTCAGGTTTCCAGGAAGCAGAGCAGATGGCCCAGTGCCCTCCTCGGCGTTTCTTTAGCCCTCATCTGATTTCTTTTAGGGAGTTCTCACTAGAACCACCATGACACCTCTCACCTGTTTCTCCAGGACATCCCAAAGTGGTCCTCTGCATGATAAATCTGTGTGAGAGCTGCACAGGAGTAGGGGAAGCAGGGGAGAGGTAGGCCCAGTTTCCCTACTGTAATGTCCCCCATGTGCTGGCCCTAAAGGCAGAGTGGGGTGGCCTGCAGCAAAGCCAGGCTGGACTGTGCAGAGCCCTTGGGCAGCATGGATGGGTGAGGCAGGGGCCAGCCTGGGCAGACCTGCAGTGCAGAAGGGTGCCTCTCACTGCAGGACAGAAGCATCAAGGCCGCAGGCACGGAAGCCGACAATGGTTGCTGGTACCCGAGGAAGTGGAGACAAGTGGACAGATCCAAGTCCAAGGCCAGTGGACTGGGCAGCGGACGATATTTAGGAGGTCAGAGGAGAGGAAGATGACCTGGCCAGCAAGGGAGGCCCATGCCTTCAGAGTAGGGAGCCTCCCCTTGCTCCTGCCGCCGCTCCCCAGGACAGAGCAGCCAGGAGTAATCCTGGGGCTCTGGCCTCTGCCTCGACGATGCTGGAGAGCTTGGTTGCTGCCCTGTCCAGGGGTGGCTACTGTTGAATAACCTGCGCACTAGACTCCCAGGGCACAAGCAAGGCCACAGGGACCAGTCCCTGCTCCATGACTCTCTTCTGTCAGGCGACTGTTGAAAACGTATGTGCATACATGTATGTGTGTTAAAGAATGAGTGACTCCTGTTGAAATAGCCCTCATCAATCTGGACCTGAATGTCCACTGACATGTAGGAGCTTCCCCAGTGAACTTCACCAGTTTATACCAGGGTGGGTGTGTCCCCAGTTGGACTATGCCTTCCTTAAAGGTGAGAAAGAGGACGCATACATGCTCAGTACCCGCCCTGTTTCAAGCCCCACCCGAGGTCCTTGAACCTCATATTTCATCTCATTTTCACAGTGTCATCCTCATTTTGTGGGTTAGGGAAGCTGGGGCTCAGAGAGCCGATGAAGAGCTAGTTGGTGGGGTAGTTGGGCTTTGGCCTTCTCTACCATGCAGGCTCTGTCCTTTGCTTTTCTCGCAGGACCACCCTGGGGATGGGACAGGCTGAACTGTCCATCTTCCCCAGCTACAGTGGGTGCTGGGAGCCAAGTCGTCCTTTAGCACTGGGGGTGGGAGGTATGGGGGGACTGTTCAGGCTTCAGAAATCTTCCTGAGGCCATGCCCCAGCCACACCCTGGACTTAACCAGCCATGCCACCAGCACAACCATTGGCTGGCATGGGTACACTAGAGGCCCATCGAGGAGGGTAGGGATAAACCCACCTGTCAGGGAGGGGTTGCCAAGTCACTTCAGTACTAGGGAAAACCAGTGTCAGCTTTGCCCAGCCCAGAGTCCCAGGAGTGTTGGGAGGGAAGTTTTTGGTGGGCAACCCCAGGTTGAGTGTGGGAGCTGTCCAGCACAGGAGGAACAACCTGGGCCCCTTGTGGTCAGAGAATCTGAACAGCCTTTGGCATGATCTGTGATCTTGTCCTTATTATAAAAGGAATACATATTCACTGTAGAAAATTTAGAAACTACACTTATGCAAAAAGAAGAAAATTTAAAATAACCCACAATCCCACTACCCCGAAATAACTCCTGTTAACATTTTGAGCATAATACCCTCCCAGACTTTCCTATGCATAGAATTTATATTTTTGGTACTAAGTGGGATCATACTGTACATTCCATTTTATAACTTTTTTTTTTCACTTAACTATGTCTCATACTAAATCACTAAGTATTCTTCCACAACATCATTTTTTAATGACTGAATTAGCCAAAGAATACTAAAAGGATGGCTGAAGACAGGAAAGGAAAATTTTATATTACAGAACTCTACAATTAAGCATTAAACAGGAAAATGCCCTTTGTCAACAAATCAGCTCTATGATTACAGAAAACTATTATTTTTTTAAGTTTTTTCCTCGGTAGTCCAAAATCTACAATATTTTAAAAAGCCAAACTTGATTAAAAGACACGACCCCCAAAAGAGAGCCCCCTTCTCTGAGACCTTCTCTTACTGAAATGGATCAGTGAAAAAGACAGCCAGATCTGTGCATCCAAAGATCTTCCAGGCTACCCAGGCATGATCGCTATAGTTCCAAGAAGCAAAAGAACAGACTAATTTAAAACAATAAGGGGTCATGTCCAGAGCTGTGTGAGTATAAAGGCAACAGTGGGTATCTGAGATTTTGTTCTTGGATAAATGATATTGGGGTGTGGATGTACATGTATGAAAGGTAACCAATTCTGAGCAACAGTGAAAAGGCTTTACTACTGACCTTTATAACTAATACTGTGAATGTTTCTACACTTGATCTGAGCTCAAGGGGCAGGAGGCTCCCCTTGGCTAGTGGTATCTTCAGATATAAACCATATCATTGTTCTGAAGGACTGACTTGACTTCCTCTCACGGTAGGTGTCATGGACTTAATGCTTTCCCATCAAACTTCATATGCTGAAGCCCTCGTGCACGCGTGCTGAGTCACTTCAGTCACGTCCAACTCTTTGCGACCCCATGGACTCTAACCCTCTAGACTCCTCTGTCCCTGGGGTTCTCCAGGCAAGAATGCTGGAGTGGGATGCCATGCCCTCCTCCAGAAGATCCTCACGACTCAGGGAGGTTGAACCTGTGTCTCCTGCAGCTCCTGTGACTCTAGCACGGCAGGCGGATTCTTTACCACTGAGCCACCGGGGAAGCCCATTGAAGCCCTAACCCTCAATGGAACAGAATTTGGAGGTAGAAGGTGATCAGAGTTAGATGAAGCCTGAGGATTGGGCCTTTGTGATGGGATTAGTACCCTAATAGGAAGAGACACCAGAGCCCTCTCCCCACCATGTGAGGTCATCAAGAAAGCAGCAGTCTGCAAGCCAGAAGAGGGCCCTCACTAGAACCTGACCACACCACATCTTGATCGCAGACTTTGAGCCTCTAGAACTGTGAGAATTAAACTCCTGCTGCTTAAGCCACCCTGCTTTCACTATTCTGTCATGGCTGCAGAAGCAAGCTAAGACCTCAGGTAAGATGTCTAGAGTAGTTCGGGGACAGTAAGATTGCAGTCATCTGGACTTTGTCAAGCCACTCCCCAAGAAGAGACCCAGAGGGGCCGCATATGGAGGTGCGAGGAGTGAGGAATCTGAATCCCTCCTGAGTCCAAGGGGGGACTCAGGACTCGCAGCTTCTCTGCCAGGAAGGAGGCATGTTCCTCAAATGGGACATGGGAGTTTGGGCTGGGGTCTGCTGTTTCACAGTGACAATAGATGAGGTGCAAAGAGCCTGGGGATGGCCCCCCAGGCTCCTCTTGGATGAGGCACAGGCAGAGCCCCTGGGGTCCCTCCCACTGTGGTCTCACCAGGAGCCCCACGGAAGAGGGGTAAATGAATGGAGAACACAAGGGAGCTTACAGGGGTCAGAGCTGAGGCCAACTCCGAGAAGAGCAAAGGGGGCTTCCCCAGGGTCAGGAGAACTCCTGGGGCCAAACACACAGGGTTCCCCTTCGAGGACCAGGGATTGGGGCCTTGAGAGCAGCTCCGCACAGACTCGGCTCTCACCAGAGCAGGATGAGCGGGGTGCTGGAGGGGCTGAGAATCCCTCCCCTTCCCCACCCAGGTCCAGCCTCAGGATCCACCAGCAGCTCTTCCTACCACTGGTCCCCGCAGCTTGGTTGAAAACCCGAGGAGGAGATCAGCCTGGGGCAGAACCAAGGGTGACTGGTGGTAAGCTGTGCCAGCCTCAGAGCCACTGCGACCCAACAGCAGTGTCCTTGGGAGCACAAATCCGTGCTTGCAAAGCATCATGGACGCCAAGCAACTGTGGCTGGGTTTATTGCTTATCTTTCCTGTGCACTTTAGGGAAGCTCCTTTAGGGAAACACCAACCTGCCACGGATGAAATAAAGGTGGAGGATCTCTGCCCAGGTGGGAGCCACTTTAATAAGTGCCCCAGAGGCTGAGCCCAGGGAGAACAAGGCTCAGCGACTCAGGGTGCTGGTGGCCCTGGGAGACACAGATTCCAGGTCCCACGTGTAGGCCTCCTGGTGCCTAGCGTGGTCCCACACCCTGGGATCCACTTCCTGGACAGGAAGTCCAGGCTAGGGCTGGTGCAGGGCCAGGTGATTCAGCACCTCCCTCTGTCACTGGGACACAGGTCCTTGCCCCCTGCCCGCCCTGCACCTCCCGTCAGGCTGGGAGCAGGATGTCTGCAGTAACAACATCCCGAAGCCCCTCTTAGAAGCCAAGAACCGTTCACAGAAGCTGACTCTCCATGCTGGAAGATATTCTTCTTGTCTCATCGGCCAGAACCAGTCACCGCTAAGAGCACAGGGCTTCCTGTGGACTGGGTGCTCAGTCTTGAGGTCAAGGTGGCTTCCCTCTCCCTGCACCAAGCCCAGGTCAGTAAGAAGAGAAAGGGCCTGGACGCCTCTGGGAGCCACCGGCCTGTGGGGCCATCTCCCCAGCAAGGCTCTTCCCTGCCTGCCCTCTGAGACATCACCATGAGATGCTGCTTTCACTCTCACTAGACCTTCACCCTCTCCATCACCACCCAGAACACTCACCCCAACGTTCAGATCCACAGGTGATCTGGAGGGTAAAAAGTGGCCCCGCTGCCCCTCTGAGGTGCCTGAGCTCACAGGTCAGCTGCATGCCCACAAGGCCTGGCCAGGCCATATGCTGGGAGGGCATAGGGCAAGACAGGACGACGGCCTGCTCCCAAAGACAAAGTCGCCTGGGTGAGGATGACCATGCTAACACAGGAATGGCCTGTGCTGGGGCCCAAGGAGGACCACGGGGTCCACGTTTGTGGGGCCACTGGCTGAGCAGGGCTGGAAGAGTCCACACTGTTAGAGGGTCTGCCAGGCAGTGGGAGGGGTCCCCTCTTCTTCTAGGAGCAGATGAGCCCTCAATCAGAAGCCAGCCTCTGGGGAAGGGCTGGTCTCCCCTCTGCAGGCCACTCGAAAACCCCAGCCCCCTCTGCCCATGAACAGCAGCTACCGTAGGCCTGTCTGCACAGTGGCTCCCTCCACAGCTTACACAGCCAGACACCCTCTCTCCTTTGCCTTCTCTCTTCCATTCACAGCTAGAATTAAGTGACTTCACAGACGGGTGGGGATGAAAAAGTGCCATCCCCTTGATCCAACACTTTGGCTCCAGAACCCCCATTATACTAATCATTACCCAACTAACACCTTTGTCTTGGGCCACATAGTTCTGGAAATACCGGTAAAACACGTGTGCCCTCCAGCAAAACGCACCATCATACCCTGTAAGTCTGCCAGCCGAGGGGCCTGCTTAAGTGTAGCTCAGTAAACACGTCCTTGTGGCCACATCAGTTCTGTCAAAGGTGCTCCATCGTGCTGATGGACAGGTGGACAAGCCACATGCCCCCGATTCTCGGGCTGCTGGCCACTGGCTTCTTTCCATTGAATGAAGCACCAAAGGCTCTGTGAGGAGCCAGCCCATGGGCTCCTCAGGCCACACCCAGCGCAGCACTTTGAACAGAGTCCCCTCTTACCTTCTCCATCTTCTAAGCAACCCAGAAGGTGGGACACTGACCTGCTTGGCTGGTGTATTTGTCTCCAGGGGCTACCGTAACAAACTACCACAAACTGAGCAGCTTAAAACAACACAGTTTCATTCTCGAACAGCTCTGGAGGCCAAAAGCCTGACACTAAGGTGTCGGCAGTGCTGCGCACTCTGGAAAGGCTTGCATCGCATCACTTCAATCCCTGCCTCTGCCCTTACATGACTGTCTGTCTCTGTATGTCCTCTTCTCTTCTTACAAGGACACCGGTCCCTGGATTTAGGGCCCACCCCACCCCAGTAAGACCTCACTTTAACTTGATTAAAGCTGCAAAGACCCTATTCCCAAATAAGATCTCATTCACAGGTCCCCGGAGTTAGGATTTGGATGTATGAGGGCACAAAATAATCATAGCGTAGGTCTCTCCTGGAAGGTCAAGGGTGGATGGGCACACAGTGCCAGGCCTGTCTCCCGACCTCCATCACCTGCATGCCAGCCAGCCTCTGCTCCAGTGGCCCAGGGTGGAGTCCTGACTGCCTCCTGAGTCCTGCTGATGTTCACATCTCTCAGAACCAAACTCTGTCTCCCTAGAGCTTGCACCCACACATCCTTTTTCTGCCTTTGAACACAAAGGGACAAACCTACTTCCTCCTCCACATGACAGACCTTTGAATAATTAGAGCATGGCAGCAGGCCCACCCCCAACCCACCCTGCCTCTCCAAGGCTCCTGGTGGCTTCAAGGGCCCACCTGTCATGTGTGTGCCCCACCTCCACACCCCAGCTAAGTGAGCCCCACTGGCCACCATCTTTTCCTAAAACAAGGTACAGAACTGGCCACAAACGTCCCAGGGAGATGCCCCTCCCCAAACCCGAACAGGGGGCTGCAGGCAGGAAGCTGGGGGTGCTAGAGAGGGAAGGTTGCAGGGACTCGAGACCCTGGCTGAGGGGGTGGGGTGGGCACCGTGACAGCCCCTCTCCCTAGGTCGGGCTCTGGGGCTGTGATTCACCTATTCTGCAAACACAAGCCCCCACTGTGGGAGACAGATGGAAGAAGAGCTGGTCCCAGCCAGTCTGTCAGCAAAATCTGTGCCATCATATAAAGACTTCTCTCCCAGAGGCTGATAGCTCCCTGATCGCAGGTAGGGTCTGTGTATGTGCCTGGAGCTTGACAAAGTCTTGTTGAATGAAGGAATGAGTTAATGGCTGCAGTGAACTGGGGGAACTGGAGGCTTCTCGTCTCTCCTGCTCCACACTGTGGCCCCTGAAGCAGCTCGCTGCAGAGTCACACGGTCAATGCGGCTCTTGGGGAGATTCCATGGTCAGAGCAGGACACCCTCAGTGTTGCCTCCTCCCAAGGCCCAGTTTCCTCCTCTGGAGCAGAGCTTTCTGTGTGTGCAGAGAAAGCAGGATAATAAAGGGAGGTGGTGTTTTGAAAGCTATCCAGGGCTGCCCACTGTTTTGGGGGGCAGCACCAGGGCAGTGAAGCACTATCAGAGGCTCTCAAGGCACACATGGTTCCTTTAACCCAGGAATTTCAGACAAACAAACAAGATCATCAGACCTTAGGCACCTGGATGGGGTTGGAAGTCTACAATTGCCATTAGACCCAGAAGGTCGCTGTTATGAGAAGCTCAGGTCCAAGGCTTCAGATCAGGTGATGGCTTAACACAGCTGGTCCAGAAGCAACTCCAAGACAGCATATAATAGTCAAAGTCTGAGAGTGGCCAATATGTAGAGAGTACCCCCAGAACAAATTAAAAAGAAAATTCTCCATGGACACATAGATAAAGCACATGAACAGAGAGTTCACAGAAGTCAAAAGCAAATAAATAATAAACAGAAAAAACATAATCAACCTTCCTAGAGTTGAGGAAATGTAAGTTTAAATGCTATTTTGTACCCTTAGACTGGCAAATATTTTAAGAAATAATAATAACTGATACTAGTATGGGTGTAGGATAAAGTATTCTCACATAGTATGGCGAATTCTGTAAATACTTTCAAATTTGTAAAGCAATCCTGCTGTAGTTATTAAAACTTAAGATATACATGCCCTTGGCCCCAATAATTTTTCTTCTGGGATTTTCTCCAAAAAAGCAGAAAGTACCAGGAAAATACACAGCACATGAAAATGACATATGTGCATATATGCACATGAGTTGGTCAGCATGAGCAAAGGGGGTATTTTGGGAGGGGACACTTCCAGCTAGTAGCAGAAGTCAGAAGTCACCCCAGAGAGCTGGATTTGGGGAGCAGTAAGTAAGACTAATTGCTTCACTTTAGACACTTCTGTCTTAGAAAACCTAATGCAATGAATAAATAATGACTTTATAACTCATGCGACTGCATTTTTTAAGTGACTAAGGAAATGATTTCAAAATGAAGCTTTTTTTTTTCTACCTCCTCTGCTGTTAAGGGTGGGGTTGCCAGATTTAGCAAATAAAAACACAGGATCCTTGGATACATTTGTGAATTTCAGATAAACAACATTTAAAAAAATATAGGTATGTCCCATGCAATATTTGGCACATACTTATACAAAAAAATTCTTTGTTGTTCATCTGAAATTCAAATTTAACTGGGCATCCCGGGTTTTATCTGGCAACTCTAGTTACGGGGGGAGGGAAACGAAAGATCTCTGCAACTCTAATTTAAATTCTTTTCTTCCAGCTCCCCCTGCAAACCTGTCATAGCCATGACGATTTTTTTTTTCCTCCCAGTGATCACAAGCACACACACTCACATGTTTTGATCATCACTCGTCACCCTCCAAAAGAACATTCTCTGACTGGTACACACTGATGTTCTGCACGGTTCCTATTTGAGAGTCAGGATGTCACATCAAAGCTCTTAGAGCAGCGTCTGGGCCTTTCCCATTCTGTGCCCAAGCCCAGCAGGGCCAGGTACATGGAAAACAGTTAGCAAACTGGGGGAGACCAGTTAACGGAGGATCAGGTGTGCCCTGGAGGAAGGATGGTACCCCAGCTTCCTGCCCGTTGCTTTGCCAGGTCACGCCTTTGACAAATTCTTAGCCATGGTGGGTATCGGAGCCTGTTCAAGCTGCCAGGCGCGCCTTCTGCCCCCCTCTCTCCCAGCACTCAACACACAATGCATGAACTTCATACAGAGTGGCCTAAGTCATTGCTTCCAAAGGTTATGTTTGCATTTCATTTCATGTTATTCACTTGCTGACATGGTGAGGAAACCCAGGACTGAGGATGGGGAGGCTGGAGCCAGGGTGACCTTGACCAGGTTATAGGCTGCTCAAACTCCTCACCTGTACAAGCAGAGGTTAGGCAGATGTTCCTGAAGGGATTTCTAAGGCTTTCTGGGCTTAAGGTCAGGAATGTCCTCAACCTGCCTACTCCAGGGTATGCCACTCACCCACCCTCACCCAAAGCAGAGAATGTGACCACTGGCTAGGGAAAAGTCCTCGGCCCTCTCCTTGAGGCCCAGACAGCTCTGCAGGCCCAGGAATCCCCTGCTGGAATCGCTGCTTAACCCACTGTCCATCGTGTCGAGTTGCGGAAGCCGCAGACGCGACATTAGCATTACAACCCACACTGATCTTTGTCAATTACGCTCCAGTATTTGAGCTCTAACCAGCTTTAAATTGAATCAGGACAAAATCATCAGAATAAAAAGAGCCCAAGCCCCAGCCTTTCAATTCCAGCACTGGAAAAAAAAAGTTATACATTTCATAATGGCCTTCTACCCCATAATGAACAGGAAAAATAAATTAGATTCCAAGCTAAGGATATATTTATGCAATTTCATTATGTGCCCATGAGCAAGCCTGGTTTTCACCAAGATAAAAATGAGCTCTCAGAAACACTCGCACTAAATAAATGGAGTGATTTAACAGCTTAACGGGGAGCGTGGAGGAGGAACTGAAGGACAATGTCAAAAATGGAAAATAAAAATAAGAGGGACATCCAACGTGCCTCCTGTGCTATGTGCCCCACGCCCAAGGCGCCAGGTCTGAGTGGCCCTCTGGGCGACATCTCTATTCTTAGAGGCCTGGGTGACCAAGGCCAGGATGGGCGGAGGGAACATGGATTCTCCCATGTTCTGCACGCCGATCAGCAGAACACCCTCCCCCTTGTCCCAGGCCCAGGGTCAGTTCTACAGCGTCCACGCCCGCTTCCAGAGACGACCTCGCTCAGCTAGCTTCTGCAGTAAAACTCTGGGCTGCCCTAGCCCTTCTGGTCCTCATCACTAACCTTCTTCCTTCTTTTCCAGAACTTCCTCTTGGTTCTTTTGCTCCCATGTCAGGGTTACCCAACGCTCCTGTGGCCCCAGCTTCAGAGCACCTCCATGCCCACGGGTTCTCTTCCAGGGTCCCTGGGCACCGGTTGCCCGGCCTTCACGTTAGCATTTCTTTTTTCCAGAAATGAAAACAAGTTCTCTGCTGCCTTTGAACTCTCTAAGCGTGTGGTTTCTTTCTTTTTTTCCCAGTGCATTGTTTACCATGTGATGCTCTGGAACCTCGGTGTGAGAGGCGTTGTGTAAGCACGTCTCACAGTTGTTGTGAAGGTTGACAAAATAAGGCATTTATTTTTACTCTTTTAATGCATATTTACAAAGCTGAAGGGTGTCCCCCGAAAACCCCAGTGGTGTGTAGCTGGGGCAAACTTGGAGTGAGAGAGCTCTGGGACCTTTCTCAAAGGCAGTGCTGCTGACTTCCGGAGGCGCCCTTTTCAGCCTCGCTGAGGAGCTCCCTGGTGCTATCAACAAGGGTGAAGAAAAGGTCATCGACTCCTGGAATCTCCCTCTTCACAGGTAAGGATACCAAGGCTCCAAGAGACCAGGGAGGGATCCCAGCTCATCCATGTGGGAGGGGGTCTTCCATCAGCCTGCCCCACAGAAATATCATGCCCAGCACATGGATCATTACATGGTCTAGCAGTCGCATTAAAATTTCCCCAAAATTGGTGAAATTAATTTCAAGAATGTATTTCATGTAACCCAATGTATTCAAAGTATTATCATGTCAATATGCATTCCACATAAGAAATTACACATGCAGTGGTTCGCGTGCTTTGTTAGAGTGCTGCATTTTGAAATCCTGCCTGTATTTTATGTCCACAGCTCATCTCTACCTGGACAGGCCACTGGCTGGTGGCCTCCCTCTCGGGCGAGGGCATCTTCACATCACCATCTCACTTACAAACAGCTCCAAGCCTAAAAGACAACCAGGCAGGTTCAGGCAACTGCCAACCGGTACAGGGAAATAACAGCCAGTGCTCAGAAAGGCATGTGTACAACCTTCACCACTAATGATTTTTCCAAAATCGCCATGAGACCATAATGAAGAACCACCACCGCCAAGACTCCTCGAGTGTCTTCTGTGTCAGGAACAAAGGACTCTGCAGGTGATATACGGGCGCATCCTCTGGATAGCGCTGAGAGGCAAGTGCTATCATCGCTGTGACGTCCTATCAACAGCAGAGGCTGAGACGGGGCTGCCGCAAAATCAGTGAGTCAACAGGTGTCAGGGAGCTGCAACGCTGACGTTTATCAGCCTCTGAGGGCAGAAACTCCCCTTCTTACAGGAATCCATTTAGAACCAAATGGGCACCGGATACCCCTACCTCTCACTCCCGGCAGTCATCAGCTACTCGACGTGGGGCAATACCAAGACCCTCCTGCTGTGACACGTTCCCTCCTTTCCCAAGGCCTCCAAGGAGAAGAAATAAACAAGCAGACAGATAAATACCAATGAACGAAGATAAATACCAACGAAGGAAGATGAGACGAGCTGTGAAGATTAAGCTGCCAGTGGAGCCAGCCTCGTGGTCTTAGGTGCCAAGCCCATCAGCTCATTAGTGTAGATGGAGCTGGAGTTCCACAGCCTAGAGTGATTCCTGGCTCCTGCCCAGGGAAAATGCAGAGTGAGCGGATGACCAGCAAAGACACAACCAGTGTCCATAGAAGGGTGCACGGACAAGGGGAGCACCAAGAAGTCTGCTGAAGACACCGAGGGACAGAGGCACTCGAACACCCTCCCTTCCCCCACCCTCAGCTCCTTCCACGCCTGCGAAGGTTGGGGTCGAGTCCACAGGGGCTGGCTGTCATCCCCACAGCTGCCCCACGAGCAGGTTTGAGGAAGCTGTGTTAGCTGGTGGCTGGCTGGCAGCGGTGCCTAGACCCAGCCCCAGCCACTCGCCATTTCGGCAACGCCTGCTCAGGTTTTCGTCTCTCCTTGTGGGTCAGGTGGGGCCCTACCTATAGGAGGAGAGAGCGTCGGCGTCAGCCCCTGGGATGCTATACGGTTCAGGACGCGTGCTGCTCTGTGGTCACGTGGTGGTGACTGGTGTGGGGGCAGGAGGCCTCGAGGACACGTGGGAAAGGAGGGGTCTCTCCCCTGTGGCTGGGGAGCTGATGGGGAGAAAGGAGCAAACAGCAGAGAGGGCACGGGGCCTCCCCCAGCTTCAAGGAGTTCGCTCCTCCACCCTCCAGGCCTCCCCACTGCCCGCTGCCCCGACACCTTGAGAACCTCCCGCAGGCACACACCCACCACAGCACAGCCACCAGGCCCCCAGCAGACAGCACCCGGCTGCCTTCCTCGATGGCCTGGGGAAGGGTGTCCGCCTGCCCCTGCCGGCGTCCCCAAGCCACCCCCTCAGTGCTCTTACATAACTCGGGTCCTTCCCCACCCACGAGCAGCGCCGTCCTCCAAGTCCCCCCACCTTCTAGACACGGGGGTGTAACATCTGCTCGCACTGCTCCTCTCCAAGAGAACACCGTCCCCCACACACCGCACCCCAAACTCAAACACTGCCACCCTCCCCCAAAGCCGCAAGGGATAAAAAATAACATAAAATAAAAACATGCTACCACTGCCACCCACCACATCATTAAGGGCAAAAAAAAAAAAAAAAA
>SJYQ01006777.1:0-117346 GCA_006410935.1 Redunca redunca | reverse complement strand
AAAAAAAAAAAAAATGTGCTAGTTAAGTATCACTAGCTGCTAGAGAAGCGGCCTGGTTGGATCCACTCCCCATCTCTGGGTTCATGTGGTCCCCAGGAAGCCCCTTCAGCTCCCTGGGCCTCCATCCTCCTCTATGAAGTCGGGAACACCCAGCTTCTTCAGCATGGCACTGTCCCTCCAAGGACAGGTCCCTCCAGGACCCCTCTAAACCTGAGAATGTATCCTGTTCACATCTGCAGCTTTCATACATCTTTGGGCATCTCTTCATCCCAATGCCCTGGCACGCAGTTGGTATTCAATAAATATTTGTGAAATGAATATAGAAATGTTTCCTTGTTGCATTTCATTTTATCCTCATAAAAACCCTGTGAGCTAGCACGAACCCTCATTAGCCTACTGGGGACAATCATCACTGTTGCAGGAACGGACGCAGTTGACTAGGAACTCTGTGTTTACGTGATTTCATTTCCTTCTTTCCTCCAGGCCGTGAGGTGGTACGATTATTACTGATGTTTCGCAGATGGAAAAACTGAGGCTTGGGATTGGGAGATGCACTGTCTGAGGCCCCTTGTCCCCAGATCGGAACAGATGCCTATTTCAACCAGGCCAGCTTTTGCTTACTTTCCACGAAGGCTAAGGGAAGGCTGCTGGTGAGCAAGAGAAAACAAAGCCTCAGGTTTTCACCAGGGTCTCTGGGGTCTACCAAGCAGGAGTGCATCTTATTTAAAGAGTCCTAAGGGAGGCCCTGGAATGACATGAGGGTGGACGGGGCTCAACCTCCAGGCGGGAGCCTGTGACGCAGAATCATAGCTGTCAAACTGGCGTCGCTCACTCCTCCAGGGCAGGGGGAGTCCCGCACAGCCCCAGGACTGAGCAGATGGTTCCTCCATTTTCCACTGCAGACAGGCAGGGACGCAGCTCAATAGAAGTCCAGCCAACTGCAGCGTGGAGGCAAGCGGAGCTCAGGTTTCTGTGGAGACTTGAGAATGATCTCTCTGACACCAGTGGACAATCTAACCAGAAGACTCTTTAAGGAGATCATGCAATGGTTTGTGTCTGTGTTGAGATGCGGCAGTAACTACAGCCTGCAACCCAGAGGGAGGCTTTGGGGGACACCCCAGGAAGATGAGGGGTGCTTGGCAGAGCAGACCTGTGGCTTTCCTGTGGCACTGAGGGTCAGGGAGCCCTGGGAGAGGATGCGGCAGAGAAATGAAAGGGAAAGCAGATTCCTGCTTGCATTTCACATCCCTGCCCCTCAGGAGGGAGAGGAAGGGAGCGGAGACAACATGAATATTCCTTCACCATGTGGCCCAGTATCATAGCTGAGAAGGCCCCACAGCTGTGGGCACAAGCCTCTGCCTGGCAGGGCTAACTTTAAAAATAAGAAGAGTTGAATCATCATAAAAAGTAAGAATTTTCCAGGCTCAGAGACATGACAGATGAAGCAGTTTACCTAAAAAGCCCTAATGTTCTGGGAAGAACACACACACACACACACAAAAACCCAAACTGTGGAAAACCAGCCTCCACAGCAAAATGAAGACGTATTGACTGCCCCTGCTGGGCACCCCCTGAGAGCTCTTGGGTACTCCCCCGACAAATCCTTCCTTTATCTCTATCTTCTGGGCTCTACACTGGGAAAAGTCTACATCAGAAGAACAGGTCAGAGACAGGCCAGGGCCTAGTCAGGCTAAATGATCCTGAATACTCCACAGAGTGCTTGGAATGAAGGGGTCCGGTACCAGAAGGACAAAAATGTCAGAGAGCAGAAGCATCACCATGAAAGCTTGAATAGTAGGACAAACTCTCATAAAAGGGGCATGGAGCCCTACCTCTTCCGTAGAAGTCAGCTCATGAACCAGTGGAGAAATGAGGACTGATGGAATTGAGAGGAAATGATGCAAGTAAAGCCAAACTAAAAGAGTAAAACAGGGTCCCAGAGATCAGGGGAGAAAGTTCCAAGTGCGAGTCCACATGCTTATCGCAGGGAAGCATGGCGTATACGTGTCCAGCACCCAGCATGGAGCTGAGGACTTCATATTTACCGAAGCAGCACTACATGTCAATATCACCTGTAAAATGACTGAGTGACTAAGGGGATGGATGGATGCTCAGCCCAGACTCACAGATGGAGAGGTGGATGATGCTCTATTGACATCAAAGGAAGCAAATGGAGCTCAGAGTACTGAGAGCACGACTTTGTAATTCAGAAGTTCTCAAAATCTAGCACCTGGTATTCTAGATCAGTGCTGCCCATCAGAACTTTCTGGAATGGTGACTCCAATATGCTGACCACGAGTCATATGTGGCTATTGAGAACTTGAAATGTGGCTAGTACAACTGAGCAGTCGAATCTTCGGTTTTACATAAATAGTCACAGGCAGCTCGTAGCTACCATAGTGGACAGCACTGTTCTAGAGTTTCTCAACATATCTTTGCATGTGCTGATCCTCCTCGGGTGGCTGTTTGGAATGCAGGTGGGAAGGGTGACTTTTTGAGAAACTGATATCAACACAAGCAGGGCCATTATTTTTGTAAAATCTTTGTTAGATTAAAAAACATTGCTATTCTCTCTCTGAGAAAATCATGTGTTTGTTTTTCTTCTTTTTATTTGCTGTTGTACAGTTTGATTAACAGTGAAAGTACCTGCTCTTTAAAGGTTTGGTTTAAATTACCCCATGGAACCATCCAGACCTTCTTTGTATGGGAGTAGCTTAAAAATTTTCTATCTTCCATGCAAACTGGTCAGTTTTGGTCAGTTAGATTTCTCTTATTTCTTGTATTTCTCATGCCTTCTTCCTCTTAACCTTGATTCTGCTAGCTAGTGGTTCAGCTTTCTATCTGTGACTCATATTCACTATCTATCAACTTCATTAATGCCTCCTTTCTGCGTTCCTTCAGTTTATCATTCTTTTATTCTTTTTCTAACTGTTTGAGTCATATATTTAATTCATTTAGATCTAATTCTCTCTTTTGTGGACTGAATTCTTAAGGACATGAATTTTTTCTATCCCTCTCCCCTCACCACCACCAGGCACAGCTGGTCCTCTATTGTGGGTGCTTCATACACCCCTCTGGGAGTCTGCCCCTCTTGTGATGTATTTGCTGACAGCGTGTCCCTCTTATTGGGCTGGGTTCCTCAGAGTCAGGGTCTTTAGAAGCTCTGGACATCTAGCACCTATAAGTGTCTGACACACCTAAGGTCATCAGTAAATACAGAAAGCATGGAGCGATGAATAATTTGTTGTGATATCTGTAAAGCCCACATCTGAGCATTTGTCCTATGCCAGGCACAGGGCTAGATGTGCAGTGGACATCAGTTCTCTTGTCCTCAGTCAACTCCACAGGGAGGGTTTTGCTCTCCCCCTTTCACAGTGTAGGAAACGAGGGCTCGGAGCAGTTAAGAACTTTCCCAAGTCACAGCTCTCAGAACTCATGAACCCAATGCCTGTGCCCTAAGTGCTGATTTCAGGAAGCAGAGGGTGGTGGCCTGTGTGAAATGGAGAGCAGCCACGTGGCCCTGCAGTCAGAGTGCAGGCTTGGGTCTGAAGCCAGATCTACCACCGTGAGCTCTGGCACTCAAACCAAATAATTGAACTTCAATGTGCCTCAGTTGTTTCATCTCTAACATGGAGAAAAATACCCGTACCCACAAGACTGTTATAAGAATTAGATGTAGACACAAACACCCAGTACCATGCTTGGCCTGTGGTAAACGCTCAGGAGCTAGTGGTGATGGTGATAGTTATGGTGGCGATGATGGTGGTGATGGTGGTGATGATGGTGGTGGAAGAAATGGTAACAACAACTGTATCATCCAGTATTCCAATGCCACAATGTCACCAAAACCCAACATCACACAGTAGAAACAGGCCCCGTGAGGAAGATACTTGGCTTCACAGAGCACTGCTCTCGGGGCCCAGGAGGGGAGGCAAGGCCAGGCTGGATGTGAAGTTGGCAGGAGGGAGCAGAGCATGGGCTGCCCAGCGTAAGGCCTGCAGGAGAGCTCGGGGTAGCACCAGAGGAGCGTAACAGAAGTGAGTGACGGGAGTAGGAGCTGTAAACACATCCAGAGTGGGTGGAGAGAGGAAATTAAGTATACAAATTAGGGATGATATGAAATTAATGGCTACTTAAAAAACACATGCTAATTTAACATCTTTGTAAGCATGAAAAAATATGAACTAGAAAGAAAAGACTGGCAAAATATTTACTGACAAAAGGCAAAATAAGAAAATATTTGAAAAGCGTGTAGCACAAAAATAAATGCCTTGAGGTGGCAATTCCCTAGGAAATTTGTTTTCTTCTGCAGGCACGGAGTCAACCAGAGCAGCTGGGTGGTAAGGGAGATGGAACCAAGACCTTTCATCCTCAGGGGCTGCTGTGCATTGAAGGCTCAACTTTGTGCCTCAGCCCAGAGCTGAGGTTTTCCACGCCCATCTCCATCATCCTTGGAGAACCCACCTAGGAAACTAAAACAAGAGAGCGAGCCATGGGGCTGGCATTCAAACCCAGGCAGTGTGGCCCCCAGTGCCCAAACTCTTAGCCACTGTGTGGTCTGCTGTCCTCTCCCCAGTGCTAAGGGAAGGCTGAACTGGCCACCCTCCAGACACTGAGAAGACAGGAGTCTGGCCACACATGGCTTCAATCCCAGGACATTCCTCAAGAGATGGCACCCGAAGGGCTGTGAAAGCAGAGAGGCCACTGGGATGAGTCTTGGCTGCTGGCGGGAGGCACATGTCTCATACACCACCAGATGAGTGGCCGTTGGTGAAGCATTTTCAAAGCAGGCTGAAGAAACGTGTCTTTAGCAAAATTGGGTTCGGCTGGCTCCAGTATAAACCGAGTCACAAGGCCAAAGGGAGGTCTGCAAACATAAAGACCAGAGCAGAGGCTGGCGTGTGGGCAGCAGGGGCATTTCAGGGGAGGTCCCCCGGGCCACCTGAAAGCCCCAGTCTTGTTTAATATCCAAGTGAATGATCCAGAAGACAGCAAGCAGGTTGGGAGCAGATCTGTCAGGGAACAAGCAGGTGGGTGCTGCAGTTTGCAAGGGGTGCTGGTGGGGGGAGCGGGCAGAAATGACCTGGAGCGAAGGTAATTGTCTCCTAAAACACTGAGATTCAGCTTTGAAGGAAAACTGTGAACGCTCAAGTCTAAGAGAAAAAGAAGAACCTGGCTTGAAACAGATATTTGGTGAGAGGAAGAAACTCGGGAAGGAGGGACCGCGCCCCATGAGATGACTGGGGAGCCTGTGCCAGACAAGCTTGAATGCAATAAGCGGGCATGACTCGTGTTTTCAGCTGCTCAGGGGGAGGAAAAACAGCCCCTCAGAGGAGGTGGAGAGCAAGCTGCTCAGGACGTCCCCTGAGGCCACACTCAGCCCGAGCGGCCTTACTAACAGAAGCAAGCAGATGATCAGATTCAGGGAACAGGACAACCAGCCTGTGGGCAAGAACCCATTAAACATCCGTCACTTAGCTTCCCGGGACTGACCCGGAGGAGGGAACATTGTGGAAGGTCGGAAGGCTGGACACAGACCAGGGCAGCTGGAGGGTTGGGATGTGGGGGCGGGCTGGAGCTAGGGGGGTGGGTAGACTCCTCCTAAGAGGAATCTCCTCAGGCCCGGCCCCCCAACCCTCTGCCTGCCTGCACCTGAGCTGAGATGCTGCAGTGGGGACGTGTCTAGAAGGTTGATTCGGCTGCCTGAACAGCGCCAGGCCTCCCTGCTCAGCCTGTTTGGTGCTTGGGAGAAAAACGAAGTCGTCAGCTCCGGACACATTTGGAAATTTACTGAAGCAGCCATTTCGCACTGCCTTGTGGGGACTGGGTTAGTCATCCAGTTAACCACATACTCCCAGGGCCCTCCGTGCGTGCGCGGAGGCTGCACGGGCCTGCTGGGAGTGCGGGGGAGAGGGTAGTACAAGAGGAGGTGCATAGGCTGGGGCTGAGCCCCACGCACCAAGGCAGTGACAATGGACTGACAGAGAGCAGGGTGAGCTGGGGGATACAGGTGGAAGGGGCGTGGTGGGAGCAGCTTCCATGCGGCAAGACCCCTGAGGCTGAGAGGCTGAGTCAGGCTCTCCACAGGCATTAAATCTAAATTCAACTGGCCCCCACTAGGTGGAGATTTCTGGGAGGCAGGAGTCTGTGCAGAGCACCTGGACTGCTCAGGAGCCTCTTACCATGAGACCCAAAGAGAACCCGTGGGGCTGGCCTCCGGCCTGAGAGCCAACAGTTTGCCCCAAGTATCAGACGGGCAGGGGCACTCGGATGACCTCTACTCTCTAGCATATTTATTGCTTGTGTGCTTACTGGAAGTGACCTCCTTGAGGACAGGGAGTGTTCATAGCAGTTTTTCACTACTGATACTCTGATACCTAAAATACTACCCAGCATATATTAACGCCTGGTAATTACTTGTAGCAATGGATGAATGAAAGAATGGGTGGATGGGTGGGTAGATGGTGAATGGTGGATGAAAGATGATGGTGAATGGATGGATGGATGGAGTATGGACAGTGGATGAGTGTGAATGGATGAAGGATGAGTGGGTAAGTAGACGGTGGATAGATGGATAGATGATGGTTGGGTGGGTAGACAGTGGATGGCTGGCTGGCTGATACATGATGGATAGATGGAGGGTAGATAAATGGATGGATAGGTGATATACGAGGGCTCCCCTGGTGGCTCACTGGGTAAAGAACCCACCTACCAATGCAGGAGACATCCCTGGGTTTGATCCCTGGGTTGGGAAGATGCCCTGGAAAAAGAAATAGCAACCCACCCCAGTATCCTTACCTGGGAAATCCCATTAAGAGAGGAGCCTGGAGGGCTACAATCCATGGGGTCACAAAAGAGTTGGACACAACTTAATGTTAAAAATAAAACAACACAGGTGATGGGTGAATGGATGCAGTGGCCCTCTGCTGCATCTTCAGTAATTCCTTGAACATCAGGTTGCAGGGGACTGTGCCCATACCATCACTTCCCCTCCCAGCCCCAGGAGAATTAAAAGACTGGGGCTGAAAGGGTCACTGGAGAGCCTCTGAGACTAAGCAAAGCATGTGTGCGTGTGTGGTGAGTTGCTTCAGTCATGTCCAACTCTTTGCAACTGTATGGACGGTAGCCTGCCAGGCTCCTCTGTCCATGGGATTCTCTAGGCAAGAATACTTGAGTGGGTTGCCATGCCCTCCTCCAGGGGATCTTCCCGACTCAGGGATGGAACCTATATCTCCAGGGTTTCTTGCATTGCAGGCAGATTCCTTACCCACTGAGCCACCCAGGAAGCCTGGAAGATGCTAAAGAAGATGCAAGAGGCTGAGAAAGCCTTGCCCAGCTCTTGCGAGGATCAGATGAAATAATATACATGGAGGTACTTTGTAAACTACAGAGCAGTGTGCACGTGTGAAGTATTTATGCTTTATTCTCCATCCCACCTTCCCTCTCCTCTGGTGGAACGCTTGGAGAAGGCAGCCACTGCCTTCCGACTGCACCCCGAGGATGTGGCCAGAATACTGTGAGTACATCACTGTGTTTACAAGGGACAGTAGGCAGCTAATGAGCGACTACTGACCACCTGGCCCCTGCTGCGTCCAGGGACATCAAGGGACCATAACGCATGGTGGCTCATGCTTTAACACCAAACCTAAGATGCCAGGCAGTTCTGCTCACGGCAGCACCAGCTCCACCAGGGCCAGCCAGTCCTGACACACAAGCTGCTCACGCGTCTTAAATTATAACCCCTGCCCCTCACCTTCTCATTCACAACGGCATTGCCAGCTTACTGATTACAGTGGGGTCTTTGCTGAGCTTAGATCTATGTTGAGGTCTTTACCACACCAGCTCATTTTCTCCACCAACTGCCCTACAATGGAGGGTGATTGATCCCATTTCACAGATGGGAAAACAGGCTAACAGGGATTAAGTAACTGGCCCACAACCACATATCTGACCGAAGGTGAAGCTGAGAATTAGACTGAGGCCTACTTTTACACATAAGAGTCCCCATCAGCTAGACCTAGGCAGCTCTTGGCTGTTCCCCAAATCAGCTCCACCCTCAAAGGATCATGCTCCCATGAATTAAATACATCTTGGACCATGACAATTATTCCCAAAGAGGTATCTCAAAGTGCTTTAGGGGTCTGGGGCCTAGGTTTAGAGCACTCTAAGGTGACTACTCTGAAAAGCAGCTTTTGGTCATTTCCCATGTACTTCCTTGGGTTTTGGGTTCACCACAGTAATCAAGGGCCCCAAAGTGTCAGGGAGGGTTGCAGTATGGGGTTTCCCAAGGAGCTGTTGGGAGGAGAGCCTAGTCCATGAGGCAGACGTCCTCGAACTTGACCAACTCAGGCACTGCAGGAGTCCTCTCCTCATCCTAGCTCACATCGCAGACCAGCGACCAGCACCCTAGGGGCAGTCCCCAGCCCTCACTAGGGAGGGGGCGCACGCTCGTGGGGACTCAGGCCCGGGGTGGACCCAGTCTGCCATCCCCACATGCGCCCAGTGGCACTGGTGTTGTCCCCTGGTATAGGGATGTGAGGGCACTGCGTCTCCCACGTGCACTGGTCTCACAAAATTCAAGTTGTCTCCTGGACGTGCTCTATAATGGATAAGGACACAGGAGATGGGCAGTGGGCAGCACAGCCCAAAATGCAAGTTGGCAGGTATTCAGCAGCCACGAAAGGCCACCAAGGGGCAGATCAATAAGTGTGATACACATTAGCAAATTCATTAGTGAAATAAATTCGCCCCCCAGTTTGAGATCATGTTAAAGAATAATTTGTTGATTCCTTTTTCTTTCTACGTGTAAGAAATGGTAGGGAGGCCACGGCTCCTGGGAACTGAGATGAGAAGCCCTGAGCCCTCGCCTGCCACCAGTTTCCCACTGGTGGAAGAGGGTGAGTGCCTCTCAGGCCGGGGTTCCATGGGTCTCCCTAATGTCTGTCTTCTCTCTTGAGTATTTGAGTGTTTTCTTTTTTCTTCCTCTCCCCTTGAAAACTCAAGTAGGATGCATGTTGGGTTGAGCTGGATGCTGGAGATTAGATTGCATCTGTCTGGATATAAATAATTTACTGCTTGATGGTCAGAGGGAATTTAATTAGTTCTTGTTCTCCTGATAGAATCAGCCCACCATTGCTAAAACATTTCACTCTGAATTAGTCTGTAAGGGGCCAACAAGGCAATGCTAATTTTATACACATGACGTCCCCCGCAGCTTCTGAAAATACACATGCAGCACGAAGCACTGCCCCGGCTGCTGCAGCCGCCTTGGGGTCTGCAAGGCGGCTGGAGAGAGGGGAGTCGGGGTAGGCCCAGAACCCCGTAGCCTTCTCTCCACAACTCTTCTCCGCCCAACCTCAGGATGAAAGGATCAGGGACCGGGTGACGTGATCAGTAGGTGAACCGCCCAGGTGAGGGGCTGGTCCCTGCCCAGGCATTCCAGCAGGAAACACTCACACTCAGAAGAGCGACACATTTTCCCCTGTACAGAGCATGGCTCTGCTGGATGGCAGCCTCCCCACCTGTCTGGGGAAATCACAGCTTGGATTAGAACCTGAAGATGAGGCCCTGTGCCAACCGGCACACGCCCACTGCCTCCGCGGGGGCCCAAACACGGCAGCACAGGGTGGTGATGGAGGGGAGCGAGGAGGCGCTCACTTGTCCTCAAGTTCCCTCCAGGAACAGATGAAATGAAGCAGATCTCAGAAAACAAGCCAATGGGATCAAGAGCCCACAAAAATCACCACAATAGAAAAAAATGCTCTAGAATGTGGGGATGCAGTCAATGGGTCTTTGGAAAAAAATCAGAATCTCAGAGAACTGTTCACTAAGAAAGAAGAGGATGAATAGGCCAAAGCCTGACTCATCTGTTGAGCTGAGACCATCCTCGTCGGAAACTGTGGCCAATGAGCCAGGAAAACAAAAGGCCACACTTCTGTCAGTGAGGAAAAGGCAGGATTCCTACAACCCCGCTGCCATCAGCTCGCTCGTTCCTTTGAAAATGAAGACAGCCACTTCTCAGCATATTTATGTCTTTGACCTAGAGAGGACGCTTGATTTCATGGCACAATTTAAAGTATCTGTTTTACCACAACCTTGCCAACACTGCATGTTAGCTTTTTTTAAGCCTTGGCTAACATGATATGGGAAAGGGGATATCACACTGTTTACGCTGGTATGGATTTGATTACTCGGGTGATTAATTTTCTTTCCACATAGAAGAGGAATAGAATATGTCCTCTTTTGCAAAGTGTGCTCTGTTTTGGCATTTTTCTTCTTTGGAATTAAACCAATATGTTCTTCAACTGCCTGTCTGAATCCCCCGCTGGCCTGGAATTTAGGTCACAGAGTGTGTCTTTTCTCTATCTGCCTGTCCGGCGCTGGCTCTCCGTCACAAAGTGACGGAGGACACTTAATAAATATTTGTTGGGCAAAACAGAGGATGGAATTGAGGAAGTGAGTCCCATCATGGTGCACAGATGCGTTCTTCATATAGAAGAAGGAAATTGGAATAACAATGCTCAGAAGAAAAGCATCTAAGGTTAATAGAACTAAGCCTGCCCAACCCCCTCTCAATGCTCCCCATGTCTCTGTGCACCCCCCAGCATGATGCTTGGCCCCACTGCAGAGGGGGGAACCAGGGCTTCTTGGGGTGTGTAACTGCCCAAGGTCACCCAGGTAAGGGGTGACCAGCATTCAGCCCAGGCAGGCTGGTTCCTGACCCACACCTGCATATGTGCAGTCTAGCTCCTGGCTGGGCGGCCCCAACCTGAGTCTCTCTTTCATCCAGCCATCCTTCCCCGTGCGCTTAGGGCCATATGAAGGAGACACAGTCCCTACTATTAGGAAACCCCAAGACGCGTTCACCACGCTGGGGGGAGGTGTGTGCCGGTGTGGCAGGAGCTGTCCGCCCGCCAAACAGGAGGGCAGATGACCAAACGGGGTCAGCCTCTCAGAACAATCAAGGAGATGCAAATGAAGGCTGCGGGTGTGACATTTCCACCTACGAAACTGGGGAAGATCGCTTCTGAGGATAACAGCTGTGCTGGCCAGCTTGCATGCTGGCACCCACAACAGCTGATGGACACATGTTAACAGGGGAACAAACTTCCTGAGGACCCCTCAGCAGAATGTTCCAGGAGCCTTATGAATGTTTGTGTTGTCTGAACCCAGAATTCTGCTTCTAGGAATTGATCTCACAGAAATAATCACAGGCACAGACCAAGATTTATGTACAAGGAAGTTAATCACAGGATTATTTATAACATGGGAAAAAACTGGAAACAACCCAACCCGCCAACAGGCCAGGAAGGAAGAAACGAATTACAAATTTGGGGGATATCCATGCAACAGACTAGACAGCAATCACTAAGGACCATAGTTTTAGTGGAGGCTCTAAAACGTGAAATGACACTCACATACAATCCTGCATGAAAACAAGACAGACTGTATATAAATGTCATCCTAATCTGATTTTTAAATGCATATTTTGAAGGGCTAGTAGGAAATAAGCCAAAATGTTAAAGTAATAGTTACCTCTGGGTGGGAAGATTTAGGTATGGCTAATTATTTTTCCCCATCATTACACTTTGCTGGGCTTTGTCTATTTTTCACAGAGAAAATATTTACTATAATGATAAATATTTTAAATATTTTTAAGTAACAAAGAATAAATTTAGCTTTTTTGGTTTTTTTTGGTCTGTGGAATTCATTTTGGAAGCTTACTCAGCTCTTCAAAGTCCCTTTTAAAGTGGGGCACGGAGAGCTGAAGACAGGACCCCAGCAGTGCTCTGAGAAAGAATACTTCAATTAATGCAACCTAAGACCACCTCTGGATTTTTGATGCCACCCTATCACACTGTTGTCTCACACTGTGGCTTACTTAGTCACCTGGCCCTGTCTCACCCATCTCAGGCTTGGAAAGTTTGGCTATTTGGACCCAAATAAAGGACTTTCAATTTATTCCTATTAAATTGTATCTTGCTAAGTTCAACCTATCCAACTGGTGTGGTATAATTAAATGCTGAGTCTGTCTACAAAATGCCCTCACCGTCGCTCCCAGCTTTGTGTCATCTTCAGATTTAATAAGTCTGCCCCCTGTCCCCAGCTGAGTCATCCACCACCATAAAGAGCAGGAAGAGCATGGCGATCGAGCCCGTCCCTAGAGGCTTATCACGCATCTCTGGAAACCTCCCTCCACGTTTTAGCCATTTGATAGTCAGCTCCCATTTGCAGTTCAACCAGTTACAAACATTTTGAACACAGATATTTGAAGAGGCTGTCAGACTCCCTATCTGGGCCTTGCATGCTCGTCTGGAATCACCCACTTGTCCACTAAAAGAAGTGGCCAGAGTCAAAGAGTCTTTCCCAGTAACTCCTTCCTCCCCCACACTGCCCTGCTCTCCAATGGGGCTCTCGGGTCTCAGGTCTGTACAGGGGAACCAGGAAGGACCAGTGTGAGCCCTAGTTCCCCATCCATCATGTTCCATGCATTTGGACCCTCAAATGGGAGAAAGGCTGAGGTTTACAACAGACCCTAAAGCAAAACCCTGAAACCCCAGACCTTCCATTTCATACATTATGCTGCTCCCAAACCACCACATCAAGGGGGCATCTCTCCCTATGACGGACCGAACCCACCAGCACAGGGGGAACTGCACAGGGCTTCCAGGCCACCCCAGCCGAGATGCTGACCTTGGGCTGCCCTGGACTCCAGCGGCAGAAGCCTTGCTTGCCATCTTTAGACGCAGTGTCCATAGTTCATCTGTTTCATGGATCTCTGGGCACCATCAGGAGAGTTGCTCCAGACGGGACACCCTGGAAGACTGCCATGGGGTTAATGGCTTGTGCCTTGAAGCTTATTAAACAGGTTCAATTTTCTGCCCTGCAGTGAAAGAGCTACCTGCAGTGTGCTTAGCTTCTTCTTAGATGTATTATCTGGTTTGTTAGTAACTCTGTTTCCTTCTTCATAAAATGAGGCCACTGTTTTAAGGATTCCCAAGTCCCTGGCAGAGGAAGCCACTGCCTTTTTTAATGACAACAGTGTCCTCTCTGGGACTTCATCTCTGGGCTCTGGACTCACTCCAAAGCAGGGCTGGCCAAGTCACGCCAACTGAGAAAACCCTGTTTTCTTCCAATCCAAGAAATTCAGAATTAGAAAATCCATTTGAAAAATTGATATATAAGAACAGGCCTGATGTTCCCCTCCGTATTCTGTATTAAGTGATGGTTTGCAGACCAAACCAATAGCACAAAAGCCCCCAGAAGGCTGCTTGGATGCTCCCAGGACCCCTGCACCTCTTGGGGGCAGGGCCCAACACAGGACAGCACACACAGGGGCGCACAGGGGCCCCATCTGGTCTTAGTGTCATGAAGCAGCCCCGTGACTCCCAAGTCTAATATCTCAAATAAGTATGTACTCAGAGTACAAACACCCTACTCCTTCACAGCAGTCTCTAACAACCAAGCTTCTGCAGGTCTTCCCCCCAACTCGCACTACAGCGCAACCCGGGGTTAAGGCCTCTTTACTTCAACATTTCTCCCCATGCCCACAGTGGCCTGACCCTACCACAGTCCCCATATTCAGAACATGCGATCACCCACCCCCCATCAAAGCTTAGGAAGATGTGAGAGCCCCGTCCACTCACTTGAGGGGACAAGCAGGCTCATTTCCCACCTTTGCCCCATCAAAAAACCCTCCCTCGGAAAGTGACTGCCTGTAACACAGGATCCTGTATCCCACTCACAAACCACCACTGAGAACAAACCAACCAAGCCCTCCCAAACCCTGCTCTGTGGGAGCAGCCGAGCTACTATGGAATGTCCCCACCTTCCAGATTCTTTTACACAAGGGGTGTGGGGTGGTGGGGACCTGCCAAGGGGGTGATGGGGTTTCACAGTTTGCCGTCTAGCTACACACTGAAGAGAGCAAGGAAAACCTTCACTAGCCTCCCAAACAGGCTTCTTCTTTCCTCCTTTTTAAAAAAGTTTTATTGTGGCAAAACATAAGTAACAGAAAGTTTGCCATTTAACCATTTGGTGACATTGAATGACATTAATGAACAGTGACATTAGGTCCATTAGGTCCACTGTTGTACAACCATCACCAACATAATTTTCCAAAACTTTTTGTCAATTCCAACAGAAACTCTGTAGCCATTAGGCAATAACTCTCCCCCCTCCCTCAAGGCTCTGGCAACGACTAATCTACTTTCTATCTCTATGTGCTGACCTTAATCACTCAGTTGTGTCTGACTTTTTGCAACCCTGTGAACTGTAGCCTGCCAGGCTCCTCTGTCCGTAGAATTCTCCAGCCAAGAATACTGGAGTGGGTAGCCTCTCCCTTCTCCAGAAGATCTTCACAACCCAGGGATCGAACCCAGGTCTCCCTCATTGCAGGCAGATTCTTTACCGTCTGAGCCACCAGGGAAGCCCAGTCATAGGATTCGGGCTCCTCTGTGCATGGAATTCTCCAGGCAAGAATACTGGAGTGGGTTGCCATTCCCTTCTCCAAGGGATTTTCCAAACTCAGGGATTGAACATGGGTCTCCTGCGCTGCAGGCAGATTCTTTACTGTCTGAGCCACCAGGGAAGCCCTGTCTCTATAGACTTACCTATTCTGGAGTTCCGTATAAATTAAAGCACACGATAGTCATCCTTCTGCATCTGCTTCTTTCACTGAGCATAATGTTTTCAAGGTTCATCCACATTACAGCATGAGTCACAATTTCACTCCTTTTCCTGACTGAATACTATTTCATTGTGTGAATATCCTGCATTTTGTTGATCCGTTGGTCGGTAGATGGATACTTGGGTTGTTTCTACCTTTGCCTATTGTGAATAATACCTGTGAATACCGGTGTACAACTATCTCTTTGAGATCCTGTTTTCAGTTCTTATGCTAGTAGGTTTATTTCTTTAATCCATCAAGTTGCATTTATTCCATTTGCTGTTGCCTAGAAGTGCCTGCTCTAAACATTGACACCAGATGCAGGATATTCTGGTGGCCAAGGTAACGTCTGAGGATGTTTGGAGGATGCATGAAACATGGATGGGTGGATGCAGAGATGGATGCCTGGACTGATGGATAGATGGATGGACAGGTACATGGATGGATGGATGGGTAATGGATGGACAGATGAGTAAGACACCCACTACCCCACCCGTCTACCCTCTCTTTCCCCGACTTACTAGCACAATAGCAGTTTAAGAATTTCTGAGTGGACAAGGCTTCCTGCATCTCAAAAGCTGTGTGCAAATGATATTTCAGACTAAGAGCAAAGACTGCCACTGGCTCCCAAGTCATCCTACCCATCAGAATAACCTGGACAGCACTTTCAAAGTGACACTTGAAAGACGCACCCGTAAGACTCTTGACAGGCAAGAATGGAGCCTTGCAGTCAGTATTTATTCCAGGCTCTCCCAAGGCTCAGAGGATCAGCCGGAGCCAGGAAGCCCTGGTGCAGGCCTAGCTCTCCAGGAGTGGGCCTGGGGGCCCCGCTGCTCTGCACAGCTGTAGCAGTGTGGGCAGCTTTTAGGAAATGTCTAGTCTTAGGAAGGATGGAGAAACCTGTAAAGCACAGATAAGAGACTGGCTGCAGGATGAGGAGGGGCCTTGGGGGAAGGAACTTTTTATGAAACAGAGAGGCAGGGAGGGGAGTCTGGAGCCAGAAGGACTGTGAGGAAGTTAATCTGTTAGGTAATTATTGTAATACCGGCTCCACATCCCCTGCCCTGTCCTAGCTGTCATTAACTCACTGAAAAGGATGTTTCTCGTTACCTTAATCTCATCCTTTGGACTGCTGAGCTGGTGGGATCAGGTCTGAGATTCTTAAGGAATCCCAGAGTCTCCTGCAACTCTTGAGTTCTCTAGAGAAGTCAGCACTGTGGTTTCCAAATACACAGCAGGGAAAACAATTGACCATGACCTTGTCTCAGAACAAAAGGTGAATCATGGTCCTGGCTGTGAAACTGGCCAAAGCGAACTCCTGACTGTCCCATCAAGCCCGGGTGAGGATGTGCACAACCCTGCCTCCTTCCCTAATCTTCCTGTCCCTGAAAGATTGTAGGGTCTTCCTCACAGGCTGGATGCCTTCCTACATATCACACAGCAGATGTTTTTCATCCTATTTTGGGCTTCCCCATTCTCCTTTCCATCATAGAAATCCTGATTGAAGCTGAAGTATATTAGAATAATTGTATCAGATTGTATTAAGCCTGGAGTTAAATTTGTGATACATAGTTTCAATTAAGTTTTAAGTCTCCAATGCAGTATCTCATTTTATCTCTCTGCCTCATGCCAAGTGAAGGCTATTGGTTAATCAGGGTGCAGGGAATGTGGCCAAGGTTGGATATTCATGAACTTGCCTTGCAGAGCTAGGCTCCCTCCTCCTGCCCCTTGGAGTGTCTGACACAGGGACCTGGCCCCCACCAGAGGCTGCCTGGCCCCATTCTGCCCCAAGAGGAACCAAAATTCACAGAGGCCCAGGGAGAGTAGTAAACCCACACCCTCACCTCCCAGTAAACAGAAGAGGCCCCAGGGCCTGCATCACCAGGGCAGAGCCCCACTGGAGGGAGCAGCTAGCATCCCAATGCCTAGGGTTCATTCCTCCAATACACACTTACTGAGCACCTACTATGAGCTGGGACAAAGGATCCCATGTTGACAATGACATCGGTGTCCACCTTCAGCCCTCCAGCCCATTTTCCCCTCTCCAAAGAGTCCTTACTTGAAAAAGCAAATTCCATCACGTCAGCCCCTTGCTTCAATCCTTAGTTTAATTAAGCAATCAAATCTGTAAATACTTCCTGGGGTCAGATTTCACCCCTCATGCCCCCAGAGGGGTGGGGCCTTCAACTTGCGGCATGCCCAGTACCCTTCCAGAGGGGCCCTGAAGGCATTTGGCCACATCAGTGCGGGTGGGAATTAGGGAGAGGTGGGGTCCGACAGGGGTGGAGCCAAGTCAAGCCAAGGAACCTGGGAGCTGGTGACTCTTTCCTTTGTAGTTGGCAGCAGGAGCCCACCGCCCTCATAGGCTCGTCTCTAAAGTATCAATAGCAGTATCAATAGCAGGTAAATGAGCATCCTGTCCTTTTACTCTATTGCCTACAGCAGTTTTCAGATGTACTCATTTTAGGTGCCCATCTCAGCAGGCAAACAGCAAAGGCCAAGGTAAACCCAGCAGCAGGGTGCTGAGGCCTGGAAAAAGGACCAAAAGGCAGGACAGTAGAAAGCTTACCAGTAGCATCCCTCCCTCCCCAGGGTACCATCGCAACATCCTTCCCCCATGCCACCTCCACTCCACACAGGGCTGCCAAATACAGCAAATGAAAATACAGCATGCCTAGTGCCTAGAGAATTCCACGAACAGAGTCCATGGGGTCGCAGAGTGGGACACGACTAAGCAACTAACACTTTCACGTTTCAGTTAAATTTGCATTCTAGATAGAGAGCAAAAACCTTCAGTGTGTCCCATGCACTACTGGGTCTCCGACACTGCAGGCAGATTCTTTACCATCTGAGCCACCAGGGAAGCCCCATATTGGAGACAGACTCATTCTAAATGATCAGTTTACCTGAAATCTGAGCGGCAGCCCTTCACCTTGTAGCGCTTGTCCTTTCTCCTCTGTACCTCAGTCACTGCCACCTCCTCTCTGACCCCTCTCCACCGAAAGCAAGGACCACCCTAGAATTCACCCTTCTTCCCAGAGCTTGGTAAAGAAGTCTAGAAAATGGAGAAGCACCAGAAATACTTCCTCAGGGCCTAAGACAGACGAAAAGGAGAGAAAGACAAAGACCACCAATAAAGAAAGACGGAGTAGGGCTGGGAAGGTGAGACCCCGTGGACTGCCAGTGTCCTGCCCACAGACTTGCCTCTGGGTGACGCGGTCCCAAGGGGCTGAGGCTCCGGGCACCGTGGAGCCTGCAGGGAGGGGCTGGGAAATGAGAGGCCCTTCGATGCTCTGCCCTGGCTCATTCTCCAACACAGGGCGAACAGGCACTGTTCCTTTAAGGGGCCAGGCCCTCGCCATCCCACAGCTGTGGCCACTTTGATTGAAAGAGCTGCTGGGAGAACCACATCTGGGATTTTCCAAGGCAATGATTCAAGTCAAATGTGTTCCAAAACCTCACTGTCGAGTCTAAATGATTATTTCCGCCTTCCCATCTTCCTCTGGAATGTTCCTTCTCCCTCCCCTACCTCCTGCATCACCTGACTCTCATCCCCATACCGGTTTGGGGTTTCTTTATGAATCTGCCAGCAAGGGAAACCAAACCAGGATGGAGGTGGGAGGGGGAGGGGTCAGGACATGCACTAGCCGGGGAAAGGCAGTGTCTCCTCTAGCTGGGCCAAAGATGACATTCTCTAGGAACAAACAAGACGGTAGAGGTGGGAATCTGGGCAGGGGAAAGAGGACCACGACCTCTAGCCTCAGCATCCTATGAAGAAAGGGTATGCCCACCCCCCACCTCCCCACCCCTGAGCCTGCTGCCCATGAGAGAACAAAAATGGTTCTAGGGGGTGGAGTGAGCAGGTTAGGAGGAGAAATTTGGGGATTGTTTAAAAATTATTCATGTGTTCACTTAATAAGAGTTTCCTGAACAGCTACAGGCTGGAGCGGGAGAAGCAATGGTGAGCAGGATGGCAGGGATCCAGCCTCATACAGGGGTCAGCTGAGTCCTCCTCAAATCACAATGTGTCCCCCAAACCACATGGGGTCTTGTTAAGGGGTAGATTCTAAGCCAGAAGGTCTGGGCTGGACCTGGATTTTGTATTTGTACGGCTCACATGTTGGAGGACGCTGGGAGTGGGGCCTGCTCTGGGCCAGCATTGGTTCCCAATTTTGAGTGCATACTTGGTGTCTCCTGAGAAGTTGTGAAATCAGCTGCTGCCCAGGTCCCACCCGCAGAGGTTCTGACCTGATGGCTTGGACTGCAGTCTGCACACTGGGAATTTTGAAGGCACCCAGGTCAAGAACCACTGTTCTGAAGGGAAAGATAGCTCACTGAACAGTTCACCAAACTTCTAGTTACTGAGTTATGCTTGTGGAAATCCTGCAAAGAACAGGAATGGATTGCCTCACTACTGCAAGGACATGTGCTAGGGAAGCAGGGGGCTCCAGGTTAGGGGGTTCTCATGAGCAGATGTTGGGGTGACAGCAATCAGGAGAGGCATGGAGACAGACAGTCAGGCGGGCAGAAGCCCTGAGGACAAGGAGAGGCCAGTGGAGCTGGGATGTAAGAGCGGCAGCTAAGAGGGTGGAGGGAACAGGGAGGCAAGCAGGGCCAGGCAGGCAGGCCTTGTGGAGCCCAGACCAATTTCCAGAGGCCACAGGCCTTTGAGGGCTTTCAAACATAAGAGTGACAAGATCATATTTCCTTTTTAAAAATATGACCGACTTTGGCTTAGAGAAATAGGTGAGAGGAGCACCAGAAAAAGAAAAGAGTAGTTTGAATCTCCATCACTCACCTTTGAAAAAGCAAGTCAAAATGAGGCTAAAAACCTGAGAAGTGGGGCACCTCTGCCTTAATACCAAGATGAGATCGGGTCACTTCCAGCTTCTGAGAAAGAGATAAGGCTCTGCCCCGGACAGGTCTGGAAGAGCAGATTTAGCCAAGAGCTCAGCTCATGCTGCTTTCGGTCTGGCCCCTCCCCAGTGGTCTGTAAATTATTTCCTGGTTTTCCTATGATCAGAGCAGACCTCAGATCAGGCGGAAACCACCAGTGAGAGTGTCACTCCTGAGGGGAGGTCACCTGACCTGCTGGGCACCTGGAAGGACACTGTGATGGTCCATTTTATGTGTCCACTTGGCCAGGCTGTAGTTCCTAGTGATTCAGGCCAACAATGATCGAGGCGAGGCTGTGATGGTATTGTGCAGTCACAGTTCCCATCCATGACCAATTGACTTTAAGAACAGGAGATCTTCAATAATGTGGGCAGGTGGGCCTCATCCAACCTGTTGAAGGCCTTCAGAGCACTCACTGGGGTTTTCAGGAGAAGAAGAAATTCTTCCTCAACACGGCAGCATAAATCCTACCTGAGTTTCCAGCATACCAGCCTGCTTAGGAATTTTGGACTTGCCAGGCCCTATAATCAAGTGAGCAAATTCCTTAATGTAAACTTGTTGACATAGATAGTGATATAGAGATAGAGACAGGGATGGGGAAGATATGGAGGCCGATGTGGATGGGGTCAGAGATGGGGTGGAGATGAAGATATACAGAATTATCAAATCCGTCCCGTTTCTCAGAACACTGACCGACACAGATACATACCACTCTGGCCCCAGATACTTCTAATCGCCTCTCACCTGCTCCTGGTGAGATCTATCTAAGCATCTACCTCCCTGTCATTAAAACAGGGTTCATGAAAGCTCCAACCCAGGCCCCATGGGCCTTATCAGGATGGCACGGGTAACTCAAACCTGTAGAACCCAGCATGCCAGCAGTGTGTTAGTGGGAAGATCACTTGCACTGTTCAGTTTGATGGGAAAGGTCCCACATCAGACCCCCATCACAGCTTCTCACTCAAAACTGGAAAAATCAGCTTGGCTTTGAGGAGGACAGAGAGAGCTACTGCAGAGAATTTTTGTCTTCCATTTCCCGAGATTTATGTTCCCTGAAAATTAGATTTTCCAATAATTCTGGCTAGAACAGAAAGGAGGGGAGTGAGATGCATACAGAATCTTGTTGGGGTGTAGGGTCACCAAAGGATCATAGTGCTACATGGAGCACATTGGCCCCCTCAGCGTGGAAGCTGCATGACCACGAAGAAGAAAGATAGCAGGTCTGCATGTACCCGAGTGGACTCAGTTGGACAAGAAAGTGCCCTTCAGGGAAAAGGCGCATCATCCAAAATGTCTGTGAGTCTGATGAGTTAAAAACTTATAGAACTTCATTTAAAACTATTTTAATGATATTACGTTTTAAAAAAACCTTATGTTTCTAGTGCTGAGATCCCTTGATAAAACACGGCAGTTTCCAGAAGTCCAGTGTTAAAAGCAATGGGCACACGCCTTGCCAATTAAGATCCCCATCTTCTCATTTCTGCCAGTTTCAGAATTGGCTCTGGCTCCTGGAGCAGCTGGTCCACCTACTTCCTCCCTGGAAAACCCAGACAAGGGGAGGCAGGAGCCGGGGATGGACACGGGGAGACCAGCACCAGGGAGACTGGGGATCCAATGCTCTCTAGACCAAAGCAGCACCTGGTTGAAGAACCCTTCATGCCAAAGCTCTGACCAGTGGCCAGCCCAGGTTCCCTGGCACAAGGGTGGCTCTGGACCACTGCCACAGGGGATGGATCTGCAGGGAATGCTGTGGAGACCCAGCATGGGCAGCAGTGCCCGCAAGCTCCTAAAAATAAGCATCCGCTCAGCTCAGGATCCTGCTGCCCCTCCACCTGGCCCCAGCATGTTCTGCCTTCCAGGACGAAGAGCTGGCTGGCCAATGGGCAGGAGGCGGATGGTTGGAGGGGTAAGGAGGCTGGCCAAAACTTTTTCAACCAAAAGGGCCACTTGTATGCTTCCTTCCTGTCTCCCGCAGCTACTGAGGGGTTTTGATGACGCCAGGGGCAACCACAAAGTCTAGGGAAATCAGAAGCTTGGTAACCATACAGCTCTGGGAGCACCATGGCACAAGTCCTATCCTTAAATAACTCCTGGTTCATCAGGAATGCAAAGCAGGCAGATGGCAGGTGCAGAGCAAAGCATGAACCAAGGCAGAGGCTGAGGGTGATGGGGCTTCCACAGCTGAAGGACCTTTGGGCGGCAGGTAGCTGCATTTCCTCAACTGTACAGCCACAGTTAGGGAGGGGCTGTGGAGGGGGCTGGGCTTCCCAGGTGACTCAGTAGCAAAGAATCCATCCGCCAATGCAGGAGACATGGGTTTGATCTCTGGATCGGGAAGATCCCCTGGAGGAGGAAATGGGAACCCACTCGAGTATTCTTGCCTGGGAAACACCATGGACAGAAGAGCCTGGTGGGGTACAGTCCGTGGGGTCACAAAAGAGTCACGACTGAGCGATTGAGCACGCGTGCATAAGAAGCACAGCACACGGAACTGTCCCCTTCCTGGCAGTATGACAGGGAGGCTAGGGCTTGCTGGCCATCCTCCTGCAACCCCCTCTGGACCATGAAGACTGCATGTTGATGCACCTTTTCTAAGTCTTCAACAGAGATGTTTGGAGAGATGTCATTTGAATTCACAGCGTCTATGGGAAAAGAACTCCCTGGCCTGGCTTTTAAAAATAAAATAATAAAACAGCATAAAATTTTAAACCAATACACAGCTTCTTCTAGAAAGCCAGAGGTACAAGTAGCTACTGTAGGGTTTGCTTGGCATTTTGAGGTTCTGAGCGAACGGTGATCATTCTAGAATTTCACCATTCTCCTGGCTCAGAACCTTTGCCAGCCACTGACAGTGGGACTCACACCATCACCAAATACCTCTGACTATGCAGCTGCGGCTACACTGGCTGCAAACTACCCAGTTTATTACCTCCTCCAAAAAACAGTGGCCTAGGAGGGAGCTGGTCACATTTAAGACCTTCAGCCTCCAAGTGTCCCCATCCTCTTTGAAATCCCATGAGTCTGATGCAGAACGCTGTTCCCTCGCACCTCCGTCACATCTCCTCTTCCTCTCTGAATAGCACAGGCCTTCATCCTTCCATTTCCCTCTTGCCCTGCTCTGCATCCCATCCTGCCTTTGCCGAATTGTTCCCAGGGCCCTTTGGGACCTCATCTGGTCCTATCACGTGGTGAAAGCACAGACCTGTCGGGGGGCTGCCTGTCCCCAGCCCCGGGCACCTGCCCTCGTGCAGCATCACACACAGGTGCATGCCCAGCTCCCGGGCAGACGGCCCACCACTCCTCTGGGGAAGGCCTGCAGGGGAGGGGGCATCGAATCAGCCCATTTGCTTCAAGCTCCCCAGAAGCAAAAGTATTGCTCCTTTTTTGGACTTGATATTCACATGTCATTTTCCCTGGATTTCCGCAAGAGGACACTGTTTCCACAACACCTGACCTTCGGATTCACTCTGGCCAGTGCCAGTGTGGGGTGGGGAATCAGGAGGGGCCCCAGATGCTGAGCCAAGGGGGAGATCCACCACGTGGGGGTGAAGGACACGAAGGCGAAGAGGAGGGCTGAGCTCCAGGCTGGTGTTCTTCTCTGAGTAACGGCAGAACGGGGCCCCAGGGAGCAGACTGCCTCAGCTACAGCGGGCAGGCCCTTGAAGCTGAATGGCCATCGGGAAACATGGTGGAACCTGGTTGCTCCAAGTACACAAGCTCTGTGGCATGGGGGTCTGCAGTCCTCCAGAATGCATGGCACGGGATGGCCATTTGCTGCCACTGCTCATCCTAAAAGGGAGACGGGGATCACAGGACTGTGGGTTTTGAGGGCAACCTCTGGATCTCAGCTCTCAGAACATGCCAACACTGTGCCCTCATCTTCTGAGATCCTCCAGGCCTGCATATCCAGTCCTCTTTCCACATCTTTGCTTATTTGTCCTGGAATTTGCCAGATGCCACCTCTACCACTCATTCCCAGCCCCAGCCCCGCCCTCTCCTCCTCTTCCGCTAAGTTCTCCTCCGTTCTTTGATGATCCAAACTCTATCCATCAGCCAAGGGCTCCCTCAGTCCACCCTGAACCACATCCTGTTTCACAGATGTAGAAGCTCATTCCCCAACCAGTCAGCTCCTATAGACCAAAGACCGAACCTAACACTGTTCTAATAGCCCACCCCCTCTGGGCACAGATCACGATGGCTCAGTAGGTGCCCACTGAACTCAACTGCAAGGCTGAGGTGCTGGCACCCCCCCACTCCCCGACTGGGAGATTTGGGGAGGGGCCTCGTGTCAGCCCAGGGAGCGGAGGTTCTGCTGACATAACAAAGGCCACAGGGTCACCAACACTTTTAACAGCAAAGACCATTCTCGATCACACGACATTTCTATCACCAGTCCAGGTATTTGTGAACAAAAACGAGTCTGTCTCAACAGCACTGACCCAAGGCCCGTGTAAACTGTTAGAGCAGCAGGACATCTTAGATGCTGCTGGGCTTCCAGGGTCAAGGAGAAAGACTTACACTCAGCCTTGGATTTATCTGACCATTCTTCCCGTGGTCACCCTGTCCCTGCTTCACCCACAGTTTTGCTGACCCCAATAAAGGGGAGGGAAGGCCAGCTGAAATCCCAGGTGCTAATGAGACACACTAATGAGTCTCAGGACAAAGAAAATAAGTGGAATTAAGCAGGAGAGACTACTAGAGAGTCGCCAAGGGGCTTACCTGTTCAATTTCTGTGAGTATGTGCACCAAGGTAAGAAAATGCCTCCTTTACAGAAGGACATGGATCTTAGAGACGGTCTCTGGCCTGCCCTAGCCCCAGGTCACAGAAGCTTTCCCCACCACATGAGCTATAGGATAGGATTTCCATCTGGTTTCCTGACAGGGAGGGGAGAAGGGCTGTTCCTGTGCCCACACAGCCTGGGGGAGCAGGTGCCACCTGCTCCGGACCTGGCAAGGAAGACTGCTTGCTGTTCCAAGGAGCTGGGAAGCTGGACCCAGAAGGGACTTGGCTTGGTTTCCACGGATGCTGCCTTGGAACTCGGGCCACCTTGGAGAACCTTTTAATGTACCATGCTAACCCTGAAGCGAGGTAGCCTCTCCGCTAGTGCCCTGCACACACATATGTGCGTGTGTGAGTGCACGTGCATGCATGGGTATGTGTGTGTGTACTGTGTGTGCACACACGTGTGTGCATGCATTGTGAGAGTGCATGCATGGTGTGTGTGTATCTGGCCTCGGAAAAGTGGGCATTCCCCCCACTTCCCCATGGTGCTTCCCTCCCACCTCCCCATGCCTCGCTTTGGCCTTCACTAATGACTTGGGAATACCAAACAAGATCTTTTTCTTCTCAGTAAAATGCAGCTCCATATGCATTTCCTGGAAGGACCTGAGTTACCAGCAGCTCCCAGTGCATGCTGCCACCTGGGATGTGGCGAAATGTGGTTTCTGAGGTGTGGTCATTCTTTAGTCTTGCCTAAACCGGAGCTGTGGACCACTGGTACCCAGAATGGCCCGCTGTACCCTACCCCCAGGCAGAGCTTCCCAGGGATAAACTGTCATGGGCAATGCAGGGGACAGTCAAGACTCCATTCCTAAGGGATCCTGTCAGGGATTAAGGCCCAAAACATAAAAACCAAATAATAAAGCTACAGCATCCAAGCACTGGGTGCTCCAATGAGCGGACACCTTCTGTGTCCCCTGACGCAGCATGGCTATGACCCCCTTTCCTCTCCCTATGACCCTTGCCTCCTATCCCTTGGTTTCTTCTCAGTAAAGCAAAGCCAAAGATGCCCATTTCACAGGATTGTTTTTGGGACCCAGTGGCTGATGTGTGTAGTCATCTTGGACATGTTTATCCACTGATCTCAACCATTTATTGGGTTTTTTGGAAGCAGGCACCCCGGCCCATTCTGAAGACACAGTGATGACGCAGACCACATGGCCCCTGGTCCTACAAAAGGCAGAGGGCTGTCAGCACACTGCAGTGATTGCACAGCAGCTGTGGTCACGGAGACCTGCTGGGGGAATAGGAAAAGCTAGCTGCAGCCTCACGTGGGGGGCAGTCAAGGAAGGCTTCCTTACAGAAGTGACCAACTGAATTCTGAAGGCTAATAGGATGAATGACAAGGTAAAGGGAGTTGGGATTAATTGAGATTAATGACAAGGTTGAGATTAATGACAAAGTAAATGGGGAGAGGAGGCCTGAGCTCTCCGAGCAGAAGGAAAACCTGTGCAAAGGTCCCGAGGCTCCAAGGAGCACAGACTGTGTGAGGAACGAAAAGGCCAGGAGGTAGGATGGTCCCAGCAGTGGCTGCTGAAGTCAGCTAGAAGCCCCTCAGGATTTCCGTGTTTATCCTGAGAACATTAAAGCACTCTAGGAAGTGGATCAGTATGATCTGATTTGCATTTTTCTAAGATTTTCTAGCCACCCTGCTCCCCAGTCTGCTTCCCCTACTCTGCAGCCTCAGCCTGACCTGCAGATGGGAGGTGACGGACACAGTCAAGACTAGAGAAGGTGGCTTCTGTGGCAAAGGAGAGAAACGAGCAGGACTGGAGAGAAAGGTGACGATGCTAGGAGGAATTCCAGGCTTCTGGTTTGTGTCAGTGATGGAGGGGGACAGAGGTGCCATCTGCTGAAATGGAGAGGGCCAGACTCAGGGGAAGGCTTATACATTTGGGCCTGTGAAGCCTGAACAGGATGCCTGAATAGGCCCCGGGAGGATGGGGGTTCAGGCAGGAGAATCAGGACTTGGGTGGAGGCTGAAGGCCCAGCTCAGGGAGATCCCCAGCCCAAGGAGAGCAGAAAGAGAGGATCAAGGCACCAGGAACCACCAGCAAAGGGCCAGCAGAGAGAATAAGCCCAAGAGGTGAGCACGTTCTGGACAAGTAAGCACAACAGGCTCCAAGAAAGGAGAGCTGATGTTAGTACAGGCTCAGGGGAGGGCTGAGAAAGGAGCTGGGACTGGACGGGTGGGTAAACCTGGACATGACCCCCCACTGGCTAAGTCTCCACACATCTTGGCAGTACTGACCCACTCCCAACCAAACTCAAGGGCCCACTGACCAGCCTGTCCGTTGCCCAGGCCGTGCCTTCAAGTCTGGAGTATCTCCAGGTGACAACGCTTCTGCTCTGGGAAGACTGATTTCAAAAACCCCTGACCATTCCTGCCTCCGTATAGACACTCCCTTTGCAACAGGACATTAAGGCTCCTCCCACCAACAAGTGGGGTCTATGTCTTCACCCCTGGAATCAGGGCTAGCCTCCCGACACACGGGACAAAAGAGGCCATGCAAATGGTGGCGGGTCAGCTCCATGCCTGGCTCAACAGGCCTTGCTCACTTCCATTTCCTGCCTTGGAACCCAGCCTGAGCTACCTTTCTGGAGGATGGAAAGCTGTGTGAAGCAGGAACCAGTCCTCAAGCGCTGTAAATCTCCAGCCCTTCCACCAAATGGCCACAGATCCATTAGAGAGCCCAGCCAAGAACAGTCAGGCATGGACCAGATTAACATAGGTAACCAGCTGATATACACACTCATGAGCAAGAAGAAATCACTGTTGTTTCAAGCTTCTGAGTTAGGGGGCTCATTTGTTACACAGCTGAAGCTAACTGATACTTTTCCCCTAAAGGCAGGAAAGATGCTCCACAATTTCATTCTGCTTCTCAGTATTAGATAGAATCCAGCAGAGACGCACAGCTAAATTCCGTCTAGCAGGGTTTATAATTGATTTACTTGGTGAGTCTTTGGTTTAAATTTTTCTTTTAATATATTTTCAATCAGAAGTGTAAGGAGCTGTTTGGAATGTCCCTGCAGAGTTCTCAGAAGCATCCTTCCCTGCATTTCTCCAGAGAGACTTGTTTTGTTTGTTGGAGAGTGTGTTCTCTTGCAGCTTTTCAAATGCTACATTTTCCTCTGACGGCAGCCAGGGCATTTATTTGATCGCAAGAGAGATGGTGACGTGGTTGCAATTGCTGTCAATATTCCTTTTATGACTCTGAATTTGCATCTGTGCGAGGCTGGTAATTCTTATCTGAATGCCAAGCACAAATAAATGAAACTTATTTAAAATAACTGGGAAAATTCCATGCTGGAGGTTTAAAATAATTTTTTTTTTTTCCTTTTGCTGCTGCAGATGGAGAAACTGGTCCTGGCAAGGCCATTTGAAATTAACTAAACAACTGGCCAGCCCCAAAAATTATGTGGCAGGTGTGTTCAAGGCAGAGAGATGAACAATAGAGGCCCTGAACACCCACCCTTTGGTGCTCCAGCTCTGCAAGACCTCCAGTCAACAAAACAGAGACAATGTGGGGGGAGGGGAACACGGGGACATCGTGGGTCACTGTACAGCCAGCGCCCCTCCACACACTCTGTCATGTGTGGCCTTCATATCATTCTTGTGAAGGGTGCAGGACCAGACCGGTCCCAAGACCTCCACCTTGTAGTTCTTTGTAAGATGGACCTGCAGGGGTTCTGCTGTCTTAATCATAACTTAGAGCCCTCTGACCACAATAATGGAGCAACCCTTCTGCTCAGGAGTAGGAGGTGGAGCGGGGGAGCAAAGTAACCAGAACACCAGCCTCACTACTGACCTGTTGGGCTGCCCAGTAAGATCCTACAGCCCAGAACTGCAGAAGTCATCCATCCAAACAGAGGACCAGCTTGGAAGTCTCTCCCATAAGCACCAGCCAAGTACAACACCTCAGAAGCCCACCTGGATGCCACCTAACCCCACCCTCCAGTCTCAATACATAGCATCCTTCAGGACCTTGCAGGGAGCTGGTTACTATTGACTATGCTGGCCGAGGGTGGAATCTGGCCTGGGAACCTGCCTTTCTGAAGAAACACAGTGTGGTCCAGGCACCACACCTTGGGAAATGCAGCCATAGAAAGGGGCTGGGCATGCAGAGGAATAGGATATGTCTCCAGGAAATTATACGAGCCGCCCCAGTCCAGGTCCCACCTGGAAGCAGGGGAGAGGCTGCAGGAGAACAGACGAAGAAGCCACTGGAGGAATCAGGGCAGGACCACTTCATGGGTGTGTGCACGCATGTGTGTGCACGCGCGCGCGCGCGTGTGTGTGCGTGTGTGTGCGTGTGTGTGTGTTGGTCACTCAGTCATGTCTGACTCTTTGCAGTCACATGGACTGTAGCCTGTTAGGCTCCTCTGTCCATGAAATTCTCCAGGCAAGAATACTGGAGTGGGTTGCCATTCCCTTCTCCGGGGGACCTTCCTGACTAGCGATAGAACCCAGGTTGTACCATCTGAGCCACCAGGGAAGCCCCACTTCATGGGAGAAGGGGACATTTGAACTGGGTCTTAAAGCATGAGTAGGAGTTTCCAGTGTTGGGGATGGCAGTGGTGAATCCAGATCTGGCTCTTGAGCCCACTCTAATGTTCATAAACAAATGTTTTAGAGCTTTAATGTGGCCCAGGTCCCACCCTCACTGCAAGACCTCCTGGGCGTCATCATGCCGCGAGGACTGAAGCCTTTCCAAGGGCAGCTTGGTGCCTCTTTAGGCTGCACCAGGTACTGGTGTTTATGACTTCAACATATCTTTTTTGGGGGGACACAATTCTCCCCTCTTGCCCTCAGGCTCCTGTGTGCCCCCTGGGAGGGCAGGTGGGCTTCGCACGCCTATCAGAGATGGCGGGAAGGAGCAAGAATTGCCCCCTCATCTCACCCAAGAGGCCTGAGGAAGGTGCTCAGGGCGGTCTGGGTCACCTCGCTCGATCCGTCCTGCATCACCCAAGCACAGGCGTGGAGGACGGAGTGGGGGTGGGGGCTGGCGTTTGTCCTTCCAGCCTCTCTAAGCCCCACCGCCAGGGTGGGGAGGGCTGTCCGTTCCACAGCGGATGCCTGTGTTTGATATGGAGATTTCGGCAGTGAGAATGCATGTGCCTCGGTCAGAGGTTTATACAAAATGACAGCTTCTGGAGAAAGAAGCCCTGGGATTAAAAAAGAAAGGAAAAGAGGAGGAGGAGGACAAAGAGAAGCCTTGGGCTCCCTCCCTTCCCCTCCCCTCGCATCCCCTCCTCTCGCCTTTCCTGGAAGGGTGGGGGCACAGCAGCTCCTAAGGCTGTGGGACCCCCAGAGAGAAAATCCATGCATTTGGGGCTGCACTTCACCTCAATTTGTCTCAGCTTTGCCCCAACACTTCTCGAAGGAGGAAGGGACAAGAGGATGAGATGGTTGGATGGCATCACCGACTCGATGGACATGAGTTTGAGCAAGATCCAGGAGTTGGTGATGGACAGGGAGCCCTGGCGTGCTGCAGTCCATGGGGTCGAAAAGAGTCAGACACGACTGAGTGACTGAACGGAACTGAACTTGCCCCAACCTGCCCCCTCCTTTCTAATTCTCCTCCACTCTGAACTGCCCGCCAACTCCCCATTTACTGTCTTGATATGTCATTGCCCAGGATAAGGACCCCAGATGACCAGGCCCGGGTGGCTGATAGACACACGTCAAGACACTGTAAACTATGAGCAGTCATCTGAAACTTTCTCAGCCTATCATTCTAAGAGGGTGGAAACTGGGGTGGAGGGACCAACTCCGGATCCTTCTTGGGAAGCCAACAAAAGCAGAGAAGGATTGCATATAATTGCCCTTTGTTTAAGAGGCAAATGAATATTCCTGCAGAGCTGAAAACTCATTCTTCACACAGATAAGCTTCCAAAAATTGCAATCTATTTGTTGCCAAGTTTGGGATGATTATTTCCTTCCCAACCCCCTCGGATATTTTTTAATGCCCTGAAATGCAAACTGCCTTCCTTGGTGGCCCTTTGGGGCTAGAAACTTGGTCTAAAGAAGTCCATCTCAACTGGACCATGGGAAAAGAGATGGCTCCCCCACTCCCCCCACCCCGGAAAGAAAGTTGAAGTTCAGGGATACTAACGAAGGTCATCTTGGCCATGTCTCCCTGTCAGTGAAGCAGGTAAAGAGATCTGTCCTCTTGAGATTCTGCCTCAATTCCTGGGAGCAGCTGTGGGAGAACCCTTCTCACCATCACCCATGTCAAGAAAGAAGAGTGGACCCTGCCCAAACCTCAGAGAAATCTTCAACGAAACTCTTACAGGGAGAGAGGCTCGAGACTAAGGCTGACTGGCCAGAAATCCCAGCGGTCCCACGTCCCAGAGCACAGAATAAGCCTGTAATGACTTCTGAAGGCAAGGCTGGGCCTTGAAAGGAGAGAGCTGTCCCCTGTCCTCAAATTTCTGGTGTGTTTTCAGCACAGACCTGGCTGTACCCACTTCTGCCTCTCACTGTCCTGGGACACAGATCCCGGACTGGGGAGACTCTCCAGGAGAGGTGCATCAAGAGAGACCCCTGAGCACCTGCCCCCGGGATCCCAGGGGCTGGCATCCATTGCAATGTGTCCATCCCAGGCCAGGTAGCCTCTGGCTGATGTTTTGTGAGTCAAGGCTGGACTGAGCTCACCTTCCCCAGGGGCTGCCTTCTGTTGGTAACTCAGAATATTAGGCACAACCACTTTGCACTTATGGACTTCCTGGGAGTGGGGGGACACCTTCCTATGACCAATCCTGGCACCAAAAGCAAGAGCCCCCCAGCCATGGTCCATGCCTAGAAAGGCAAGGGCACCAGGTCCAGACCCATCAGTGCACAAATCCTCACTGAGCACCTCCCGTGCGCCGTGCACAGCCCAAAGCGATAAAGCAGCATCGTTCCCACAGAAGCCCCGTGTCCCACCCCACCCTCCTGAAAGCACCGGGGCAGAGACGTGCAGATGCGCAAAGCAGGAGCTGCCAACACGCAGGCCATGGCCACAGCCGCCCAGTGGGGGTGAGCCCAGGGGGCTCCGAGGGACGCGCTCTCCCACAGCAGTCCCAAGCAGGAGCAAGGCAGTAGTCTGTTTCCCGGGAGCATGTGTTCCCACCTCCACGCCCCCCAGCCTGTCTCTTGAAGGCCAGCTTTTCAAGTAAAACATCATGAGACTGATCACCACAAGAAGTGACCCCGGATAGGTATTTTGTGTCTCCTCCAGATTCATGTGTTAAATCCTAACCCTCAATGTGTTGGTATTAGGAGGTGAGGCCTCTGGGAGGTGATTAGTGATGAAGGAATTAGTGTCCTTACAGAAGAAATCCCGGGGAGCTCCATCATCCCTTCCCACCTGTGTAGACTGAGCCAGAAGGCGCCGGCGATGAACCAGGAAGCGGGTCCCCACCAAACACTGGGTCTGCCAGTGCCCTGGTCTCGGACTCCAGCCTCCAGAACGGAAACACGAGAGTGCGGTTCATAGGTCACCCGGTCTGTGCTGTTCTGTTAGAGCAGCCCTGAGCAGGACCAAGATGATGGGTAAGTGAACCTGCGATCTCAATATATCCAGCCTGTCTCCTCCACTGACAGCATCGCCTTAGGCTTAAATCTCTGCTGCTCACCTCTTCCCTGCCCAGAGGGAGCCAGACACAGGCTGCCACCATCCACACCCCTGCCCTGGCAGACCCTAAACCGCAGCAACAGCCGGATAAGAAACATGACTGGCAGCGAGAGGAGGGACCCCAGCCACTCAATTTAGAATGACAACCCCTGACCCTGGGGCTAGGGTGGCACACAGCTCCGTTTGCCTGACGCTGTCCTCAGGTGACAGAGGCAGGGGGGCGGCTGCTCCAGGAGAGGTCTGGGTGTAAAGAGACTTCGACGGAAGGACAGCCCTCCCCTGGCCGGCAATAGTAGCCTGGAGACCCCCGCATGGGGCCAGGTGCAGGGAAACCACCCTCCTACCCCTCTGCCCCCAATCCTTCCCTCTCCCCTTTGCCCTTTTTTCTTTTAACTAAGCCTCTTTTGTTTAGCAAGGATCCCTTCATGTGTGCACACCCGCACATGCGTGTCAAGTTTTTATTCCAATCCTTAAATGAGGTCTTTGCTGAGAATTTACAATTCCCCTGTGGCCTCAATCTTGCAAAGATTGCTTTTTTAACGCTGTTAGGCCTTAATTCTAATAAGCCTCCTCTTTATTACAGAACCAGGTCACATTGCCTTGACACCACCAGAAAATCTTTCATCGGCAGGGAGGGATGGGCGAGAGGAGAGAGGGACACTGAGAGGAAGGGGCAGGGAGACGGGAACCAGAGAGAAGACTCTTCCCTTAATTTGATGGAATTCTAAAATAATCTAATTTCTGGGCACCAGAGTGGCCTGATAGCGTTAGATAACTCTGTGATATGATCGTGTCTCCTTCCATGTTAGTTTTCTTTTAGTGTCTTGGTTTTTAAAATGACTAGAGGGAGAAGGGGGAGCCACAGAACCCAGTGGCTACTCCGGGCACAAGTTCAGGTCCCAGCTCTGGACAGAAGGTCACCGGCTCCAGCCCAGCCTGTGTTCTCCTGCCAGCCTGCTCCGGTCCTGAGGGCCAGCAGAGGAAATAGAAGAAGGGGACCAGCGGGCTCCAGGACAGAAACCAAAAACTGCTTGCGGAAGAGGCTCACTGGATCTGGACACCTGGGGAATCCATCAGTCCCACCCTCTCCCTCCCCACTTCTTCCCTCTTCCTGAGTGAGTTCTTTTAAGATTTATGGGGATATAGAGGGAGAGATGTTACTGAGGAAAAGGAAGCTGTCAAGTCTGCATTCTCAGGGCAGAAGGACAGTCCTCCCCCACACGTACTTTCAGTGTTCATTAAACATCTGCTATGCGCCAGGGAGGTGAGAGGCTGTGGCCCTTTCCTCTACTCTTGTTGCTGGAAGTAGAAGAATCCAAGAGCTAAAGGCTGAGGCAGGAGCTTTCTGGGATTGAGGATGTGAGTCAGGAACAAGCCTTCATTCTCGACGGTTCTGCCAAAAAAGCTATGGGGCAGCACCCTCCAGAAGCTCTCAGACCACGGGAAAGACAGAAGGAACTAGATCGTTGTCTCCAGATCTTGAGACATTCTCTGGAAGCATCTTTTCCTCACCATCAATCAGCCCCTTTCCATATCCTGTTTTTCTTCTCCTCCTACAAGTCAAGTCGAGAGCCTTCATTCTGGTTGGGTATTTCAAGCAGGCACCGCAGGACCCTGGACAAGCAGAGGCACACACAGAGCCCCCAGGCCTGCAGCACCCAGCCCCTGAGTGTGCACCCTGCACAGCCAGCAAGCCTCCCCGCTCCGAGTCCCTGGTCCTACCCTGAGTCTGTGTGACTTCACGGTGTTCTTCTGGGAGGACAGTGTGAGCTCAGCCAATTGTTCAGTATAAAACTGTCAATTGATACAAGGCCTAGCATAAGGCACCTTAGAAATCAAAGGTCATTTTTTTAAACTTTGGTGCCAAAGAGCACGGGTGCACAGATTGAGGTGCTGATGGCAGGGAGAGAAGAGTCTGGCATCTTCCACTGAAGATGGGAGATGTGGGCCACTTGAGCAGGCCCATCCACCTGCACTGGGGCCCATGCCCCTAACTGAGCACCTACTGTGTCTTGAGGATACAAGACAGTGTATGTATTTGTTTCCATATTAAAGGACACAGATTGCTCTGCTGACTTCCGTTTCCAGTTACACTGCACTGTGGCTTTCTTTCCACATCATCTAAAACAGCTGCATAAAACTCACTGTTTCAATAAACCATTCTTTCTAATCGTTTTTTACACAGTCCCCACTACAGGAGGTTTGTCAGCAGTGGGAGACCTTTGAGAGATGGGGAAAGGGCAGGTGTTAGTAAGGATGGTCTGGCGCTTCCCTCTGTGCTGGTGGCCAAGTCATGAGGGGATTGAGTGCGTGTGTTCCAACAACTCTCCTGGAAGGAGAGCAAGGTGGCAGCCCTTGGCCCGACGACAGCAGATTCTTGGATTCTGCAAAATATGATTGTGAAGCCCAATCTGCCAGCGGAGAAATATGCAGCACATTCGCAAGCTAAATATAAATAATATTGATTCATCTGCCATCTTGAATTATCCATTTCACTTCTGTTTTCCATTAGCATCAATAATCACGAGATGACTCCCCAGTAGACGGGCTACATTGCACTCTACAGGATGCAGCCAACCCAGGGTCACGCACCTAAGGAGTCTCAGGCTCTCTTCCAGAATAGTCTGGCATCTTCTAGAAGAGTCCAACATCTTCCTAGGAATGTTCTTTCCCTTTCATCTACTCCTCACTCCAAGCCCAGCGAAGAATAGGACTGAGAGACACATCTGAGTTCTCCCCACCCACTTTTGGAGGCATTCTGCTCTCTTTGGCAGTTGACCTTGGTTCTGGGAAAACAGTGGCACACAGTGCAAGTCCCTTCTCTTCCAGGCTGAAGGGGAGGAAACTGGTGTGGCTGGGTGATGCACAGCCCAACCAAGCCCATGGGGCATCGCCTCACTTCTGCCACCCCCAGGGCTGAAGCTGAGACCACTTCTTCTCCAAGCCAGAAACCACAAGGCTTTCCTACAGACCAGTGGGCCCACGGCCCCTCTGGCAGCAGCCCAGCTCCAGGCCCCTGGACACAGAGTAGACCCACAACACACCCAGGAGGAGGACCAGGCCTCCTGCAAACCCTCCCACCACCAGGACTCGGCAGGCCTTCTAGTGACAGAAAGAACCAAGGCACAGAAACACCTCAGGCCCCTCACCTGCCGGCCTAGCTGACCCAGACGGATGGAGGGCTAACAGGATACCAGGCCTACTTCCACCCCTCCACCAGCCAGCTGTCAAAACCCCCACAAACACTGACTAAGAACATACTGCGAGTAGAGAGGCATCCACAAGTTCTGGGGAAAAACAGGGTCCCTGCCATCAAAGCCTTTGCAATCTGACACAGCAGACAGGTGTGCAAACACCTACCAGGATCTATCGTTTTTCATCCTTCCTTATGAGTGCTAATTACCACTCCCAGAAAGTGCTGTGAAATACAGGGTGCTGTCAGGCCCAGAGTGGGCCTGAGAAGGGGCCTCTGAAGATGGCTTCTCCTGTCCTTTGTGTGAGGAGCACAACAGTTCCAGTTGCCCATCAGCCTTAGATATGCTCTGTCCCATGCTTGTGAAAGAATCTAGAACGTCTCCATTTGTCTTAACCATCTACCCACTGGCCAACCATTCCTAAGATCCTTTAGGAGAAATCCAGGCCACCCCTGGCCTCAGCACCCCACTGTCTGTCAAAAGAGAACAGCTTCACCTTGCAGGGAGAAGACACCCCACAGGTCACTGGGGCCCCGAGGTCAGACGCCCATGGGAGAAAAGCAGTCAGACTCCAGGGCAGGTGGTGACAAGGCAGTTGGCCAACCACCTGGTCTCTTCTATTTTTAGCTAATGTTCCAGCTACAAAGGCTGAGCTTGGACCATGGGTACATGGGGGGCGCCTTGAGAGCCCACAGATAGCTGAATGTGCCTCGACTCATTCTGCGGGCTCTGCTCTCTGAGTAGAGAGAAGTCTGGCTGGAAGGAATCTTGGTCTGGCATCCTTCTCCCCCAAAGCCTCCCATAGCATGGTCTGGATACACGCTATTCAGCCGACAGGTGTAGGGATGTGGCAGGTCGTGGTTGCCCTTACATGTATGCCGGGTACAGACAAGTGCTCCTTGAAGAACCAGGGAATAAGGCATGCGCGTGCACGCGTGCACACACACACACACACACACACACACACACACACACACACATTCCTCACCGTTAAGGGCCTGGAATGATGTCTTCTCTGTTCTCCCAGCTATAATTATTTTAGCGTGGGAGACAAATTCTGTCTCCAGAGTCTCAGAAGCGCTACATTAGAATATCATGCGCTATGGTCCTGCAAAATCTCTACTGTAGCCTCACTCTTTCCCTTCATGCCAGAGCACAAACGTGCTCCTCAGATGGGCGGACACACCGTGCAAGCCCCGCACCAAGGGTTTAATGCCTGCTCTGAGCCGCTCCACTTAGAGCAAGAGAGCCAGGAACCACGCATGCGGGTAACCATGGCAACTTCAGGGAAGTTTAAAAAAAATAAGTTTGTGAGTTGCTGGTTGTTATTTGGTGCTTGGGTTCTTTCCTTCTTTTTTAAGATAACAAGGTCCCTGAATAACATTTTTATGAGTTTTTTGGGTACCGCATCCAAGACAGCGGCTGTCTCCAGACTTGCAATTACCTTCCAAGGGGGAGGCACGTCTTGTCCAAGCACCACCGTCACAAGTCCAGGTTCTGTGCTGGGTGGCTGTTCTCTGCAGGGTGACCCGGAGCCAGTGCACCTCCCACACGTCTCCATACCTCCTCCTCTCTAGGAGTCCAGAGATTGTCAAACCAGACCCCTGGGGATCCCAACCAGGTCCCACAACACCACTCACCCGATTTGGGGAGAGTCAGGCGATCTCCTGCACACACACTCACACACATGCATGCACAAGGGGCCAGTACAAGCCATGTAAACTACGTTCTCCCACAAAAACGCCCGAGCGGGCTCTGTGGAAGCAACTGGGAGCCACAGCCCCGACACTGACCTTTCTCCACGAAGGCAGCAGGAGCAGCCTCTCCATGCTGATGGACATGCTCACGTGTCAACAGAGCACACACGCCATGCACACGGCCATTGGTTCAGTGGCCCTGGCTGTGCCAAAAGTTAAGTCACTGCAGCAGGAAGCACACTCCTCCAGGCCTGCTGTACCAACAGTCTGCAAAGCACCTCCGGGCAGAACAAAGGTGGGGCCCCGCCCACCCGGCTGCCCACTGTGCCAGTGGATGGATTAGGGTCGGGGTCAAGAGCACCGAGGAGTGCTTGAAGGCCACGCACCGTTCCGTGTCACAGCTGTGGCCCCAAAGGGCTGGGCAGATGGCTGTGAAAAAAAGAATTTTTTTTTTTTAAGCAGAAAAATCCTAAATGGCCCTTTCAGCCTTTCTGCGCACATAATTGTAGTATCCGAGTTAATGAAAGGCCTGGCGTGCTGGCTGGCTGAATACCGCTAACGCCGCAGCCCGCGGCTCATGTGGAGTGGCTCCGCCACCATCGTGGAAAGCCGACCCCAGTGGGGAGGCGGGAGGGGGCGGGGAAGGAGGCGGGGAAACGCAGGAAATAAAGAGCATTTCCGGGAATGCCAAGGCGCCCACGCGGGATCACATCCTCAGTTAGCCGGTGGGAGGGCCGAGGAACGCTTGGCAGCTTATTTCCACAAAGGCAAAGTTTCCTTGAGGAAACTGCCAGAGTCTCCAAGGCACTGAAGTCAGACACAGAACAAATGAAGAGGGACGATGGCTGGGCTTGGCCGTTGCTCAGACACCCGCCCCAGGCAGTCTGGCAGCGGGATGTGTGGGTTTAGAGGCACAAGTGGAGCCTTGTGCGCACACACACACCGTGCACACACATGCCAGCACTCACACCTGGGCCCACACACGCACACATATCCATGGACACGCACACTCTTCTGGCAGGTTGGGGCCCACTGTCCTGACCCACAAGCGTTCCAGGCTGTGGCTCTCTTGCCCGCCAGCTGCTCAGGAGACAAACCACAAATGCGTTACTCAGAACTTCCGCGGAAGAGCCTACAGCACAGCCCCCATCTGTGAGGAGACGCTGGGTCTTCAGGTCCGGTCTCAGATGGAGCCCAGAGCATGTCAGATCCTTCAATCGTCCATTGCAGAGCCTTCAAACCCACACCCAAGGGACTCCTGCCCTATAGGCCCCAGGAAGCAGCCTAGCTCAGCCGTCTAAGTGGAGGTGACTGATTTATTCTGACCGTCCTGACTCTTAACGACCCGCTCTCCTCCAGCCGTGCAAGGCTTTAATTGTCCATCCAGCAGGGCAGGGAGGAACCGTAAATCTTTCCTCCCGGCTGCTCTGAGCTCAGCGCTGCTTGACCTGCCATTGCCAGCCCCTCGCCTGCATCCCGCTGGAGCAGTCTGCTGGCTTTGAAGGTGAAGGCGGGGACTGGGGGAGGGGGAGCAGGAGAAAGAGGCTGGTGGGGTCGGGGAGGGAGACAGAGGGGTGGAGCACGGCCATGTGCCCTGTGTCTGCTCCTAATCCCAGGTCACTGAAGAGGAGTCTTCACTGCAGCTTGGAGGGGAGGCGGCAGTAGGCACAGTGTGCATGGGGTACCCTGGGCTATGCCCTCCTGAGCCAGTGTCTACACACCAGCCTCAAAGAGCCCAGCTCTCAAGCAGCCTGACTCCTATGAAGTAGGCCAGACCCCGGGGGAGTCTTGGCATTCCCCTGCCTTCTGAAAAACAGCACAGCCCTGAAAGGAACCCACTGGGGAGGAAATACTATCCTCCATGCAACCTTCATAGTGTGTGTGACTGGTCCCAGCTGGGAGCACAGGGACCTCTCTGTAAGAGATGGGGGAGGGGGGTAAGCCACAGGCACATGGAAGGTTGGCCTCAGGCTCCGAAGCAGGCCTCCTTCCCCCTCCAGCAGACTTTATATTTTCTGTAATTTTAGTCTATATTAATGCATTTCAAAGTGGTGAACATTATAGTTAGGATTATTACCTAAAGACTTCCTTTATAGTCCTCATTTTCTAGCGTTCATTACTTTCTGAAAAATTATCCTTGGGGGCCGAAATTTTCCAAGTCTGGTCTTGTGGGTTTTCCTTCTTAGGATCTGAGCAAAACATACGATTGTGTCCATGATGGGCAGGGGGGCAGGTGGATTAGCGCTCCCTCAGTCTCCGTGGTGACTTCTGACGAGGAAAGAATGGTGTGGGGAGGGCAAGACTGTGCACTGCACATTTAACATGTCAGCTCTGATATCGATGACCTGGTTTTGGTTTTGCCCATCTGTTCTGTCCAGACAGTTCTACTTCTGAAATGGGATTTCCATCTACGTGGGGGAAAGCACTCATGCACCATTCGTTTTACAAGCCTAAGCACAGACAAGTCAGGACAGCTAGCGCTAACCACTGCAATACTGTCAGTGAACCGATAGAGCTGGACATGTATTTTCAAAAACAAAGGCAACCTTAGGGAGAGATCCCAGTCTTGGCCAGAGGATGCTAGAAGGGTCAAAAGAATGCAGATTCTGTGTGCATTCTTCTCAGCTGTTCTAGGAGAGATCAGTCTATGAGGGGTTAAAAAAAAAAAAGACACGCTGGTAAGCTGCCTTTCATCCTGTTGTCCCAGACACCAACCTCAGGGCTTCTGAGGTTAGGACAAGGAAATGGGGCCCCCCACCAAACAAAGGTCATCCTCCGGCTTCTCTATCTCCTTCCCTTTGGTCAGCAGTTAAAGGTTCACAGCTGACAACGGAGCGAACAGACTTCTGGAATGATGATACTTGATAGGCGCTGGCTGTTTGGGAGGGTTGATTATAATATTACACCAACCCAAAACAATAATTCTCACCTTAAATTCTTCCAGCACCTCTCTTTTCTGTGAACATTTCAAAATACTTGACTAATGTACCCGTGGATAGCACTCCTAAGAGGTAGGCTGCAGGCACTATCAGCCCCATGATGAGTAGCTTGGGGGACACAGGAGGGAAGTTGGTGAATCACAGCCCCCACCCTCATCAGCGAGGAGCCTGGGTAAGAAGGCCCTTGGGCCCTGGTTCCACCTCACCAGTCCCTGCAGCGGGGGCTCCAGCTGTGCCTAATGGCATCACAGTGGTCCCTTCAATGAGGGAGAGTCAATATTCCAGAAGGGCATGCACACTTTATGTTTATTTCTAATGGGTTTTGCAAAACTGGGTTTCGGTTTGTCACACTTTGGGTTCTGGGAATCAAAAACATCTTCTTGCTGAATGCAGAGGTGGGGTAGAATCCTTCAGTCTGAGCGTTAAGTGCCATTGTGGCGATCAGATTCAGAGAAGTCCAGGAAGGGCAGGAGGTCACGATTCTATTCTTCTTTTCTTCTTCCTCGTGGAGAATCCAGCTGACATTGAGCTAGGGCCCCCATCTCTTAGAATCCAAAGCCACTCCTGCAAAAGTAAAGCACCCAGCACTTCCCCCTCCTTCTGTGTCCCTTGACATTCAACCGGGAGCGGAGGCATGGGGAGGGGGTGATGGTGCATCGGTGTGGCACACCTCGAGCAGCCAGAGACCACTTCACCCTCTGGAGGCCATGAACAGGGTGACCGCTGGGACCACAGCCCCACAGACAGACCCTCACTCATGTCTTTCTGCCTGGCCATACGTGTTCCTGAGAACATGAGCTGCCAGGTTCCTCCTGGGGACCCTCATCAGCCCCCTGAGCACGTAAGGATATCCTCACCTATACAGGAATGCTAAGGCTTGTTTCTGTCCTAGCACCTGTGACTTTATCTGGAACCATTTTAAAACAGCATCATCTCCTTGTGGCAAAAGGAAACAGTGCAGAATCCATTTCCTTAACTCTGACAAGATGCTCATTCCTCCAACATGCGGATGGCACCAAGGAAGGTCTGTGCTCACCACCAGCTGTTGCGGGCCTCCTGTGCACCAGTTCCTTTACGTGTATTACCTCGCTGCTCTTCTCAGCTGAGCAAGCTAGGCTTCATGAGCTTAACCCAGGACACAGGGTTGGGATGTCTACATGCCCTCCCCTCTGGCATATTGCAATCAGTCCCACCGCCCGGGAAGTTAGAGCCTGGCCTCACACCTCACGTCCCCTGCACACAGCCTCCCGCTGCATCTCAGGCAAGTGCCAGATCTGCTCTTTGCGCCCTTAATGGGCTTGAGGTCTCAAGTAAGGTAATTAACTCACAGCTTTGTCCAGAAGTTGCATTCTATTTAAACGTGCATCTAAATGTGTGTGTCCCAGGGGTGAAGGGTGGTTCTTACAAGAAGGAACGGCCAGGATGCACAATCTCAGGGAAGCCAGTGCTTCAGAGTAGATCTCCAGGGAAATGAAAGGATGGGAGGGCGAGTCAGGAGAGGGTGGAGCCCATCAGGAACCTGTGTGCAGACCCAGCTTGAAGCATCATTCTGATTTTCCTTTTGCTTCTTGCATCTCAAGGTGATGAGAAAAGTAGGGAAACCGTGGTATGCGTGGCGATCTCACTGAAGTATTAAAAATTCATCTTAACACCTCTTGCTGAAAACAGAAGGTTAAAAAGCCCTTCTTTCTATTGCCAAAAGAAAGAGGGATGGGGGCAGGGGAGAAATCATCAGCAGAAGCTTTGATTTCAAGTGGCCCAGAAGCTTTTATGTACACACCCTGGAGCATTGCCCTGCACCCAGCCCTTAAAAGAAAAGTTCCAGGAAAATTAGGAGTTATTTTCTTTTGGATCCTATAGTGAAGCATCTCATTTAGATTCAGGAAGGATCTTGAGCTATTAAAGTTTAGTGAGAAATTACTCCTAAATGTACCTAGGTATTTGTACCTCTTTAAATCTTTCTCCAAGTTGTATCTACTTTTTTAATACAAGTAAACTTTATGTTCTTTGGCTTCAGTAGAGTTTCGCATTTTTACATAAAAAGAGCCTTCATTGCCAAGAACAATGTGCCTCTCTGTGTTCTCTTTATCCTTACCTAAAAGGAAACTATCCTGAGATGGCCACAAATTTCAGGGGTGCAGGGGAAGTACCTCGACTCTGGAGGACCACATTTCTTGTCACCACCATCCCTGTTTCATTTGGTGTCACAGACAAGGAGACAGTAATAAGCAGGGTGGCAGCTCTCCACCTATTCACACAGAGCTCTGAACGGTCCCTAGGTTTGTGCAGGGCACTACTGTCTGGGGAGGCCTTGCAAATAGCTGTGAAAAGAAGAGAGGCGAAAAGCGAAGGAAAAAAGGAAAGATATAAGCATCTGAATGCACAGTTCCAAAGAATAGCAAGAAGAGATAAGAAAGCCTTCTTCAGTGATCAGTGCAAAGAAATAGAGGAAAACAATAGAATGGGAAAGACTAGAGATCTCTTCAAGAAAATTAGAGATACCAAGGGAACATTTCATGCAAAGATGGGCTCGATAAAGGACAGAAATGGTATGCACCTAACTGAAGCAGAAGATATTAAGAAGAGGTGGCAAGAATACACAGAAGACCTGTACAAAAAAGATCTTCACGACCCAGACAATCATGATGATGTGATCCCTAATCTAGAGCCAGACATCCTGGAATGTGAAGTCAAGTGGGCCTTAGAAAGCATCACTACGAACAAAGCTAGTGGAGGTGATGGAATTCCAGTGGAGCTATTTCAAATCCTGAAAGATGATGCTGTGAAAGTGCTGCACTCAATATGCCAGCAAATTTGGAAAACTCAGCAGTGGCCACAGGACTGGAAAAGGTCAGTTTTCATTCCAATCCCAAAGAAAGGCAATGCCAAAGAATGCTCAAACTACCGCACAATTGCACTCATCTCACATGCTAGTAAAGTAATGCTCAAAATTCTCCAAGCCAGGCTTCAGCAATACGTGAACCGTGAACTTCCTGATGTTCAAGCTGGTTTTAGAAAAGGCAGAGGAACCAGAGATCAAATTGCCAACATCCGCTGGATCATGGAAAAAGCAAGAGAGTTCCAGAAAAACATCTATTTCTGCTTTATTGACTATGCCAAAGCCTTTGACTGTGTGGATCACAATAAACTGTGGAAAATTCTGAAAGAGATGGGAATACCAGACCACCTGACCTGCCTCTTGAGAAACCTATATGCAGGTCAGGAAGCAACAGTTAGAACTGGGCATGGAACAACAGACTGGTTCCAAATAGGAAAAGGAGTACGTCAAGGCTGTATATTGTCACCCTGCTTATTTAACTTCTATGCAGAGTACATCATGAGAAACGCTGGACTGGAAGAAACACAAGCTGGAATCAAAAGATTGCCGGGAGAAATATCAATCACCTCAGACATGCAGATGACACCACCCTTATGGCAGAAAGTGAAGAGGAGCTAAAAAGCCTCTTGATGAAAGTGAAAGAGGAGAGCGAAAAAGTTGGCTTAAAGCTCAACATTCAGAAAACAAAGATCATGGCATCCGGTCCCATCACTTCATGGGAAATAGATGGGGAAACGGTAGAAACAGTCTCAGACTTTATTTTTTGGTCACTGCAGATGGTGACTGCAGCCATGAAATTAAAAGCCACTTACTCCTTGGAAGGAAAGTTATGACCAACCTAGACAGTATATTCAAAAGCAGAGACATTACCTTGCCGACTAAGGTCCGTCTAGTCAAGGCTATGGTTTTTCCTGTGGTCATGTATGGATGTGAGAGTTGGACTGTGAAGAAGGCTGAGCGCCGAAGAATTGAAGCGTTTGAACTGCGGTGTTGGAGGAGACTCTTGAGAGTCCCTTGGACTGCAAGGAGATCCAACCAGTCCATTCTGAAGGAGATCAACCCTGGGATTTCTTTGGAAGGAATGATGCTGAAGCTGAAACTCCAGCACTTTGGCCACCTCATGCGAAGAGTTGATTCATTGGAAAAGCCTCTGATACTGGGAGGGATTGGGGGCAGGAGGAGAAGGGGACGACCCAGGATGAGATGACTGGATGGCATCACGGACACGATGGACGTGAGTCTGAGTGAACTCCGGGAGATGGTGATGGAGAGGGAGGCCTGGCATGCTGCGATTCATGAGGTCGCAAAGAGTTGGACACGACTGAGCAACTGAACTGAACTGAACTACTGGTACGTCATAGTTGTAATGTAATGGACAGGTGGCCCTGTGAGAGAGTGGGGGCCTTGCTGAATTCTGGCTTGTTTGATTTGGTGGAAGGGTTTTGGTGTCAGACAAGATGCCTCGGAGAAATAGAGGCACACAGAATTCTCTTCTCTTCCGTACAGAAGACTTCTGTTATGGTTTCACTTGGCCCTCCAAAAGGAACGTGATGAAACTGTGCAGGGGCTGGCTGGGAGCGAGTGTGCCCCAGGCAGTTTCTCCCCTGCAAGCGGGACTATTTTCTTGAAGGGCCAAAAAAAGACAAACCTGACCACCTGCCCTCTCCTCCTGGTTTCCAGGCATAGTACGAAGCGATAAGAGACCAGAAGGGGTGGCTTCCCTGAGCAACAGCTGAGACCTGACACACAGGGTTGATGACCAGGAGGAGATCTGGGAAGGAACTGGCGTGGCGAGGTACAGGGCGGGCAGTTCTTCACTCATGCCTCGGTTATTCTAGAATCTTAGGAAGAAGCTCTTAGGACAGCCATGAACCAAAGAAATATTTTATAAAATTCTGCTCAAAATACGTATATTCTCCCCCCTCCTTCTTTTTTTCTGCTGGGAATTCTCTCTGGCTTTAAACAATTAGACCTTTCAAAAACTTGCAACCGAACTGCTTTGCTCTTGGTCCTCAGAGGAAACTATAGACTCTGAAGACCCCACCCCATCCCACACAAATTGATGCCAGCAAGTTATAGCCCACTCCTCAGGTGGAATCAGCAACACCCAGCCCCAAGCTACACAAAAAAGGGTGAAGATTAGATCCAAAGGAGGGTCTCCTGTCGCATGGTGAGCACATCTTAGGCCCCTGGATCTTAAATAAAATTAGCAGTCTTTTGTGGGCCCTGCTGGCTGGCCGTCCCTTCTGGGGCTCCCCTGGCTCCTGAGCCATAGCGTTCAGTTTTGCTTCACCTGGTCCCTGGCAACACTTTCCAAAATGCAGTGTATATACTGGGAGCTTTCCCCAGGCTACTAGAGGAAATGCTTTCAAATGAAGTAGCCGATTTTATGCTCTTTATTATCTCAAGTCACCTTCTAAGGCATGTTTTGGTATCAGCTCATGTGCTGGAGAAACTGCGACAGCAAACTCATTTACTAAGTGTGCTGCACTTTAAAAATGTGCATTTTATATTAATAAATCAAACCAGTCCACGTCACAAGGTATTTCTTTAAGTAAAGTATTTCTACTCGTTTTTCTGTCTGCAGTCCTCCACAAAGAAAAGACCTCACCATGTACTCAGTTACTCCCCATCCCACCTGTAGACGCGAGCTGTCCTCAATTCTCCTACGTAATTCAAAGAGAAAGTCATATACCAAGTGCCTGCACCACTCAGAATGAAAAGGGAGAAAAGAAGACATAAAAGGGGAGGAGAAAGAGACAGACGGACAGAGAGAGAGAGAGAGATGGAACCAGAACGTTATAAATAAAAAGGAGACAGTGATGGCTCAGAGAGAAACCTACTTCAGAGAGGCAGCAAAAAATAAGATGTTTAGGCTGTCTGAATGTTTCATGAACCTGTGAAAATAACGTGCTGCTTTATGAAAGAACGTGGGGAGACATTGCAGCTAATCAAAAAGATGTAGGTGCAAATGGGATGTGTTTATAAAGCCGGCATCGCGTGCAGAAGAAAAAGCCTGCAGCAGGCGGGGATTTAGGGAAAGGCAGGTGCCCACGGAGGAGCATAGCATCTCTGTTCAAGGGAGGAAGTTTCAGGATGGTTTTTCCCCTTCACTTGTTTAAAAACAAAAAATTCCTCACCAAATGTCAGCTGTGAGTCAGGTTCCATTTGTCTTTATAACAAAGTATCAAGCAGGAGTGTGGAAATAAATAAACACAGAGAGACAACCAGGACCAAAAAGACCAAAACTGCAGGCACCTGGATGGGCTAGATGGGGTAACCCCCACACACAACCGCTGCAAAAGAGCATTTCAATTCCAGGTTCACTGTCACTCCAGGCTCAGTGAGACGCCTCTCCCTGCATGGCTCCTCCAGGCTCCTTACATTGCCCCCACCCCACACACCACCACTCTGACATGCACAGGTGGGAGAGGTGCTTCCTTCACCTTTACATTCCTTCACTCCTAATTCCACAAGCAGGCATCAAATACTGCCATGTGCCCAGGAGGAAGTGGGGATAAATCAACCAGTATCTCTGCCCTTAGGAGTAAGGTGCCTCCAGTTTCTACACATCACAGAACAAAGCGGCCTTGCACCATGGTTGAATGTGAGTGAGGGGCTATAAAGAAGACTGTAGGGTAGAGGCCTCACCTCACCCAAGCTGGACCAGGCTGGCCAAGGAGCGATCCAGACCTGGGGCTGGCATTGTCTCGGCCAATACCATGCCCAGTCCACCCCAAATACCAAAGAGCTCCATAATTTCTCTCCAATTCTTGGAAGCCATTTCTTTGAGCCATTGGTAAGAGCTCAAAGCTAAGCAAGTAGCAGGAACATAACAGAGGCCCACTCTAGAGTGGTACCCAGGAGTCCTCCCATCTGCCTCCTTCCTAAATCTGCCTCTTGGTTGGCATTAGGTTAACCCTTCCTTCCCCCGAGCAGGGTGAAGAGCGGCAGCGCCCCCAGCGGCCCCAGGACAACCTCCTCAGGGAGGGGGGCACCAGAGCAAGCTGCGGGCCTGGCCCTGTCCTTGGTGCTGCCACCAGCTGCGCCCCCTGGGGCAGGGGCCGCCCAGGACTCAGCCTTCCCTCCAGCCTGGTCTCTGGGAGCCTGCGGAAAAGCCACGAATACACCCGGACCAGCTTCGACGCCTTTCCCAGGGCACTGGACAGGAGGCATTTGCAATGAAGGCCCGGCATAGCCAGAGCCTGGCCTGTGGGGACTTTCCTGAACTCCAGCTTCCCCAGGTGACCTGAGGCTACCCAAGGCCCAAGGATGGACTCAGTTCTCTAAGCTCAGGCCCCTGGAGTGGGGATCTGAGCAATCATTCGAGTCCTCTTTTAATGGAGGAGGGGATTGCTGTTGGAAATGGGCAAGTGGTGCCAAAAGAGCCCAGCAGCTCCAGCACAGACAGCCTACGTGACTCTGGCAAACCCCCTCCTTGGTTTTCCAGCTGCCTCACCAGGCCCGGAGCATCAGACACTCCACTCTAGCTTCTGCTTCCTAACCCCTCAGACCTTCTCACCTCATTCTCCAGGGGTCTGCTCTACCCTCTCAGAAGCTCCCGGCTGGGAAATGAGTTGAGCACTGCTTCCAGGAGAGTGTGCCTGTGAGCCCGGTGCCCATCCAGGGAGGCCTCCAGTCTCTGGGGAGGGACGGGGGCGGGGGGCAACCGCCATCCTCAGGGCATAATGGAGCTCTGAGCCCCAAGGTGGAGACGGGGACTGTGGGACAAGCCCGCCTAATGCTCAGAAGGAGCTCCTTTGCCGCGCCCTCCCCAAACCCCCTGGTCCCAGTGCTTTTCAGTCCTGAGGGAGGCCCCCACCTGCCTGCATCCCGCTTCCATCAGGCTGCGCTTTCATTGCAACTTTTCTCCCTCTCTCCCTTCACAATCTTCCCTCACCTGGAGGGTCTGGTTTTAATTAGTGCAATATACCCGTTAACAACGGAGCCTAATTAAGACATCCGCCCAATTCCGAGATGCACACTTAATGAGCAGGTTCTGCTGCGATGTTTATACTTTTCTTATGATTATTTGCAGACCAGTAAAACCAAAGCCGGCTTCCGCCTGACAGACCTCATACCGGCGACCCCACTCCATTAGCCGCCTACCTGCTCTGTACTAAGTGCCCCGGGCTCCCGGGCGCGCGCCCAGGGCGTCCCCCGAGCCGAGCGGGTGTTTCAGCTGGAAATTAGCGACCCGGCGCGCTGGAGAAGCGACTTCACCCCCAGCTGAGGTGTAGGGCTGAGTCCCTCCGTCCCCGTCCTTTTCCTCCACCGCGGAATGTCTCGTGCATCAGCGTGAGCGGCACCGCGGGCGTCCTTTTTAAAGTGACCATTAAAGAATAAATCCAGTCCCTCCCCAAAGCTAGAGAGCTCCGTTAGGAATGAGTTTTTCCTCACCCTGGCCGGACCCCGCGGCAGCTGAAGGAGCTGAAATCCTGGACTCCCAGTAAATCCCTCCTACCCTATGCGAGACCTCGGATCCTGGGGCCGCTCTGGGACGGGATGGGGACCCAATGTTCCTCCACGCCCCGCGCCGCGTCCTCGTCTCCGCGCGTACCCGGTGAGGGCCCCTGGCAGCGCGGGCACTGCGGGGATGCAAACCCGGAGAGGCTCCACGCCGGGGGAGGCTGCGTCACCCCGAGGTGCCGCCAGAGACAGCCATCCCGAGGGGACGAGCCCTGGACCCCTCCCGCCCCCCGCCCTCGGCGAGCCTCGCCACCTCTGAGACCACCGGGACAGAAAGTTTGGACCGGGTGTGCCTGACCGCCTTCGCGCCAGCTTCCCTCAGCGCCGGGCTGCGCCAGCCCCTGGGGGCAGCCGAGGCTCGGAGAACCAGCCTGGGTTCACGCTGGAGTCTCCCTGACTCCCGAGACTCTGCGGGGAGCGCCCCCAGCCCGCTGCCTGGAGGGCCCTGCGAGCGGCTCGCCCCCTGCCGCTTCACACCGGCGCACAGCGCGACGCTGTGGGCCCGGGGCCTCTCTAGGGAACCGTGGGAGACCCTTCCTCCCCACAACTCTTTTGGGTTATCAACTCCTCCGGTGAACCCTTCTCCTCGAGGACTCAGGCAGGGTTCCCGGGGACTGGGTGCCCAGGGGTCTCTCCCACCCGCGCAGGTTCCAGCTCCTTACCCCGGACGCACCCCGCGGGACCGGGATCTCCTCCCGCTCAGCCTCCCCCCGCCAGGGAGTTCCCCGCGCCGGGCACTGTGCCGCCACCGCCGCCACCACCACCACCGCCACGACCAACGCCACGAGTGCGCGGGACTCCCCGGCGTCTCCCTGGAGCCCGACCCCGGGGCCTTCCCATTCACAAAATCGCCCCTCCGGCCGCGGGCTGGACCACGTGCTGCGCGACCCGAGCCCAGGAGGGAACCCAGAGAGCCCCGACCCCTCGGGGAGACCCCTGACCCCGAGGGCGCCACCCCTCCCCGAGCGCCCTCTGGTCGGTCCCCGTCCGCGCTCTGCAACCCGCGCCCCCACCAGCCCCGCCTCCCCCTGCGGGGTCCGGTGCGCCCCTCCCCGGGACGTGCCCACCCCCACCCCCGAGCCCAGCCCGCTCAACGGGAAGGTAATGACCACCGCAGGGGTGAAGCGCGGGCGGCGGGGGCTAGGTTACTCACGGGCTCAGCGCTCCCCGCGGCAGGTGACAGGGGCCCGGCGGCCATGCCCCGGCTGCATCCCGGCCGCCGAGCGGGCAACGGCGTCCCGGGGCCGCGCGGGCACCGGCGAGCCGGCGGCGAGGAGAGCGCGGGGCCGGGCTCAGGCGGCGGCGGCGACCGCGTCTCCTCCGACCACGCGGGCGGCTGGGACTGCGGAGGGGCCGCTGTCCGAGGAGGCTGGGCGCTCGCTCTCTTGCCTCGCTGCCGCCCTCTCTCTCTTTCTCTCGCCTCTCTCCTCCCCCTTTCTCTCTCCCTCTCGCCGGCTCCTCTGGCTCGCTCGGCTGGAGCGAAGAGACGGCAGGAGCACGCGGCGGCGGCGGCCCTGGCGGAGCGCGCAGCGCGCGGCAAGGGAGGGGGCTCGGGCGGCCGCGCGGCCGGGAAGGGCGGCGGAGCGGGGAGGGCCGCGGCGGGGACAGCGCAGGCCCGACGCACCCTTGCGGCCCAAAGCTCCGGCCCGGAGGAGAGCCTGCACGAGAGAAGTGGGCGAGGCGCGGAGGACCCCAGAGCCCGGGGCTGCCCGGTTTCCCGCGAGCGCCGCCCTCCGGTCCCAGACCCGCCTCCCCTTCCTTCCTCCCTCCCTCCCTCCCTGCAGCGATCCTGAGGCCGGGCAGCCCCTACCAGGACCCTTACCCTCCTGCCACCCTGGCCCTGGCCAAGAAAGAACAACACTGGGGATCCCTAGGAATGGGACTCGGGCCCCAGGAATGGGACTCAGACAGCGAGGGCGAATGCTCCCCAACCTCTGCCACCGGTCTGCAGCCCCTGTCCTCCTCTTCCAATTTGCCCACACACGTCCTACTCGTTACTGGGGCTTGACATTCCCTGCCTTGCCTTCCTGGGAATCCAAGAGTGAGTGATCAGCCACACAGAGTCACCACTGGGGTGTCTGTCCACAGTGACTGTCCACACCGATTCAAACATTTCCACCTTGGGAAGGGCTGTCACTTTTAAGAGGTCAGCTAAGAATTTGCCTAAAGTCAGAAAAGCAAGTATTCCTGTCCCCACTCCCAGCTCCCCCACCCTAGGGGAAGGGACTCTGAGAGGGTCTCTATCCTTGGGAGGTTGAGCAGAAGGAAAGCAGAAGCTAAGGGCCAGAGGAGTAGGGATCATCCGGGCTGGCAGGATGAGACCTGTGGAGAGCAATGCTGCTGCTGCTGCTAAGTCGCTTCAGTCGTGTCCGACTCTGTGCGACCCCAGAGACAGCAGCCCACCAGGCTCCCCCATCCCTGGGATTCTCCAGGCAAGAACACTGGAGTGGGTTGCCATTTCCTTCAATGCATGAAAGTGAAAAGTGAAAGTGAAGTCACTCAGTCGTGTCCTACTCTTCGCAACCCCACGGACTGCAGCCTACCAGGCTCCTCTGTCCATGCGATTTTCCAGGCAAGAGTACTGGAGTGGGTGCCATCGCCTTCTCCGTGGAGAGCAGTGAGGTCACACCAAAGGCAGGCAGGAGGGCCTTGACTGTCCCAAACAGAACCACAGAATTAGGCAAAGCCTTACTCTTGATTCTACACAAAAGACAATCGGATGCAGGCCTGGAGCATCATTGAGAAAGGTGAGAGCAGGGATGGAAGTGAGCTGAACCATCAAAGACATTCTCAACCTAAGTGAAGTGAAGTGAAAGTTGCTCAGTCATGTCCAACTCTGTGACTCCAAGAACTATACAGTCCATGGAATGCTGTATGTCAGAATACTGGAGTGGGTAGCCTTTTCCTTCTCCAGGGGATCTTCCCAACCCAGGGATCGAACCCAGGTCTCCCACATTGCAGGTAGATTCTTTACCAGCTGAGCCACAAGGGAAGCCCTCTCAAGCTAAAAGCAAATGAAAAACCTGTGTCGGGTTGCTTTTACTTCTGGATGCTGCTTCTAGAACAGATTTCTTCTTGTACCTGACTGTCCTGATTTTTGTGTGAGGCAAAGACTGTGTCATGGAGTCTGGAGTTTGTTAGCTTGTAGGACTCAGAGTCAGTGAAGGAAGAGATATAAACTCAGCTCCTTTGTGCCCAGGGCCCTGTGCTGCCAGCTGCCTTCCCAGCAGAGCAAGGACAGATAGTGTCCATGACAAGTGGCTACTGTCCACTCACGAGCTTGATGTCTTTAATTTCTGGCCCTTCTCCCTGTCTGGGTCACTGATCTGTCTTGGTCAGTGGGAGTCATGCTACACAATTTCAAGTTAGCTTCTTGGCCCTACAGCTAAACACTGGATATATGCCTTGTCTACCAACGAGGCAGCTGCTTGGTTGATTGAACTCTCCCCAGCCCCCATATTTGAAATAGCATGTCCCTGCTCAAAAGACCTAATTGGCTTTCTCTGTCCTCTGCTGTCAGATGGTCCAGCCTCCAACTTGTGGCTGAGCCCACCCACTCCTCATCACCCGCCTGTCTTCCTATAGGCAGGCCTTTTGCTTCCCAGGCAAGACCTTTACTCGTCACTCCTCTGGATCATTCCAGAGAAGCTCTCAGAAGACAGCACCAAATCTTGTTCCCAAGCTCCACCAGACCCAGCCAGGCCTCAGCATGCTGTAGGTCCACGCAGACCCCTGAGCGCATGGATTGAAGTTGGTGTCGGTGGCAGAATCAGCCCCAGGACGTGCACATTGGGATTACCATCAGGGAGAGGCCCTGGCAAGGCTAGAGCCTCATGACAAGCCTCAGGGACTTTGGCTTCCCAGCACCAGCTGCCGTGGAATGAGGATCTGCCCAGAAAAGGGACTCAGGGCCAAACTGTATGTCCTCATATTAGTATCAGCCAGGGGGGATTCCTGTCTTGGGATATGACTGAACAGAATTTTACAAACCTCTGACTTGGAAGCTTCATTAAAAAAAAAAAAAAAAATGAGACCATGAAGGAAGAACCAGGAACAGCCCTTTGCAACACTAAGAAAGAAGCAAAAGGAGATTTAGCTCAGAGCCTAAAATGACAACTGAACACACATAGCTAATTTTACTCTCTCTGAAAACCCCACTAAAACTACCAAAAGAGATTTCCTGAAGATGAAAACCCCACAAGGAGCTGGAGAACAGAGAAAAGACAACCACCAGCATAATGTGGGATGCAGGAAGGCAAATGGACAAGAGGTGCTTGGCCTCGCAGAGCTGAGTCCTGACCCCATCATGGGGAGAGCTAAGAAATAGAACCTCCAAAGGCTTAGAGCCATGGGGCAGGTAACTGTGGGCAAAAAAAAAAAAGGCAGCTAGGAGTGGTGATGATCTGTTTAAAGAGCCTCAGATCCTGGATGGTTGCCCACTCCAGATCACTGGATGGCTGGTCACCATGGAAGGGTATTCCTCAAAGGAGGGTGAAGCAGGGGCTCTGTGGCCTGGGGGACTCCATGCAAGGTGACAGAGGGGTGTCCCTCACTCTGAAGGCTGAAGCCCCACCCAGCCCCCATAGCACCAACATCCTCCAGGCAAGAGGCTAGAAAAGTCTCTTCCCCCTCCTGCAGATTTTCAGAGAAACCTATGGATGTAATTTTATTGTTTCCCAGAGAAGCCCTGCACGAGCCTCCCTAGAGAGAATCCCCAGTGGATGAGCCCACTCAATCCTCAGACCTTCGGGTAGCTCTATAATCCCTTCTCCTAAATGTGAGTATACAACCCAGGATTACCAGACATTGGAGGAAAGCTTTTGAGAGAAAGAGCCACCCAGGTGGGAACCTAGGGGTGTGGCGCACAACTTCAAAGAAATAGACATTAGGCAGGGAGGAGAAATAGACATTTAATATCCTCAAAGACAGCAGATAAGATATTGCATTTAGAACCAAGAGCAGGATGCTATTTTAAGGAGAACATTTAGAGAACAAAAAAGGACTGGAAAATTAAACGTGTGAGAACAGAAACAAAAACCTCAACAGACAGGTTGGAAGATGGAAGGGAGGAGCTATCCCAGAATGCAAAGCAAAAAGACAAAGAGGAGAAAAATAAGAAAGGATGAAAGAATTAGATGGCCAGTTCATGCGGCCTAGGACCCATACAAAAGCAACCCTTCTTTCCATTCCATCCTGCCTGAAAGAGTTATTTAATTCTATACATTTCCCAGAAATGAGTTTCCAAGTTCTCAGTAGAGCAGATGGAAATTGACCCATATCAAGGCATATTATCACACAAAGCAAAACACTGAAGAAAATAAAAAAGTGAAGTCGCTCAGTTGTGTCCGACTCTTTGCGGCCCCATGGACTCCATCCATCCATCCTGCCAGGCTCCTCCATCCATGGGATTTTCCAGACAAGAATGCTGGAGTGGGTTGCCATTTCCTTCCCCAGGGGAACTTCCCGACCCAGGGATCAAACCCAGGTCTCCCACATTCCAGGGAGCCACCAGGGAATCCCAAAGAGAAAAAATGGCCTCCACAAGTTTCCGGGCTTCACAGAAAAGAGCAGAGGTCTTTTCTTCAGAGGTCTCAACAACAGCAGTAGCTAATAGATAATGGAGCAGTGCCTTCAAAGTGTTAAAGGAAAATATTTTCTGGCCTAGAACCCATTATGTAGCCAAATGAACAATCTAATGTGAGATTAAAATAAAGATGTTTGCATGTGCAAGGTCTCAGACAAATTTACCCACCATGTACCATTTCTCAGGAAACTATTAGAGGATGTGCTACAATCAAACAAGGGAGTAAAGCATGAAAGAGGATGACAATGGATAGAAGAAACAATGGATCCAATAAGAGAGGGAGAGAGGAAGGGAATTCCACAGAATCAGAGAGAAGGGAAATCGCCGAGAGTAGCTGCCTAGGTGAGAGCAGCCTGGTGACACGTTCAACTGTCCAACACATAGACCTGCTGAGAGCTATCATCACTCAAATGTCTTCTGACGTCGTACCACCCTTTTAATGCCAGTTGCACCTGCCAGGTTCTTATCTGTACTCGGCCTGTACAGGGCCAGGTCCTGATAGAGTTTCAGCTCTCCTCTGCAAGCGTGGCACCGGTATAAGCTGAAGACACTCATTTCCCCCATCAGAAGTGTGCTATTTTGTTTTCTTAGAAATAGAAGGATGGCCATGGTTAGCTAAGAAACATAAAGTTCAGATCCGTCTATTTCTCCATTCCCACCAATCTACCAGACATCCCAGCTGGGGATGGACCTCAGTTTCCCAGGGAGTCCCCATGACCTTGCCAGGAGCTTTCTAGAACAGATGCCATGGTCCATTCAGGGCCAGTGAGTACACTGACTACCTAAAAAGGGCTCAAGTAAACCCCCAGGCAGCTGAGGCCAGTCTGTGATCCCCAAGACTCTTCTCTTCTCTTCTCCCAGGCTTCTGTGAGGAGCAGCCCAAAGGATGTCATGGCTAGCTCTCCGTGTTAATCAGCTTGCACATAAGACGACGCTAAAACAGTAATATGTTTGAAGAAACACAATCCAAGGGACTTCTTTGTCCCTGTCAGTCTTTTATGACCAGCTGGTGGGTTACTGGAGAATGTACTTTACATCCATTACCAGGCTTCCTTGTCTGGTCGTTTAATCCAACAGAGAAAGTCACTTAATGCAGTCATAACCTTCTTGCTAAGAATGAATATTTCACTCTCTGTCTCTGTCTCACTACACACAGACACACACACACACAAATACACTTCAATATTTGTGTTACATATAAATATATAAATATTTTCACTTCCCCACCACCATTGTTGGATATTTGGGCTTTCCCCTTTGGCCACAGTAGGATACTGTGGTAGGATACTCTGAAGAAGTGCTCTCTATCTTAGTGATTTCCCAGTAGGAAAAGTTCCACAGGTCCTACCATAGTGAAGTGGATGAACCTAGAGCCTGTTATACAGAGTGAAGTAAGTCAGAAAGAGAAAAACAAATATGAACACATATATAGAGAGCCTAGAAAAAAGGTATGAACCTATTTGCAGGGCAAGAACAGAGACTCAGAAATAGAGAACAGACTTCCGGACACAGCAGGGGAAGGAGAGGGTGGGACGAATGGAGAGAGTAGCATTGAGATACATACATTGGGCTTCCCTGGTGGCTCAGATACATTACCACGTGTAAAGCAGAGAGCGGACAGGAAGTTGTCGTATAGTGCAGAGAGCTCAGCCTGGGGATCTGTGACAACCTAGAGCGATGGGAAGGCATAGGAGCTGGGAGGGAGGTTTAAGAGGAAGGGGACATGTGCGTGTCTACGGCTGATTCATGTTGATGTACGGCAGAAACCAACACGACGTTGTAAAGCAATTATCCTCCAATTAAAAATAAATTTAAGAAAAGATTCTCACACACAAAATGCAGGGCAGCCATGCAACAGCTTCTAGTCTATAGGGCTCCGGGGCTTGTATCTCTCTGGATCCTGTGAAATATAGGTCACAATGAAACTTTGGAGGTCAGAGACACCAATCCAAGAACTTAACAAGAGACAACACGGAGGTGGACTGGCTCAGGCCCACGCCTCTGCTCACAGCCAGTGGAGAGACACCCAACACGCACCCAGCCTCAACAAGGGCCCCAACAGCTGGACCGGCCACCCAGTCTTCCCTCACACCTGAACAATGGTCCCAAACTTTGCCCACACCCAGTGCTCCGGACCCTGATTCCTAGCAGACGGACAGACAGCATTCCCTTTTTCTCCAAGAAGGGAGGGCTCAGATTTAAGCAGCTTTCTTTCCTCTCATCTTCCATCCATGCTCAACTCCTCTTCCTGCTCTCTTTCCTTGCAAATCCTCTCCCCATACTGGTCTAGCCCCCTCGGGCTTTCTCCTCTTCCACTTTCCCTGCTCTGAGGAGCTCTAGCCTAGAAGTGTGGTCAGTCCACACCCATCCTTTGAGAACAAACCCTAGTGATACTCTCCTGCCATCGCCTTCCCTTTTATCACAAGTGGTCCCCACCTCCTCTCCAACATCCCCCTGGAAATGGCCCTGCGGGGGTCCCTAGAGACCAACTAGCCTGTGGCCCTTCCTCCATGCAGTGAGTCATTCAAGGGGTTGCGCCGAGCGGACCACAGCATCTGTTCTGGGAGGCTCTTGGCTCTGTCACCCCTTGTTATGAAAGCTGGATGGTGCCTGGGAACCCTCTACTGGCTCCTCTCATGCATTTCCCAGGCCTTCTCAGCAGGGAACAAGGCAGGTGGCATGTTCTCCACTCCCTTTCTAGAACTTTCTCTCTGTTCTTCCCTCCCGAGGCAGCTCCTTCTGCATCTCCCTGTGGTTCTCCTGCTCCTCCTTAAATGCCCGCTTTCCCTGAGACTCCACTGTCAGTCCCTTCACGTCATTTTCCTTGATGATCTCATCCCCTCCCCTGGTGTCACTGTCACGGGCATCGTCCCGGCATTTCAGAGCTGGAGGCAACTCCAGAAAGATGAGAAAACTGAGGTCAGTGTGTCCAGGTGCCCAGCGGGGGCCTCCCAACGCCTGGGTAGCAGCTCCAGACGTTGAACCCCGCCTCTGGCTCCTCCAGCAGTGCTGCCCCCGCCCCCCGCCACACTGCCTCTTATTTCACATGCAGGGGAGCAGGTGGGTGCATCTGCAATGTCACACACACACACTTCCAGACTTGATATTTTATTTAAGAGCAGGCAGCTCTATATCAGTACCCAGTTGCTTTCAGTTCTGACATTTATCTTCTCCAAAGGAGGGTGAGCCACTTGCAAATCGTCCCATCTCTCCTCCCACGTGGCTGGGAAATGTCAGAGGGAGATCCAGGCAGCTCAGGGTCCCTGGCCCACATCGAGCACATTTCCCTCTTTGGGCTGCTTGGTAACCCGGCTGCTTTAGGAGAGCCGAGAAGGCCTGGGAAATTGCATGAGAGGAGCCAGCAGAGGGTTCCCAGGCACCATCCAACTTCCATAACCAGGGGCGACAGTCAGAGCCAAGAGCCTCCCAAAACAGATGCCGTGGCCCACTCGGGGGCAGCTGGGTCCTTCCCGATCTTCTCAGATCTGCTTGTTTTGAGTGGGACCCATGCCATGTCTTAGAGCTCTGCCTGTGATTGCACAATAATACCCACCCAGAAAACAAATTAAAAATAGGAAAAATCCATCCGAGGCGTGTGTCTGCTGAGGCAGAGTGCTGTCAGATTGCTAGGCAACCCCGGGCGATCCTGTGGGAAGGTCTGTGCTAAGCTTGTTCCACAGAAGTAGCACTCTTGTCCCTGTTGTGTGGATGTGCTCAGCTGAATCTGAGCAAGGTCATGGACAGAGGGAAGGCACAGGCTGCCTGAGCCGAAGACGTGCCCATCCGCCTGGACAAATGGATTTTCCGGAGGACAGAGAAGAGGCCGAGGTGTCTGCAAGATAAGAGGCATCTGGATGCATGCTGGAAAATCTATCTAGTTTCCCCGTGTTCCCCAAGATCCAGGTGCTTAGAATTGTGTAGGCAACATGCCTGAATCTTAACTGACTTACCCATTCTGCTGTCTTCATCACCTTCAGTCCGAGGTAATTAAGTAGGTTCAGAGGCTGGAGACAGGAGGGGGCGAAAGGAAAGAGGGATGCAGGGAGGAAGCAGAGCTGGGAGCACCCAGGCACCGCTGTGCTTGGCTTTGTGCTCCCAAGGCCGAGATGGAAGCACATGCTCTCTTTTTACAGTTTCATCCAAACCGCACTCACAGTAACATGTTTGTGGATGGTACAATGTTGGTTATGAGCATAAAATACTTTAAAAGGAAAAGGTGGGGGATGCGGCATCATGAAAAATAACAAGAATTTTCCATCAGACTTGAAGGTCTTTAAAACAAGGATGAAGTCAAGAGAGCTTCTTCCCTTTTCCGAGGCTCCGCAGAGACAACCCAGGGTGAAAGCAAAAGGGTGTGTTAGCTTCCCAGGGCTCCCATCACACAAAACCACTGGCTGTAAAACAACAGAAATGTATTCTCTCACAGTACTGAAGGTGAAATGTTGGAAACCAAGGTATCAGCCTGCTGTCTCAAAGGCTCCAGGGAGAAATCATGCCAGGCCTCCCTTCTGGCTTCTGGTCGCTGCCAATGGTGCTTGGCGTCCTTGGCTTGTGGCAGCATTGATCCAGTCTCTGCCTCAGTCTCCATGTGGGTTTGTCTCTGCGTCCTCTTCCCTTTCTTATAAGGATCTCACTCATTGGATTGAGGGCGCACTGGAATTCAGCACAACTTCATCTTAACTATTGAATAATTGCATCTGCAAAGACACTGTTTCCAAATAAGGACCTATTCTGCGGTCTGGGTGGGCATGAATTGGGGGGGATATTATTCAACCCACTCTGGGGGAATTAATAATGAAATCAGACGAGCTTCAGAGCAGACAGGTGTTCGCCGTCATCTGGTCCAGCCCGTCTCTCTCTCTGTTACAGCACCCAGATACAGCCTCCCCAGCCCTGCCTGGGCACTGCCATGGCGGTGCGCTCCCCACCTCCCATGACGGCCTCCCCATTACGGGACAGCTTGCACTGCAGGAAAACCCTCCTCTGAAGAGGGACGCAGACTCTGCTGCGGTCATGGTCCTGCTGAATCTCAGGATTTTGCACAAGTCCTGGCACCAGTCCCACCACAGCTGGGTGGCAAAGAGGACACGTAATTCCCTGCTTCAGACACGGGGTTTCCACTGAGATGTCCTAACCATCGCTACAGCACAGGCTGCCTCGTCCCCAGTCTGTTTCTGTGTGTGTGCCCAAACAGGTGAGGGTGGGGGTTTCGACTTACTTCTGTTAAATTGAATCCAAACGGTCATCTATGTTGATTCTGCCGTCTTGACACATTATTGAATAGTGAAGATGAAGTTGCGCTGAATTCGAGTGCGCCCTCAGTCCAACTTTTCACCTTCAGTCTGCATCATCCCTGGGTTGAAAGCATGATAGGAAAGCCTGGTCCAGACCCGTGAGTGACTGAATACAGTGCCCTCCCACATACCTGAGTGGGTAGCTTGCCATGAGAATGTACATTTTCAGGGTACCGCTATTAAATAATCTCAGTAACTAACATATTTAGAAAGAACACTTCACTGAATCACTTTGGATGGCTTTTATCATTAAAGTTTGGAATCTACTGAGTGCCTTAATGGAAAATGCAGACCTTTACTATTTCCATAAACTTTTTTCTCCAGTTCTGTTAAGATAAAGTTGATACAACATTGTATTCGTTTAAGGTGTACTACGTAATGATCTGATATGTGTATATATTGTAGTAATTGCCAAATAACTTAGTTCATGTCCATCACCTCACTTACAATTTTTAAACTTTCTTTTGAGTCTGTGAACTGAGCTGACAGTTGTTGGGGTGGCTGAAATGACATCAGTCTCACTGGGACATGACCCAATCGATGTCCTCTAGAAACCAAAGGCAGCCCATCCCCTCCCCAGCCACTGAAAGCTCACATAGTCAGGAAAGGCTGCAGTCCCCGTGGGGTGCTGGCTGCTGTCACATGGCTTCTGGCAAATATGTGACGGCACATACATCCTACAGGTCAGGGCATGTGTTAATGATGTGGCTTGGGAGTCACCCAGAAGGAGGCAGAAGAATAAATAACAGAGGAGAGAAAACTGCAGGTGGATCGTAGGCCTCTTAGAACCTGACATTTTTACACTGTGGCTTAATTTCCATGCTTCCTCCCAGAGACCTCAGGGCACTGTGTTTTCTCCGTGTCCCGTACTCATGGTCCTGTACAAACACGCCTGATCGCATCCCCAGCAACAAAGGTGATGCCAGTCACCACCACCAGCCAGATTCCCAGTTCTGAGGCCCTCTGCCTGACCAGAGCAAGAGCAGGATGCAAGCCGCCTCCCTCCAGCTCCAGGGGACTCCAGCCAAGGCGCCCATCCTGGGGAGGGCTGCCCACATTGCACGCCTGCCCCCGTGTCAGTGGCCCTGGTTCACCGAAATAAAGCAGCACAGACGCTGGAGGCGGCAGGCCGAGATAAAGGTGCTGACGGGCTGCTTCCTTCTCCCTGTTTCCCCACGCGATCATTCTTCTGATAAGGACACCAGTCTGTTGGATTAGGGCCCATCCATATGAACTCAGTTTAACCTAACTGCCTCTCTAAAGATCCCACCTCCAAATACAGGCATGTCCTGAGGTGCTAGGGGTTAGCACTTCAACATGTGAATCTGGGGGACAGTTCAGCCCACATACCCTGTTGATGTCCCTATCTCTCCTAACAGTCAGAGTTCCCAGTCCTGCAATTCAGCCATACCTCTCATTCCTCCTTCCCCTCCCTGCTCAGCCCCATCTACATCCTAACTAAAGCTGCTTTTGTCTCCATCCAGCACTGAATCTCCAAGTGAAGTAGAGAGGTAGGCTGGGCAGATGTCACTTTTGACGCCTTTGTGGGGCGTGGCAACCCTGGGGCCACAGGTCTTCCACTGCTGCCCAGCAGACCTGGTCTCCTGGCCCATCCAGGGGAGCACTCCTGCTGCCAGGCTGGGCCTCTTGTTTCGTTCCCAGCAGAGGCAATAAACAGCCCAGTGTACCCAAATCCTTGGACCAGGGCCCCCATGTGTGCATATTCAGGACAGTCAGCCCCCTGGGACGTCTAGGACAGATTTCTACCAAAATAAGATGACCATTGAAAATGAGACACTAACCTCCCTGGGGACTGTTCACCGAGCATGGCCCCACGGCCACAGGCTCCCTCACCCACTTGGCCGGTTCTTGAGAAACGAGATGGAGGGCTCCCTTGGTGGGGAGGACAATCCAAGACCAGAGGTCAGAGGGCCTGGGTGCCCAGCTCAGCCTGGCCGCCTGTGTGATGGGGACCTGCCGTGGGCATCCTCAGGGCTTGGTTTGCTTCTGTGCTAATGTGCGGGGACAGACCTCATGACCCTCAGTCCACCTCCAGGAGTGGGAGCCTACAGTTCTGTCTGAAGCAGCCTGGCTGCCCCAGACCAGCTCAGCAGTGCCAGTGCCCAAAGGAGAGCAGGGGCAGGAAGAGAGGTGAGCTGCCTATTGTTTCAAGAGATCTTCCTCCTCTACCTCCCCCTCTGGAAGCTCATTCTTTTCCAAAATAGCTCTTGTGCCTCCTTCCCCCCAACCCCCCCCTCCCAGCTCCTCCCTGCTTCCGGGAGCTTCATGGCCAAGTCCCACCTGGCAAGGGGGAAGGGCATCGGGGGAGGGAGGGTATGGCTCTCAAGCTCCAAAATTTCAAAGTCAAACAATGACCCCTCCATCCCTCAATTAACCACCCCCTCAGCAGCAGACTAATAGAAGGAGCCTTGTTCTCAGGCCAGCTCCCCAGCTCCAGGGTCCTCACAATGCCCAGTCCCCAGGAAAGGGATCTTTTGAGCATTTAGAAACCCCTACACACTTGCCTCTTTCTGCTCTGCTGGGGAAGCCCAACTCCAAATGGAGTGTTGACCCTTCCTTGGCCAGGCTGTGGCCGCTCCCTACCCGGAGTGTCCTCCTCTGCCCCCACACAAGATCAGGCCTATGGATGGTCAACCAACCTTGGCCAATTACTTTGGACCCCACACTGACCCTTGATCCAGATGCGCCCTCTGTTCAGCTTTCTGCAAACACAGCTCACTCCCCGCCAACTCCCCTGGACAGTGAGACCTATTCTGATCTGTGACTTCAGGGCTAACACAACAAACCAAGGGCCTGGTGCACCAATGCAATTTCCTGCTGCACTGCAAGACAGCAGAATCTTTGGCAGTCGTGACACATCGCATATCAGGCTGAAGTGGCTAGGAGCAGGGAACAACCAGGAAAACCTTGTGCTTTTTTTTAAACTAAGATGAAACTCACATAACCTAGAATTAACCATTTTAAAGTGTGCAGTTCAGTGCTATTTAGCACATTCACAATATTGTGCAAAAATAACCCCTATCTATTTCCAAAACATTTCCATCACCCCAAAAGGAGACCCTGTGCCCACCAAACAGCCACTTCTTTTTCCCCCAACCCTGTGCTTTTTGATGCTAAATGAATAAAATGCAAATTTTTCCTACTATTCTTGCTCCAAAGCATTGGCGCGTTTTGAATAGGACTGTCATACTGTCCTCATCTTCTTGGCTTGCCCACTTAACACTCAGGGATGTTCCAAAAGTGTCACATGAAGGGACAGGCAGTCTTAAGCTGCCTTCATGAACAACTTTGCCATTTACCCAAAGACAGTAATTCGTCATGCATTCATTTATCCAACCTATATTCCTTGAGCACCTTCCTAGTGGCCAGCTCTTGGTCAGACAGTGGCTCACAGGCATGAAAAGGATCTGATGCGCCCCTCCAGGCCCTGGGTGCTAAGTTGGGGAGGCAGATGGGTAAACAGTGCAATGACAATGTCACATGGTAAGCGATTTGAGAAAAACATGAAGAAACACTCCACCCACGGAGTGGCCTTGCCATCCTCTATCAGTATTTTCATCTACACTCCCACATGTTAACATGGCTGTCTTCACCTCCAACACCATCTTTAAACACCAAAGATGGGGACACATATGCTGGATGAGACCGCAACAGGAGGGGGCTTGAAGAGGCAACTCACAAAGAAGACTTAAAAAGGACCCCAAAGCACAGAAAGTGTCTAATCTCACCAGCCACCAAAGCAACGCTAATCAAAACAAAAACACACTTCCACTTCTCCACCCGCCAGATTTTGAAACTGCTGATAGCATTCTGTGCTTCTGCTGGGAAGTGACCCTCTCCTGCACTAGCTGGTGGGGTCGAAGGGGGCGTCTGTCTGGAGGGCAGATTGGTACTTGGATCAAAAGCTTCCAAAATGTGTTTAACCTTTAACTCAGCAATTCAACTTGTAGGAATTCACCCTAAGGAGAAACTTGGGAACAAGTGCAAAGATTTATCTTGGAAGATTTATGTACCAGAACATTTGCAGCATTGCTTATGACATCAAAAGACTGAAAACAAACTGAATAGGCAACTCCTGGGTGCTTGGTAAATAATTGGTGCACTCATTAAAAATCCTTCCATAGAGGAATATTCAGTGCCACCACAAAGTGCTCATAAGGCTTTGAATGGAAAGATTCCTAAAACAGTGTGCAATACAATGCCACTTACACTCTCCAGGCCCTGAAACAGGCTGGAGGGACACACTCTCTTGGCTGGAAGTGATTCCCTCTATACAGATGAACAATGGGTAATTTTTTATTGTTCTTTCCTGAACGTCATTGTGTATTCTAAGTTTTCTATGTTGGATCTCAATCATATTTGTAACCAGGAAAAGTATAAGGAGTATTTTTATGTTTTGATGAGAAATGTTAAAGAGGCAGTTTATCTGCCAGTGCACCAGCTTGAAGCAGGAGGAAGAATCAGGACAGTTCCTGATAAAGGCAAGGCTCCAACTGCGGGAGTGAAAGGTCCCCGTGCCTTTGACCAAGAAGCTAAGGGAATACCATGGTCAACCTCTTGACTTTCCTTTTCAATTAAGTTCTGAGTTGACTTGCTGGTATCAAGCCGTCAGGAGTTCCCCATGTCTCTTTGAAGCTCACAGACCATCTTGGCAACACAATCTAGCCCTTCCTCTGGGTCCTCTCAGGAGGAAGAGGGAGCTCCTAAACTCTTGGGTTTATTATTTTGAACTGAAGTTCTGGAAGTTTCATCATTACACAATAAATATTTTTGAAGCTCATGATTCATGAGAGCAATAAAAGAAAATTAATTTTTATTGAATTCCTACTGTGGGCTACAAACCTAACATGCAATTTCCTCATTTAACCTTTGAAATAATGACTTGAGGTCGGTGTTACTGCCCCCAAATTGCAGATAAGGAAAATGAGTCTCAATAACCCAGACTCAGAAAGCTGGCCTTGGTCTCAGAAGCTGGCTTCTCCCAGAGTGTCTGATCTAAGGGAGCCAGAGAGAAAAAGCCCCAAGATGGGGGCCACAGTCTTTTTATAACCTCACAACCAGTAAGGGCTTTTGGTACCCAAACTCCACTTGGACCCCTTCTCAGAGAATGGACAGCCTGCAGAGGACAATGCTCATGTCTTGTGCCCACCTCCCACCCAGCCATAGGGATGTGGCCGCTGATGAACTAGGACACCTGCCCCTGGTCGGGGGCTGTAGGGGAGACTGTCCAGCCGTGCACACTACCGGAATCTGAGCCCCTGTACTCGTGACTGCAACATCTCTGAAACCAGGAGACAACTCTATTGGGAGAACAAGCACTAATTAAATTTACTGGGATCATTGAAGAGGAAATTATTTAATATTCTGAACAGATTTAATACTTGAAAGCATGGACAGCCTTGATTCGTCGTGGATGGGTTCTTCGCCATGGGGTTTACACTGGATGGAATCCACACTAGCTAGGAGGAGGGGATGGAGATGGCTGGAGGCTGTGCTGTCCCTGGAAGCCAGAGGAGAGGGAGAGAAGCTGGGCATGGTCGGAGGGCGAGGTCCTCATAACATCCCTCCACAGGGACCCTGGGCACTGCTATAGCAAGCTGGAAGTCATATTCAGTTTCTGTGGCCCTATATCTGTGGGTCCCTAACATCTGCCCGCATTCGCCCCACCTTTCTGTAACCCAGAGCCCTTGTTGGCCAACGTACCCACCTGAGTGAGAGGGTTCAGTCTTGTACCCCTTGGAACACATGATCTAAACACCCTTATGTCTCTTGGCGGAAGCGAGAAGAGATACAAACACTTCTACTACGTCCTCAAGACACATGTCTGGACCTTTCAGGAGCCACTCAGCCTTGTCACCACAGTGCCACCCGGGACCACCCACAGCTTCCTCTGAGAGCTGCTCCTGGAGGAGCCGCACCCCACGCCCTCATCCAAGTGCCAGGACACAGCCTCCAGACTGAGCAGCAGCTGAGGCTTGACCACTGGGGGCCCTTTCTGGAGGCTGGCTGGTGGTGGGGGAGCCCAGGCTAGGAGTCAGTCACTGCCTAGCAGACAAGTTCAGGGTCACATCCCGTTGGCTGTGCTGCATCCATGGGGGCAACTGCAGGCCAGGAGACCAGCTCAGCCAACCCAAGGCAAGGCCTGCAGGACCCGTGAAGCCCTGAGAAGGGGAGGGGATGGGGAAGAGGTGGGTGAGCCCAACTTATTCCCTGATGGAGAAAAAATAGTTTCCCAATGGGAACCGGTGAGGTGGAGAGTGGGGTGCAGAAACTCCAGGTGAGAGCTTGGGCTAGCCATGGAGATGAGGAATTCCCATCCACTCCTCAGATACAAGGCAGAGAGTCAAAACATTTGGGGAGCAAGTGACAGAAACTCAACTCATCCAGCTTAATCTGAAAGATAGTTCATTGGCACCCGCTAATGGAGTGGAGCTGGGCTTGAAGACAACACATTACACACACACACACACACACACACACAGCCTTTCCGCTGACCTAATCTCCCTGTTGGCTATGTGTCCTGCAGACACTACGCTTGGAGGACAGAGTCCATGGCTGCTGCACATGGGGGCTTAGAGCCTCCCAGCTGAGTGGCCCCCCAGGACACAGAGCACATCTTCCCCCATCTCTGCTCAGGGAAGCCACAGTGAAGGATGCGAATCTTCTCGAATCCATGTGGCCCATCCAACACCATGGCCGCCCTGAGAGGCGGGGCACACAGTACCTGTGGAGCGAAGGGATTTGCAGACCATGTGGGTCAAGGCAGGCAGAGACCACAGCAGCTCCAGCCCAAGGGTGCCTGGTGCTACATGCCCAGTGGGCAGCCCATGGCTGCGTGGCACCAGAGCCACCAGCCGAGAAGTGTGGAGGCCAATACCCTCAACATGGAGCTGAAAGGAGGCGCCTGTTCAAATTCCAGACCAGGCAAATGCTAGCACCCGCCTTCAGAGTGATTTTTATTTTTTAATTGTAAGTGATTCTATCTGCTTCACACGTCAGGGGCTAGAGTTTGGACATGCTTTATAATTGTAATTAAAATGAACCAAATGCCAGGAGGGTCAGTAGGATTTTACATCTTGAGGCTCCTCTCATCCTTCTGACCCTTCCGACTGGAAGTTTCCCAGAGCTGGTGTCCCCTGACACACTACCCTTGGAAGAAAAGAACCCTAAGTCTGCAATTTTCTTTTTTTCATCGTCTCTCCCACTTAGTTCCCTGTTAAAACAGATCCCCATACCAGTCTGGAACCCCTATTCAAGCACTTAAACCTTCATAAAATAACCCAAAGACCAGTCCCAGCTTACTGCTGCTCTTAACCTACCTCCCATAGTCTTTGGTGGCTCAGCTTCTTCGACGTGGAGCTTACCTAGCTTTCCTGGCTTCAGGCATCCATTGGAGGCAGGGAGGACTGACCACGGGAGTCCCACAGTCCAGAACAAATGCCTCTCCTGTGTTTTCTAAACACTGGCCTGTGAAGAACCACAGATTCCTCTTGCTTGACCGTGGCTCAGCCCCTGCCCGCTTTGTCATCAAAACCACTGGCAAGTGGCTGGGGGTGCTGTCCCACCCCTCCCTGCAGGTCGTCAAGAGCCAATAGCAGAGTGAACCCTACTTCCATCTTATATCCCCCTGTGTTCCATTTCAGGGGACCTGGAGTCTGTCTGCCATTGCTCTTCCCTAAGACAGGCTCAAATCCATGTCCATAGTGGACCCTCTGGGCACAGTGAGCTGTGGACACTTTCCCAGCCTACAAAGACTCATCCCCAGGGGTTCATAAAGCACCCACTACCATTCGTCTCTGTCTAATGAGCATGGGTGATAAGCTGCAGGATGCCCAGAAGCATCCTCAGGGAGCCTTCAAGGAAACTGACTCAGAGAGGATGCGAGAGGCGAGGGGTCAGCGCTTGGTCCAAAGAGACCTGGCCCGTCACTTACTATCAACACATCCTTGACTTTACTTGTTTCTCTGACTGTAAAATTGACTCTGACTTAGATGGATCTCTAGGGTTTCTCTTGGTTCTAAAATTCTGTGCTTCTGTAATTCAGGAAGAAACTCTGAGGCATGGATGAGACAGGCTCAAAGCTCGGAAGGTTACAGTCAATGGTTGCAGCATTCAGAGGTTTCCTGGCATCCCTAAGACTCAGCCTGCATACAGGCTTTGGCACGCGGGCCACTTCTTAAAGGTACAAAAAAAATGGGTACCTGAACACTGGAAGCCTGAACATTCTGACCCCTTTGAGAGGTTGGAAAGAGTGGCTATAAAGGAGTCCTGGAAGCCTGGGGCCTGATAGCTTCACCGGCCAAGTGAGGTGACATGCAGCCGTGTGAAGCCACATCCCCTCCCTGTCCCCACTCAAACTATTCCCCTGGATGCAGACCTTAAAGCTGGGGAGACTGAGAGAAGTCACTTTCATGACAATAATAAAATTAATTATTTTAAAATCTTGCAGTGGAGAATACTTAGTATTACGTAAAACACAGAAGCCAAAGAAGGAAAAGAGTTTTGACAAAAAGATAAACTTCTGTATCAGAAAAATAAATACTATCAACAAAGGTAAAAGAAAAATTGTACAATGAGAGGAGATTTATATCACATATAACAAGCAGGGCAAAGGCTAATAGAGTTCTGCCAAGAGAATGCACTGGTCATAGCAAACACCCTCTTCGAACAACACAAGAGAAGACTCTACACATGGACCTCATAAGATGGTCAACACCAAAATCAGATTGATTATATTCTTTGCAGCCAAAGATGGAGAAGCTCTATACAGTCAGCAAAAACAAGATCGAGAGCTGACTGTGGCTTGGATCATGAACTCCTTATTGCCAAATTCAGACTGAAATTGAAGAAAGTGGAGAAAACCACTAGACCATTCAGCTATGACCTAAATCAAATCCCTTATGACTATACAGTAGAAGTGAGAAATAGATTGAAGGGACTAGATCTGATAGAGTGCTTAATGAACTATGGACTGAGGTTCATGACATTGTACAGGAGACAGGAATCAAGACCATCCCCAAGAAAAAGAAATCCAAAAAAGCAAAATGGCTGTCTGAGGAGGCCTTACATATAGCCGTGAAAAGGGAAGTGAAAAGCAAAGGAGAAAAGGAAAGATATACCCATTTGAATGCAGAGTTTCAAAGAATAGCAAGGAGAGATAAGAAAGCCTTCCTCAGAGATCAGTGGAAAGAAATAGAGGAAAACAATAGAATGGGAAAGACTAGAAATCTCTTCAAGAAAATTAGAGATACCACGGGAACATTTCATGCAAAGATGGGCTCAATAAAGGACAGAATGGTAGGGACCTAACAGAAGCAGAAGATATTAAGAAGAGGTGGCAAGAATACACAGAAGACCTGTACAAAAAAGATCTTCACGACCCAGACAATCATGATGATGTGATCCCTAATCTAGAGCCAGACATCCTGGAATGTGAAGTCAAGTGGGCCTTAGAAAGCATCACTACAAACAAAGCTAGTGGAGGTGACGGAATTCCAGTTGAGCTGTTTCAAATCCTGAAAGATGATGCTGTGAAAGTGCTGCACTCAATATGCCAGCAAATTTGGAAAACTCAGCAGTGGCCACAGGACTGGAAAAGGTCAGTTTTCACCCCAGTCTCAAAGAAAGGCAATGCCAAGGAATGCTCAAACTGCCGCAAAATTGCACTCATCTCACATGCTAGTAAAGTAATGCTTAAAATTCTCCAAGCCAGGCTTCAGCAATATGTGAACCGTGAACTTCTAGATGCTCAAGCTGGTTTTAGAAAAAGCAGAGGAACCAGAGATCAAATTGCCAACATCCAATGGATCATGGGAAAAGCAAGAGAGTTCCAGAAAAACATCTACTTCTGCTTTATTGACTATACCAAAGCCTTTGACTGTGTGGATCACAATAAACTGTGGAAAATTCTGAAAGAGATGGGAATACTAGACCACCTGACCTGCCTCTTGAGAAACCTGTATGCAGGTCAGGAAGCAACAGTTAGAACTGGGCATGGAACAACAGACTGGTTCCAAATAGGAAAAGGAGTATGTCAAGGCTGTACATTGTCACCCTGCTTATTTAACTTATATGCAGAGTACATCATGAGAAACACTGGGCTGGAGGAAGCATAAGCTGGAATCAAGATTGCCAGGAGAAATATCAATAACCTCAGATATGCAGAAGACACCACCCTTATAGCAGAAAGTGGAGAACTAAAAAGCCTCTTGATGAAAGCGAAAGAGGAGAGTGAAAAGTTGGCTTAAAGCTCAACATTCAGAAAACTAAGATCATGGTATCTGGTCCCATCACTTCATGGCAAATAGATGGGGAAACTGGAAACAGTGGCAGACTTTATTTTTCTGGGCTCCAAGATTGCTGCAGATGGTGACTGCAGCCATGAAATTAAAAGCCACTTACTCCTTGGAAGGAAAGTTATGACCAGCATAGACAGCATATTAAAAAGCAGAGACATTACTTTGCCAACAAAGGTCCATCTAGTCAAGGCTATGGTTTTTCCAGTGGTCATGTATGGATGTGAGAGTTGGACTGTGAAGAAAGCTGAGCACCGAAGAATTGATGCTTTTGAACTGTGGTGTTGGAGAAGACTCTTGAGAGTCCCTTGGACTGCAACCAGTCCATCCTTAAGGAGATCAGTCCTGGCTGTTCATTGGAAGGCTGATGTTGAAGCTGAAACTCCAATACTTTGGCCACCTGATGCCAAGAGCCGACTCATTTGAAAAGACCGTGATGCTGGGAGGGATTGAGGGCAGGAGGAAAAGGGGACGACAGAGGATGAGATGGTTGGATGGCATCACCAACTTGATGGACATGGGTTTTTGGATAGACTCCAGGAGTTGGTGATGGACAGGGAGGCCTGGCATGCTGCAGTTCATGCGGTCGCAAAGAGTTGGACACGACTGAGCGACTGAACTGAACTGTTAACAAGATTGATCACCTTCATAAATAGAAAGTGAAAGTGAAGTTGCTCAGTCGTGTCCGACTCTTTTCGACCCCATGGACTGTAGCCTACCAGGCTCCTCTGTCCATGGGGTTTTCCAGGCAATAGTACTGGAGTAGATTGCCATTTCCTTCTCCAGGGGATCTTCCCTACCCAGGGATCGAACCCGGGTCTTCCACATTGTAGACAGACACTAGTTCTGGCAAATTAATAAGTGAAACCAGTAGTGAAACCACCAGTCCATAGAAAAATATAAATGAACATTAAACATAGGAAAAGATATTCAACTTCACTCATAAAGAAATTCAACTAATATCAAGAGACCATTATTAAGTTTCAAATTGGCAAAATAGTTAACAACACACAATACTAGATGATTCACAGAAAATGGACTAAACTGGCAAAGTCTTTCAGCAGGACTATCTGGTGATACTCATTAGTTTTTAAATGCTCATTCCTCTTGATTCAATAATTCCATTCCAGGGATCTATCCCACTAACTTACTCTCACAAGTAAGCCAACATTTACTTACAATAAGTTAAGTGAATATTATTGTAGTAGCAGGAAATACAATGGGAGGGAGAAGGTCCACCCACTAGGAAATAAATTTTGAAATGCCCACATGATGGCATATTCCACAATCATTCTTTTTAAACAAGGAAGACCTATATGTGCTGAAGAGGCTTCCCAGGGAACTCGATGGTAAAGAATCCACTTGTCAATGCAGGAGAAATGTGTTCAATTCCTAGGTCAGGCATATCCCCTGGAGGAGGAAATGGTAACTTGCTCCAGTATTCTTACCTGGAAAATGCCATGGGCAGAGGAGACTGATGGGTTACAGTCCATGGGGTCACAAAGAGTGGGACACAACAGAGCAACTGAGTACGCATGCATGCATATGTGCCGATAGGTCACTGGTTCCAGAGAAAGTTCCAGAACAATGTATATAAAATCCTGTTTAGGCAGGGGGAAAAGGGATATTCATAAATATATGTATACATACTGCTTAGTCACTTCAGTGGTGTCCGACTCTGTGCAACCCCATGGACTGCAACTTGTCAGGCTCCTCTGTCCATGGAACTCTCTAGGCGAGGGTGCTAGAGTGGGTTGCCATGCCTTCCTCCAGGGTATCTTCCCGACCCAAGGATCAAACCCAGGTCTCCTGCATTGCAGGCAGATTCTTTACCGCTGAGCCACCAGGGAAGCCTGTGTGTGTGTTTGTGTGTGTGTGAAGTTTTCTTGAGATACACACCACCAACTTTACTGCTAAGCTGTGGAAACTGGGTATTAAGAGGGGGTCAATCAGGGAGATTTTAGTTTCTACTTATTAACTTTTCTATACTGTTTTAATGTTTGTGCCATGAGCAAACATACTTTGCTCATACGAAAATTAAAAAAGGCTTTCAGAGAGATGAGAAAGCTCTGGTTTTCTTGGTGAATTTAATTATCTCCGCCACTTCACTTTTTTATTTTTAATGTTAGATGAGCTTATTGTAGGGAAAAAAGCATAAAGTATAGATTGTCAACCAGAGACAAATATAAAAATCATTCATGATCCCACAATCAAAATATAATTACTGTTAATAAGTACATGTGTATGCATAAGTGTGGTTTATATTTTAGATTATGTGTTTTTTTACCCTGCCCTGAGTCATTCCATTAGTATAAATATGCTAGTATCTTCCAACAACAACATTAAATATTAATACTAGTATCTCCCAACAACAACAGTAAAGCCCTCCCTTGACGCAAATCTCCCTCGAAACTGCACTACTTTTCTGCTCCCCTTTGAAGAAGTATTTCTTAAAAGAGTTGTCTTTACATGCTGTTCCGACTTCATCCCTTCTCATTCTCTCCTCAAGTAACTCTAAACAACTTTCTTCACTCTTTTGCCAAGAACAACTTCTGCCAAGATTACCAGTGACTCCCTCCCAACTCCATCAACGTGGCCAAACACAATGGTCAATCCTCAGCCCCCATCACACACAGCCCTCCTCTGGCAACATGAACACAGTTATTAACTTACTTCCCTAGAAAGTCTCTTTTTGCTTGACCTCAGCGGAAAACGTAACCTTTCTCTTTTGTAGGCTTTCTCACCTTAATCAGGGCCTTCTCAGTCACCTTGGCTAGTTTCCCCCCACCTCCCCAAACTCTAGACATTGAGGGGCTCAACAGCTAAATTCCAAGACATCTCCCTTACCGGGTATGAAAGATGCACTTCTCCCATTCAGTCTTTTAAATACATATATACATGCAATATATAATATATATAACTATATATTATATATAAAGTTATATATATATACATACATATATATATATATATATATCGTCCTCCCTAGAGCAGCCACTAAAAAAGTGCAGTGGATAAGTCTACAAAGGTAATATATAAATTAACAGATTAAGTGAAAGTCGCTCAATCGTTTCCAACTCTTTGCTACCCCATGGACTATACAGCCCATGGAATTCTCCAGGCCAGAATACTGGAGTGGGTATCCTTTCCCTTCTCCAGGGGATCTTCCCAACCCAGGGATCGAACCCAGGTCTCTTGCATTGCAGGCAGATTCTTTACCAGCTGAGCCACAAGGGAAGACCAAAAATACTGGAGTGGGTAGTCTATCCCTTCTCCAGTGGATCTTCCCAACCCAGGAATTGAACCTGAGTCTTCTGCACTGCAGGCAGATTCTTTACCAACTGAGCTATCAAGTGGGGAATAAATTAACCACAACGAAGGAAGAAAACGAGGTATAAATGAACAATAATCAGGAACACAGAAGAGAAACAGCAAAATTACAGACTTAATTCTGGCCATATCACTGATCATATTAAACATAAATGTACTACACACCCCAATGAAAAAGCAGAGGTTGTCAGCAACAGGAAAAGACTGAAAGGAGAAGACAGTTTAAAATGATACTAGGGTACAGCCACTATGGAGACCAGTGTGGAGATTCCTTAAAAAACTGGAAATAGAACTGCCATATGACCCAGCAATCCCACTGCTGGGCATACACACCGAGGAAACCAGAATTGAAAGAGACACATGTGCCCCAGTGTTCATCACAGCACTGTTTATAATAGCCAGGACATGGAAGCAACCTAGATGTCCAACAGCAGATGAATGGATAAGAGAGCTGTGGTACATATACACAATGGAGTATTACTCAGTCATTAAAAAGAATAGATTTGAATCAGTTCTAACGAGGTGGATGAAACTGGAGCCTATTATACACAGTGAAGTAAGCCAGAAAGAAAAACACCAGTACAGTATACTAACGCATATATATGGAATTTAGAAAGATGGTAACGATAACCCTGTATGTGAGATAGCGAAAGAGACACAGATGTATAGAACAGTCTTTTGGACTCTGTGAGAGAGGGTGAGGGTGGGATGGTTTGGGAGAATGGCATTGAAACACGTATATTATCATATGTGAAACGGATCGCCAGTCCAGGTTCGATGCATGGTACAGGGTGCTCAGGGCTGGTGCACTGGGATGACCCAGAGGGATGGGATGGGGAGGGAGGTGGGAGGGGGGTCCAGGATGGGAAACACATGTACACCCGTGACGGATTCATGTCAATGTATGGCAAAACCAATATAATATTGTAAAGTAATTAGCCTCCAAAACAAATACAAAATTAAATAAATAAATAAATTTTTTAAAAGAAAATGATACTAGGCAAACAATAAAAAGAAGGCTAGAGGGGTTGTTTTAATAAGCTTGAAGACAGTAATGCTTTATAATAAAAAAAAAAGTTAATTTATTAGGAAAAGTATAAAATTCACAAGCCTGAAAGATCAAATTGTAAAATTTCAAAATACATAAGGCAAAAATTGAAAGAATTAAAGAGAGAGTTCCACAAATTATAGTTGGAGATTCTAACACCCCTCCATCAACTGTTGATAGAACAAGTCAACCAAAATCAGTAAGGAGATACAAGATACAGACATTAACCATGTGGACCTAACTGACATTTACAGAACACTAAATCCAGCAATTGCAGATACTTATTCTTTCCAAATGTACACAGAACATTCACCAAACAGATCATGTGCTGAATCACTGGGGGAAAACTCTCCAGTAATGACAGCAAGATGGAGAACTAGAAGGTCTCTGCTCATCTTCCTCCAAAAAACAATGAAGAAACAACTAGATCCCAATGAAAACGGCAACGATGGAGCTCCAGAACACAACAAAGAGGCAGAAGAAACTCTGTGGGACACAAAAATCGAGGGCGGATGCATAGAAAAGCATCCCCTTCCTTCTGTTTGAAGACAATATGAGACTCTCCCCCACGTAAGACAACACGTGCTGAACTCAGGGTCTGCCCCTGCCTACCCTCCTGCCATCAGGCCGATAACTAGGTTAAGTCACAGCATAACCCAACCAGGAAAGTGGAAGGAAAGGGACAATACACACACACACACACACACACACACACACACACACACCAGGAGCCAGGAGATCCATCAGGACCCACAGGAGCATGCTGCTTGGGACCACATCTGTGGGGATTTTGATCAAGGAGGCTGGGGCACCACCAGCCATTGCTGGTAAAGGTTAGCCATGCAGCAGCTATGGTGGAAGGTCACTCATTGCTCCAACAAGCAGGGTATGATTAGCCACCTGATGCTGGGTTCAAGATCTTCACACAAGACCTACAACTGCAAGAAAAATACACACAAAGTCTCTGCCTTTGAGGGATGTCCAGCATGGAAAGAGCAGAAATAAATGGGAAAGGTAACAATATAAGTGTATGAGTCCACACTGAGAGGGGTGCTGGGCAGGCTATGAATAGATTCTGAGATGGCAAATGAGATGCCCTGAACTTCCCCGAAAAGGCTAACATTAGGTGAGACTCAAAGAGCAAGAAAGAGATTAGCATGGGAGATAGCTCCAAAGCAGGTCAGAGCTCAGGTGTGTGCCACACACCAAAGGGGATTGGAATGAGGGGAGCTGGAATGTGGTAGGCAAGGGGATGGGGTTGGAGAGGGTCAGCAAAAGCCAGATTATACCAGGGTTTTAGCTCACGCCCAAACCTTTAGAGTCCGTGCAGATGCAGCACAGTGGAGGGTTTCAGCAGGGGAAACCGTGAAAGGACTGACGGTTTTAAATGCCCATACTGGCCGCAGCACCAGAACTGACTGGGGTGAGAAAAATAGACCAGACGGAGAGCTATTAAAGTCCAGGAGTAGGACTTCCCTGGTGGGCGAGTGGTTAAGAATTCACCTGCCAATGCAGGGGACATGGGTTTGATCCCGGCCTGGGAAGACTCCACATTCCTCGGGGCAGCTAAACTACTGAAGTCCGCGTGCCCTAGAGCCCATGCTCTGCAAAGAGAAGATATTGCAGTGAGAAGCCCATGAACCGCAACTAGCGAGTAGCCCTCGCTTGCTGCAACTAGAGAAAGCCCACACGCAGCAACGAAGACCGAGCACAGCCAAAAATAAATAAGTAAAACTAAAAAAAATAAAGTATGGGAGCAGTCGGGAATCACCACAATGGTGGCCTGCAGTCAGGGAGCAGGTCTTAAAACCTCCCTCACTTCTGACACCAAGTGCAAATTGGGGGTCCTCAAGACCACGCTGAGGTTTGATAATCTGCTAGAACTTAGGGCTCAAGAAAGCTGTTATACTCGTGGTTACGGTTTATGGTTTATTACAGTGAAAAGATAGAGGTTTAAGTCAACCAGGGAGTCCGGGAGGACACAAAATGTGGGGGCTTCTACGTCCCCCTCTCCCTAGAGTTAGGACAGCGCTGCTTCCATAGCACCAATGTGTGGTGACATTGCCAACCAGGGACGCCCTCAAGCCTTGGGGTCCAGACTCTTCACTGGCGTCTGCCATGGAGGCACCTTGGTGCCCATGTGGCTGACCGCAGTCTAGTCCCTGTAGAAGTCAAGCTTATGCCGTATGACCCAAACTCCTACCCACGCCCACTCATGTGTTTCTGTGGCCCAGAGCTCCACCTTATATCACTTTACTGGTATGGCCCAAAGCTGCCAGGGCTTATAGATTACTTTCAATGGGCCGAGGGCAAAAAAAACAGACTTCTTTTGGGACAAGGTTAAATCCTCTGCTACATGGCCAGTATCCCTGAAGTCCAGCTTTGTAAGCCAGATAGTCTCTGGCATTTTGTGGGAGTAGATAAAGAATCAGACTCCAGAGTGATGGTCCCAGATCCTTCTGTATGGAATCACTGTCCACACAGTAGTTGGGGCAAGGAACTGCTGAGGAGTGAGATCCCAGGGCTTGCTGCCCCGGGTCAATTCTGTGAGATATTGTGGCCCCTGACTTTTCTGTCCAGGAGGACCGAGTTTCAGGTCAGTAAAAAAGAAAATAGAAACCTCAAAGGTCACCATGGCACTGGGCAAGGGTGAGAGGCAGTGCAGTAACTGGGGAAGTTACAGACAAGTATTGTTGCCTGGAGAATCCCAGGGACGGGAGCCTGGTGGGCTGCCATCTGTGGGGTCGCACAGAGTCAGACACGACTGACGTGACTTAGCAGCAGCAGCAGCAGCACAGACAAGTAACTCCCAAGAAGCATCACTTCACAGGGAATGTGCGTTAGAGAAAAGACCACTGCTTCTTGCTCCCCAGTTTGCACAATGTGTGTAGGGGGAACTAGAACTACAGCGGACAGAACCTGATGAACACAAGCTGCATGTCCCCAGCGCATGGCCTCTGGATGAAGACTGGGAATTCTTTGTAACTGGTATCAAGTCCAGATTCAAAGGAAGCCCCCAACCCAACTCATCACACCAGGACCTCAAAGCCAGGACTTCCCCTTTGCACCCAAGGCTGAGGGTCAAATCTGGGCAGCCTCAAGCCCTGGATCCTTCCTGGCAGCTACCAGGATTCTCCGCAATTCAGCCTCACCCATTCTGGCTGCCCCATCACTCAGTCACCACCACCAGCCCTCTTTCTGCCTCTGGATCCACCAACAGCCTAGCCAAGCCGAGGGAGCTGGGGGGCTGGTGAGGGCTTTCTGACAGCGAGGATGACCCTGGGGGGCAGGTGAAGGATGCAAGTAGCTCCCTCATCTTGCTCGTCTTCCTGGTGCTGCCTCCTCTCTTCTTTACCTCTTAGGGTCCAGGCACGTAGCACTTGCCTCTCCTCACCCCTACAGACATCATCCGGTTTGTGTGTCTCTCACTTAAACCCTTGCCACCTGGACCACAATGGCCTCCTTTGTTAAGGATACAGAGCCACCTGGGCCAGGGAGAAGGGAGGCAGGGCAGTAGTAACAAAGCTTCCACTAAGGACTATGGGGAGGGGTCCTTCTGACAGCGGATGGGGGAGGCAGAGGCAGTGGCAAGATGCCCCCACTGAGGGCCCAGAACCAACAGTCAAGTGTGTACAGATATGAAGAGTGCGCACAGCCAGCATGAGGCGTGTGTGTCAGAGACTCAAAGGCACCCGCAATCATTTGACGTCCTTGATTTAGACTGATGTTTCTGCACCTCCTGTGAAAGCATTTTATCTCTGCATCTGCCTCATCCACGTGCGCCCCTCTCTCTCCTCCTCACTCTCTTGCACATTCCTTCTCCTCCTTTGGTCTCTCCCCTCTCCGCTCATTCATGGTGATGAGTTTCTATATCTTCCCATCCTGCTCCCCCACCACCTCCTTTCCATGAAAAGAAGCCTCAGACTGTCTTTTATGTAGCAGAAAATGCACACCTGATTTTTTTCTTGTGGAACTCACCCTCTGCCTTTTGTCACACATGCCAAGCCCCAGGATGTACTTGAAAACGGAGCCTGCATGTCCCAAGGGTCGTGCAGAAACTGATGGCTCACTGGAGAGTGTTGTCAGGAAACTCAACAAGGAAGAGGCCCCATTATCACCTTGGGGAGTGTAAAAGCTGTCTCACCAGCTGGGACTGATTTAAAGAAAAGCCTGGACAGCTGCATGCTAAACAATGAAGTTAGAATGCACCTTCATACCATACACAAAAATAGACTCAAAACGGCTTAAAGACAAATATAAGATACAACACCATAAAACTCCTAGAAGAGAACACAGGCAAAACATTCTCTGACATAAATAGTATCAGTGTTTTCTTAGGTCAGTCTCCCAAAGCGATAGAAATAAAACAACAATAAATGAGTGGGACCTAATCAAACTTTTAAGTGCTTGCATAACAAAAGAAACCATAAACAAAATGAAAAACAGACTACAGACTGGGAGAAAATATTTGCAAACAATGTGACTGACAAGGCCTTAATTTCCAAAATATACAAATAGCTCATACAACTCAATAACAGAAAAAAAAAAAAAAGAACAACCCAATCAAAAAATGGGCAGAAGGTCTAAATAGACATTTCTCCAAAGATAGACAGGCGGCCAATAAGCACATGAAAAGATGGTCATGTGCCTAAACATTGAGAAATGCAAATCAAAACTACAAAATAAAAACCACCTTGGTCAGAATAGCCTTCATTGAAAAGCCTACAAATTGCAAATGCTGGAGAGGGTGTGGGGAAAAGAAAACCCTCCTACCCTGTTGGTGGGAGTGTAAATTGGTATGGCCACTATGGAAAGCAGCACAGAGGTTCCTTAAAAAACTAAAAATAGAATTGCCATATGATCCAGCAATACCATTGCTGGGCATATTTCCAAAGAAAACTAATTTGAAAAGATACATGCACCCCAGTGTTCATAGCAGCACTCTTTACAACAGCCAGGACATGGAAGCAAACTGTCCAAGGACAGATAAATGGCTAAAGATTTGGTTTATATACACAATGGAACACTACTCAGCCATAAAAAAGAATGAAATAATGCCCTTTGCAGCAATATGGATGAATATAGACATTATCATACTAAGTGAAGTCAGAAAAAGAAGGTATCTTATATATATCACATATACGATATCAATTATATGTGGGATGTAAACTACAACACAAATGAACTTATCAATGAAACAGAAATAGACTCATAGACATAGAAAACAAACTTCTGGTTACCAAAGAGAAAGGGGGGAGAAATAAATTAGGAGCTTGGGATTAGCAGATACAAGCTACTCTATTTAAGATAGATAGGAACTTCCCTGGTGGTCCAGTGGTTAAGAACCCACCTTGCAATGCAGAGGACATGGTTCAGTCCCTGGTCAGGGAACTAAGATTCCATACGCTGAGGAGCAACTAAGCTTGTGTGACGCAGCTACTGAGCCCACGTCCTCTGGAGCCCGTGTGCCACGATTAGAGTCTGTGCACTGTAACAGAAGACCCCTTATGACACAACTAAGACCTGGCACAACCAAAGAAATATATATAGTTTAAAAATAAATAAACAACAAGGTCCTACTGCATAGCATGGGGAACTACATTCAATATCTTGCAATAAATCATAATGGAAAATAATATGAAAAAGAATACGCATATATATGTATAACTGGATCACTTTGCTATACATCAGAAACTAACACAAGATTGAAAATTAACTGAACTTCAATAAAAAAAAAAGAAAATAAAAAGGAAAGTCTGGAAACTGAGTCAGAGCAGAGAAGCAGTGGAGGGAGACAAAACAGACTGCAGACAAAGGAAGAGCGCCAGCAGCCGCCAGGAGGCCCTTTTCACACCAGGAGCCCCTGGGATGCCCCCACCCTGACTGGTTTCCCTGCAAAGCATAGAGCTCAGCATCTCAGCTGCCCCTCCGGGCCCTCCTCCATGGACACCAGCAGTGACAAAGCACCCCCAGGAGCAGGGTGGCGTCACCGAGCCCCTCCTCCGCTCTTGATGCTGCAGAGAATTTGCAAGTCCCTCACATGACAACACTGCATGTGCTCACCGTCCTCACCTTCTTACTCTCCAGCAAAAGACCAGTTGCCTCTTTCTGAAATGCAGCCACCTCCAGACCAAGCACCCACAGTCTGCCCTCCGGACCCCCAGGGAGGCTTGGCCAGCCCAAGGCATCCTCTATCGTTCAAGCACAGGGGCCCCCACTTAGTCTCTGGAGGCAGAGGTCCGAAGAGCAATGTGGACCCTTTCCGTCTTCATCTCTGACATGAAGCATGAAACTATTTGGTAACAGTAGTGTGTCAGTCTGTTGGGGCTGCTGTTGCAGAACATCATAGCCTGGGGGCCTTATAAACAACAGGAACCTCTCTCACATTTATAGGAGCAAGGTGCTGGTAGATTCCGTTTTAGATTCAGTTTTGGGTGAAGTTCTGCTTCCTGGTTCATAGACAACCATCTTCTCACTGTGTCCAAACACAGTGGAAGGGATGAGGGAGCTCTCTGGGTCTCTTAAAAGGCAACGATCCAGTTTCCACACTTAAGATAATCACCTTCCAAAGGCCCCACCTCCAAATGCCATCACGTTGGGCTTAAGGTTCCAACATATGAATTTGAAGCAGGCACACCAGCATTCAAAGCAGATGGGCATTCACCTTGCAGGGGTTAACAAGGAGTACGTGCCCCCTCACTGTCCCTCCATCCTGCCAACCACCCTCCCGCCACAGGGCCCTTGCACTTGCTGATCCAGCTTCCTGGAACACTCTTCCCCAGAAGAGCATAGGTCACTCACTGGCCTCAGTCAGGTCTTTGCACAGTGTTGCCTTAGCAGAGGGGCCTGCCTAATGTGGAGCAGCAGCACCTCTCAACTTTACTTAGTGTGTGTGTGTGTGTGTGTGTGTGTGTGTTTGCACGTGTTGCCTGTCCCTGTCCACTAGAATGACAAGGACTTGGTTCACAACTAAGCCATATCCAAAGCACCTAGAACCATGTTCAGCAATCAGACACCTTTAATAAGCAATTGTTAAGTAAATGACCGCCGTCAGCATCCCTCCCAGGCTGTCTGCTGCAGATGGTTTAACATATCCATAGCAATGGCTCACAGGAATAACCCAATTCTCTGAGCGTGGGCAGGTTTCTCTCTCCCACCACTTCCAGGACCCATCCCTCTCCCTGCTTCAGCGCAGTCCCCCATCTCCCAGGAAGGAAAGCAGGACAGTCCAGCAAAGAAGTTGCTGCTGCTCCAGCAGTGATGCCTCGAGCTAATTCCTGCCACTGCCAGGGAGGATGTTCCAGTGCTTCTGCACAGATAGAGTAATTACTTCTAAACATAGCTACCTCCCCCGCTGGCACTATCAGATGCGAGCAGGTCCGGTCCAGAGTCAGCCCCCAGCGACCTCCTCCACCTCAGGAGATCTGGATCGTGCAAACAACCCATGGGGGCAGCAAACGGGCACAGACAACCAGACCAACCCAGCCCACCAGCCCTGCCTCCCCCAACTGAACTGGGCCTCCAGATGCTGGCACAGATCAGGGCCTGGTGACCTCAAGGTTTGTCTACCCTGACCTCAGTCTCCTCCCCAGTCTTCCACCCTGCTCACCAATAGCTTGGACTGCCCTGCCCTGGCCCCAACTCTTGCCCAGTTCCACTCATCCAGTGAATTTCCAGGTGTGGGCCTCCCAGGACAGGACTAGCAAGATGAGGGAAGGGGCAAGACAACCTCACAATGAATGAGAGATGTGGAATCCTCAGTCATGATGAAGTCAAGAGGCTGAGAGAGAAAGGCTGGGGGACCCTGGGATGGAGAAGGCAGAGCTAGAGAACTGCAGGCTGGAGCCAAGGGACAGCACCCAGCTGATGTGCCCCCAAAGACCTCCCCCAAATCATGGAAACTGGATACTTTGAAGGCCAGGGTGAAATTGGACCTTGCCCACCTTCATACAACGAGGCACCCTCTCCCAGCCCACAGAGACCTGAGGCTCACTCTTGTAGGGAGTGAATCAGAGAGACCCCAGGCTTGGGGATACCGGCTCAAAGAAGATGAGCTCAAGCACAGTGCTGAGCAGAGGCATATGGAACAGAAGTCTCCATGCTGAGGGTGACAGCCCCACCCAGCTGGCCTCTGCTACCAGTCCCAGAGCACCAGAAGCCAGACCTATCCCCACACCCCAACCCCATCCAAAGCAAGCGATCAGAGGCTCCCTCTTCGCAGAGAATAAAACTGTCCCAGAGAAAAGACCTACAAATATAATCATCCTACAGCAGGGGTCCCAAACCTCCAAGATCTAATGCCTGGTGATCTTAGGTGGAGTTGATGTAATAATAATAGAAATAAATGCACAATAAACATAATGCCCTTGAATCATCCTGAAACTATCCCCTCTCTGAGTCTGGAAAAACTGTGCCAAAAAGGGTGGGAACCGCGCCCTACAGCAAAGCCCATGGTCACTGCCTCTGCCTGCAAGGCCCCTGGACCTTAGCCACGTCCAGGTGCTTTAGACTCCAACAGTGGCATCTGCATCGCGTGCCGGATAGTTTCCCTAAAACCTCAGAAGATTGCTCTGCCCTCTTGCAGCAGGCGGACAGGTCCTGATGCTCACCCTCCCTCTCCCCTACAGCCCTCAGGCAACGACTCAGTGAAGTCAGGGCACCAGTAGCTCCATCAACATCATCCAGGTAGGATCCTTCTGAAGTATGTGTTTTGCCGCACTTCTCAGAGTTCTCAGCAGGACCAAGTTCCAAGCACATGCTTCAGTGCATGACTGAATATCATACCCTCTCTTGGCCTCCTTCCTTTCCATGTTCTAAAACCCCACCCCTCTAGTGGGGTTTCCTTCACCTTCCAAACAAACGGCTTACCCTCGACTCTTCATAACAAGATTGACTTCTGGAGTAACCTAACAGAGACAGTCTACAAGCCCCCTACATAGGCATATACACACAGTGTGCTGACAGTATAAGAAGTTAGAGAGAGAGATCACCAAATATTCGAGACAAGTCTCCATCATGGACAACAGGGACCGAAGTAAGAAATTAGGGGAAATTCGGAACAAGTGCCGGGGGAGTCAGTTGCCTCCTCGATGGCAGTCCCTCTTACTCACATCCTTGAGTCCTCTCTCCCACACGGTATCACGACAGAAGGGACGGTGGCTACTTCTGAGATCAGGCTATAAAAAGCAGCACAGCTTCCATCTTGGTTCTCGCTCTCCCTCTCCCTAACTTTGGAAGAAGCCAACTGCTATGTCCAGCAGCCATATGGAGAAGCCCGTGTGCTGAGGAATTTAGGGCTCTGGCCATCAACCAAGTGACTGAGCTTGAAAGCAGATCCTTCATCTCCACTGAAGCCTTAAATGACTTCAGTCCTGGATGACACATTAGCTACAAATTCACCCTGAGCCAGAACCACCCAGCTAGGCCCTACCAGATACCTGGCTCACAGAAACTGTGAGATGAGAAATGTTTGTCCTTTTATCCCCCTGTGTTTAGGGTAATTTGTTACACAGCACTAGATAACTAGTATAGGTACATACTTCACAAAGAGAAGAAAACTTCAAAGACTGTACCATTAATATGTTCACAGAGATGAGAAAAGCTATTACAGTCCATGAAACAAGAAGAAACAATTAAAGAACAAGAATGCCTTGAAGTAAAAAATATAATAATATAAAAAGTCAATAGAAGCCTTGGAAAATGAAGTTAAAGTTTCCAGAAAGTAGAACAAAAAGGCAAAAAGAAATGTACAATAGGAGATTTTTTTTTCTAATTAAAGAGCTAGATGATGAAGCCAGGAGGTCCAATATCTGACAAATAAGAATTTCAGAAAGACAGCTCAGAGAAAATCAAGAGAATAAAATTATCAAAGAAATAATACCAGAAATCTTCCCAGAACTGAAAGGCATGAGCCTTCAGATTGAAGAGCATACAAAGTATCCAAACAATAAAAGAACAAAGGCACATCTTTATGACATTTTAGAACACCAAGGATAAAAGCTTCCAGAGAGAAAGAAAACCAGGTCATAAAATAGGATCAAAAATTTGAATGGCATCAGACTACTCAACAGCAGCATGGAAACCAGAATTCAGCAGGAAAATGCCTTCAAAATTCTAGGTAAAAATAATTTCAAAACCAGGAGTCTACATTCAAACTGGACATGAGAAAAGAATAAGACATCTCAGGTGTTATAAGAGAATGAGCTCCACCAAGAGTAGGTAGGAAACAAAAGGATGAAGCTGCAAGATCTAAGAAGCATGGGCTCCATCACAGGAGTGAGCAAAGGAAAGTCCTGAACAAGGGCCATGCAGCAGCCTGGAGCAGCCCATACCAGCTGGGGCAGGTGTCAGAAGGCTCCAGGAGTCAGAAGGCTCCAACTTCAGAGGGCTGACCAACTATCCCACAGGACTGACCTCATGGAAGGTTGCATGGGAAGGTATGCTGGAGGGCCAGGGAAAGCCTAAGCAATTATTAACCACAGGATAAATGAAAAGTTGTATCAGAGAAAGAAAGAAAACTGTTGTGGTTATGATAGCTGTGATAAGAAAAACTTGTATGTAGATATAACCAAAAAGTGAGAAGTTATTTGGGCAGAGGAGAGGGAAGAAGAAATGTAAGTAAGTTAAAATCTGATCTATTATACCATCAAAGAAAGATCAATAATGAAGTCTAAAGCTGATGAGTAAGGAAATTTCAATGTATAGGTAATGTTTGGAAACAGAGAACTATTATGGGCTGAATGTTTGTGCCCCTCACAGAAATTCATCCGTGGAAATCCTAACTCCCAATGTGACAGTATTAGGGGATAGCATTAGGCAATGGGGTCTTTGGGAGGTACTTAGGTCGTGGAACTCAAAGGTGGGCATGGCATCCAGCCCCAGGCACAAGACCCTCAGTGTAACGGGTCCATCCTATTATGTGGGCTCCGATGATCACAAAATGAGCGGGTTTTCAAACAAAAATAACTGGACTTTCACATGTAGTAGAATTTTGTCCTTTGGAACATTTCTGTCACCTTGGAGAGGGCCTTTTTTTTTTTTTTTGATGCTACCTATTTAAAATACCTGGGGACGCCTCTTTAAGAGGTGGCCTTCAGAGCCCATGTAAAGTCACCACAAGGACACCAGTGTCCCCCCCTCCCTTCTCCCTGAAGCCACGTTATTCAAATGCCTGTTGGCTGTCTGCACAAAGCAGGCCTCCCCTCTCAGGACTAAGACTTGACTCCATGGAGGCTTTAAAAAGAGTGAACGTCAGAATTCAGATGGAATCCAATGCCCGTGGCCCCAGGTGCGTCTGGGTGCTTGGCTTTGCGGGAGGCCCTGTGCCCTGGACTGCAGCCTGAGCCCCTACCTCGACCAGAACGAAGGGGAAGAAGGCCTGGTGCCTGCGGGGTGCCTTGGGGCCCCGCGCCCCCTCCCTGGGCAGCTCCCTGGACGCCTCTGGGGGGTGGCTGACAGGGCCTAATGAAGCCGCGCAGAAAAGGCACAGTGACTGGTACCTAGAAAGTTCTGTCAGTGTGGGCTGGGCCCACGTGTCCACACCCCTTGTCCTAAATTCAAAAATCCAATTAACTCTGAAAACCTCACGTTTTCTAATTTTGGCGCCAACATGCAAAGTGACCAGCAGTGACCGGCGGCCATTACTTACCACGCTGACTGGAGCCTCGTGGTTTTACACCCTCAGAGCTTCCTGGTGAAGCCTGAACCCCCAGTGGGGACAGGCAGAGGGCGAGGCAGCCACACGGGCGGGGCAGCTGGGCCGTCTGCAGGAACGGCCTCTCAAGCCTGGTTGAGTGAAAAGTGAAAGTCGCTCAGTCCTGTCCGACTCTTTGCGACCCCCTGGACTATACAGTCCGTGGAATTCTCCAGGCCAGAATACTGGAGTGGGTAGCTGTTCCCTTCTCCAAGGGATCTTTCCAACTCAGGGATCGAACTGAGGTCTCCCGCGTTGCAGGTAGATTCTTTACCAGCTGAGCCACCAGGGAAGCCCTCATTTTACTTATAAATGAGCAATTATGGAGGATCAAGGGCTCAGACCCTCCTCTAGCAGCTGTGCCTCCAAATCCTGAAAGTTACTGCAAGGTCTTGGGGGACCAGGCACATGGCCCCTTGGGCGGTCTCAGCACACCGCTCTTTCTCCGGGCTGCACCTTTGAAAGCGGCACCGGCAGGTGGGAGTTGGCACAGTGGACAGAGTGGAAGTGAGGGGGGCGAGGGCAAGGAGCCTCTCTTGGCCTGGGTCCAGCTCGGGTCACCCAGCTGTCATCTCCTCTCGGTGACCTCCCTTGAGGGAGTGCAGCCCCAGACCCCAGAACCTCTTCCATGACATAGTCAATGTATCCTGTTATCTTTCTAAAATCCCAACAAGCCTAAGCGCCAAAACCCACCTAGTTCTGGGGGAGTTCTAGAGCTTTAGGAGAAGGAAATGTGGATGGATATTATGTTACCTTCCAGAACAAGGAACCCCCTAGAACTGCGGGAAAGATGAAAATTCCAAAAATAAGTAGTTTCCAAAGAAAGGTGAGACTATGTCTGCTAAGGATACAACGAAGGTGCTTGAAATGCGGCATCCTAATCCTGAGGGGGCCTCCCCCTAGAAGATGACCAAGAGTCACAGGGCACTGACGGGCAGTGGGCGACATCTTGTTATCAATTGTGGAGACACACTAACCAGGTGCCAGGCACAATCACGCCTGCGTTTAAAATTTGCGACAATACTGAGCTGGAGGCTCTGACCCACAGCCACACAACGAAGGTGGGACAACTCAAGCGTCCCCTTGCCCAGTGCTCCTCAGGGCCCTGCCCAGGGGCTGGCACGGCTCTGCCCAGTCCTCCCCCTCCACCCGCTCCAGTCCCCTCTGGTCCTGCTCCTCCCCTTCTGCTGAGCCAGTCGTGGGCTCCTCCAGTGCACCTGGGCCCTGCAGGCCTCCACTGGACTCCCACCTGCTCAGCTCCCTTCCCCAATCCCCTGCGTAATACAGCATGCTTACACATGCGCACACGCATATGCACACCCATGCACCCCAGAAAGGGTCCTGGCACGTCCGGTGTTTCTCCAGGGTTACACGTTATACTTTGAGCGATTGTCTCCCTAGCACACGTGAGGGCCCAGCAGGGAAGGCACACGTTTTCTTAACAGCTGATTCTCCAGGGCTTGTGTATATTTTGATATGTATTTGTTGAATGAATGAAAGCCTTCCAAGCCTGTGCTTTTACACGCTTCTTTAAGCAGCGTAGTTTAAGGAGGCAGCACAGAGCAGTAGAAACCCAGTGGGCAACAGGACCGCCTGGTTCTGCCCCTCGCTGGTGAACCCGCCACTCTGAGCCTCATTTCCTCATCTGTAGAATGGGAATAACAATAGGAGCTTATCTCACAGAGCTGTTGTGGGGATTGGGTTCATTTATGCAAAGTTCTTAGATAAGAGGTATTAGATGCTATTCCCAGCTTTCAACATATACAGAACACCACACAGCCAGCTGTGCTCAGGCTAAGAACATGCAGAAAGCTGTCTCAGGCACAAAGGGCCTGGGAATCAGGTATGAGGCCCTGTGTTAGTGTCCTGAGGATGCCCTAACAGATGCCATACAAAGGGCTTCAAACTACAGAAATTGATGTTTTTCCCAGTTCTGGAGGCCAGAAACCCAAAATCAGCATCACCAGTCTGAAATCAAGCTGTCTTCGGGGCTATACTCCAGGACAAAAGCCTTTCCTGCCTGTTTCAGCCCCCAGGGGCTGCTGGCCGTCCTGGATTTGTGGCCGCATCACTCAGTCTGTAAGGCCAGCGGCTTCACGGCTCTCTGCTCCATCTTCACGTGGGTGTCTCCTCTGTGCGTGTCAGAGTGTCGGATTTCCCTCTGCCTTCCTCTTAAACGGATACATGTGACTGCTCAGGGCCCACCCAGATAACCCAGGATAGTCACCCGCCTCTAGATCCTTAATCCCATCTGCACTGACCCTTTCTGCAAATAAGGTCACATTCACTGGTTCCAGGGATTGGAACCCGGGTATCTTCGGGGGCCATTATTCAGCCCATCACGGGCCCTATCCGATTCAGAGGCCCTCTCCCCTAATTCACTCCAATCTGCTCTGGCTACTAGGAAAATTGCAGGAGATTTGGGAAGATGCTCTGAACACCAGGATTAGACCCCCCTCCCTCAAGGTAACCATGTGACCTTGAATTAGGCACTTATTCTGAGTCTCGGCTTCCCTAGCCCTCAAGTGAAGGTCAGGGGCCTACTGCGTGGGGTGCTGAAAGGACTACAAGATGAAGCCCCCAGGGTAGGATGACTGATGGGCCTCAGGAAGTAAATGTTCCAGAAGCACCGTTCAGCCATAAAAAAGGAATGAAGCAGTGACACACACTACAACAAGGATGAGATTTGGAAACATGCTAAGAAATAGAAGTCTGACACAAAAGGCCATATATTGTATGATCCCATTTATATGAAATGTCCAGAATAGGGAAATCTATAGAGGCAGAAAGTAGAGATTAGTGGTTTCCAGGGGTTATGGCGGGAGGGGGGGCTTGGGAGATGATAGTTATCATTATCAATTTCAGAGACGATGAAAATGTTCTAAAATTGACTGTGGTGATCATTGCACAACTCTGTGAAGATACCAAATACTCTGTCCATGGGTAAATTCTATGCACAGGAGTTACATCTCGATGAAGCTGTTTTTTAAAAAGAAGTGAAGGGACGCTGGGAATTCATAGAACAGATTCCAGCTGGATTTCCTCCAGCCACGATGACCATAAGTCTCTGAGATGTGTCTGAGGGTGAGAAGGGGAAGTTCCAGCCCATGCCTTCGGCAGAGTTTATTCTGCGGGGAGAAACACGATCCAACCTGCCACACCAGACTTATCCTCTGCTCTGTGATCTCCAGCAGAGATCCTGACAGACAGGGGCACAGTTTTCACTTCAGACAGTCTCTGCCTGTGGAAATACAGAGCAGCTGAACACATTAAACAGCAGCTGATTACGCACAATGCAGGGTCCTGGCGCAATGATTTAATGCAACCTTGAAGGGCATAATTAGGAATCAGGCAGACAGCCGCTTCACTGACGGGGGAGAGACAGGATGGTGGTACCCATGTTGCTCAGAGAGGAACTTGCAGGAATTGTGGGTCACGTTTGGGAGGAAGGTGAAGAGCCTTTTCAGCTTTGTTAGTGAATCATGGTGAGGAAGACTCGTGGAGTGTTATTCAGCTGCAGAGACTGGAGGTCATCTCGTAGAGAAACAAAAGTGAAGGTTCTGGAAAAGTCGGGCTGCTCAAGACCTGCCCAAATCTGAACTGGAGGTCTGCCCTTGAAGCAGAATCTTCATCTATATCCTCACTTCCACTCTCTCACCTGCCTGACCCTGTCCAGCCCCGCATCCTGTCGGCCCCACTTTCTAAATCTTTGCCCTCCACCCACTCACCACTAGTATACCTGCACTCACATCCTCCTGTCAGCTCTGCTTCAGAACAACCCAAATTAAGGCAGCATTTTAACAGAACTGTCAGCAAACTTTTCCTGTAAAAGGTCAGCGTAAATATCTCAGGCACCAGGACTCCCTTGGTGGTCTAGTGGCTAAGACTCCATGCTACCAACGCAGGGGGCCTGGGTTCAAGCCCTGGTTAGGGAACTAGATCCCACATGCCTCAACAAAGTTTGCATGCTGCAACTAAAGATCCTTCAACGCTGCAATGAAGATTGAAGTTCCTTCATGCTGCAAATAAGACCCTGCACAACCAAAATAAATAATAAATATAAAATAATAATAAGATAAAAAACAGCAAAAAAAATTAAGGTCAAGGAAAAAAAAATATATATATATATACATCAGGCACCAAGGGGTATATGGCCTCTGTGGCTACTATTCCACCTCTTGAGAGCAGCAAGCAACTACTGGATACAGCTGTGTGCCAATAAAGCTTTATAGACACAAACAGGCCGTGGGCTGGATTTGGCCCATAGCCCTAGCTTGACAACCCCTGTTACGGTTCACTCAGTCCCTCTGCCCTCTTCCAACAGTGTCCCCACACAGCAGGCAGAGGCTGTTCTTTGCAAAAGGCAGGTCTGATTGTGTCACTTCCCAGCTCAAAGCGCTTCCATGTCTCCCATCACCCCTTGTTACGAGACAAACCCTTTGACTTGGCCTATGGCCTTTTCTGCCTGGATATTCGGGCTTGATTTCAGGCCACTCTGGGTCACCTGGGACATTTTTTCCTGCTTTTCACATGTCTGTCTGCCTCTCAGTCCCTCCAGATACCCGCCCATTCTGTGTCCAATACCTCCTCATCCTTCAGATGTCAGCTGAAACGTCCCCTCTCCAGAGAGGGGCCCTCACATGCCCTGAGCCCACATCAGCTCCCATCACCTGCGTTCCCAGCACCCCTGCACCTGTCTCACCCTCGTCACCATCATGCTTCTCACGTGCTGGGGGCTCCAGTGTTGCCTCACCTGATGACAGCAGCGCAGGCCTGCCTTGTGTCCATCACACCCTCAGCACCTGTCACAAAACAGGAACTCAACACACACACAGTAGGTGAAAGAATAAAAGGACGAAAGGACAAGAAAATCTTAAGTTCTGTATGATGGGATTTTGAAAATGATACACTGACATGATTTTGACACCATACAAAGATGGATTGAAAATACCAGGTAATTAGGAGCAGGTTGAGGGATGTTTCCTAGAAAAGTTCCCCCTCAAAGAGCTTGAAGAATTCGTGAAGCTGTGCTAAAGAATCATGGCAATGGAAAGTGTGTTTGTTGCATAAATGAATTTCCACGCAGCATGACCCAGACCATGAACACTCTGAGTTCAGAGGAAAAAGAAGGTGGCGTGGGCTGGGAAATTACTGGGACTCCTCTCATACACAGACCTTTCCAACACAGAGCTCAGGCTGAGTGAACACAGACGAGAACTGCTACAGGCCATCTTGTTTAACTCTGGGCGGGAGTATGTGGGGGTGAGGAGTCGAGGGGCAATGAGGCTGGGCAGGCCCATAAAGTGAAGCCAGAGTCAAATTGGAGGAATTTCAATGCCCTGCTAAGACGACTGGCTCCCCGGGACATGTTTCCTTCTGCAGGTAATGGGGAGCTGTTGAATGTTCTTGAGCAGAATGTTCCATGCCATGGAAATAGCTCTGTTCCTAGTAAACAACTCTGAAAGCAATAGGGTATGTAGGCGGGGAATGTCAGGGATGGGGGCAACGGGGAGGCCTCGGCAGTGGTCCAGGTGGGAGATAAGGGAGGACTGCAAACGAGGATGCAGGAAGTGAGGCAAGCAGGTCAAGGGGCATGGAGAAGAAAGAGCACAGGGGGGGAGTGGGAGGTGGCCTGCAGGCGGAGCCCTGACTCCGGCAGACATGGGAGAGGCCCCACCGCGTGTGTCATGAGCACCAAGATGAAGAACCAGGGAGGCCAAGGGAACCTGGGCCCCCTTCCTTTCCCCCCCACTTTTTTTTTTTAAATTTATTTGACCATACTGGGTCTTAGTTGTGGCATGTGGGATCTAGTTCCCTGACCAAGGATTGAACCCAGGCCCCCTGCCCTGGGAGCTCAGTGTCTTATCCACTGGGCCACCAGGGAAGTTTCTCCTTTCACTCTTAAGGAGTTAAATCTGACCAGAAATTCATAGCTCAGAGCCACTGACAGCCTCCCCGTGTCTCTGCTTCTTGGTCCATGAGAGCAGGCAGTCAACATGAAGTACAGGTGACCGCGTGTTGAGACAGGAAGACATGTGTGATGTGACCCTGTCCTGGGAGTCAGGAGGATGGGGCAGGACCTCCACTCCCACCACATCCGGACTCTCCAGGATGCTGTCCTCCTGCAGCCACCCTCAGTGGGAACGTGAGGGGAAGGCAGGAAGCAGAGCACAGTCCTGACCCCATAACCAGGTCCTCCTTCCAGGTGCCGGGGGCTCTTGACAAGGGATCCCCTCAGAGGAGCACAGCCGGGCAGGGCAAGGGGTGGCAGGCACTGGGGTTGCCGGGTGCCTGCTGGTCATCCCCTGGACCGAGGTTAACTTCCTGGCCTTGGTGAAGACACTGGGTTCTTTATGCTGATGTGCCCAAGTCCTTTGCCATCCTGGAGGGCTCCACCCAGTCCAGACACATTTGGGCCAAGGTACCCTGTCCCCTCACACCGCGCGCACACACACACGCGCGTATTTGTGCTCAAGGTGGCACAGAGCACAAGAGCAGATCTACCTGGAAACAGGCTCCTGACATAGTGCACTGTTGGTGGCGAGGGCTGAGAGGGGCTGGCGGGACAAGTTGGGAGACAGAGGGGAAGGAGGAGAGGGGTAAAGGAAGAGGAAGACGAGGGGAGGAGGAAGCATGTACCCAGCGATTGGAAACCTCCTCTGACCTGGTTCTCAGTGGCCTGTTCTGGGAGCCCAGAGAGAGACTGAAGAGGGTCTTCAAGCCCCCAGGTTCCCCACCTCACCCCCACGTACTCTTAGCATGTTCTCAACATCCCAGCCACACAGACCAACCCTGGATGGATTCTAGGAGCCCACACAGTGCAGGGCTGGACACCAACACCCACATCATTCCACCGTGGAACATTCTGAGGTCACTAAAACAATCAGTCTTGGAACACTAAGGAAAGAAAGTGGGCGGGGGGGGCCAGATGAGCACCCTCAAGGGTCTGCTTCCAGGGTTTTTAAAGGAGGCCTCATCTCCCTCAGGTAGATGCTTCGAGGCCACACTGAGGGGCACGTGTCAGCAGGATCTGGTCCCTCCTGGGGTCACAGATGGCACAGAGCCCCTCAAGTCCACATAAGCCCATGCCTCAGAGAATGAGACCAAGGGTGAAAACAGTTTGCTCATCTGTAAAAATAATAAATGAGACCCTTTGGCCTCAGTGGCCCCAATACAGGCAGCACGGGAGAAGAACTTAATTTACTCATGGGATTTTTTTTCCCTTTGAGCTGGAAATTCACTGCTATAGAAGGGAAGGACTCACAGTGCTCGTAAAAGAAAGAGACGGAGGAAGACCTAGAAGGGAGTCCGGAGTGGCTCTTCATCTGTCTCCTGATTTACACATGGACAAAGACACGCTTCCTCTCTCCCTCCCTCTCTCAACATGTGATGCATCACACTTGCACCCCTGGATCATTTCCAACACCTGCGTGCACCCCTTAACCTTCATCTTCTCCAGGTTCCAGACGCCCCTGGAGGTTGGTGAGGGCAGCACAGGTGGGGAACCTGGACTCACACAGGTGACAGCAGGCAGGTACTAGGTGACCCCTCCAAGACGGCGGCATGAGGTTGGCACCCTCCCACCCCGGGGGTGGGGAGTGATACCCGTTCCTGCTGCTCTGAGGCCTCCCCTCCCCCTCCTGTAACTCCATCCCCATTTATCTCTGTGTCAGCTGCTCAACACATCCTTTTAAACCAGTGTGCACACATGGCAACAGTATCCACCCAACAGGCATGTGTATTCCTGTTCTAAAAGCAAAAGGAGATGGTGGTGGGGGTGGGGGGTGCAGACAGGCCAAGCTGAAACCCTACCAGGGCCTGGAGAGGCATCAAGGGTCATCGAGGTGGGGATGGGCATCCTTGCATGGGTCGCAGTCCAGCGCTTGGCCTCAGGATAAATCTGCTTGTAGACATAACTGCTCCCAACACCTGTAGGGCCCTGGGTCCAGATGGGGGCAATCAGGATAGGGGCAGATGAACCCAGCCTGCTGCCCATCATTTCAGAGGAGGCAACCACGGGTGGGTTTTTAACAGCAAGAAGTCAGTGTGCTTGTCGCATCTCCCAGCAGCCCAAGGGAAAAGCTGGACTAACAATTTTTTTTTAATTCAGGTGAAATTCACATACATAAAATTAACTATTTTCAAGTGTACAATTCAGTGGAATTTAGTGCATTCATAATGCTGTTCCACCACCCTATCTAGACCCAGGACATTTTATCCCAGTCCCAGGAGGAAACCTCACATCATATAACAGTCACCCCATCCCCCTGTCTGACCCTCAGGCCCCTGGAAACCACCAAGCTGCTCCCTGTCTCCATGGATTTGCCGGATCTGGACATTCTGTATAAGTGGAATCGTGCAACTTCACCCTCTTGTGTCAGGCTTCTTTCTCTGTGCATTTCCAGTCCGGCCCTGTTATAGAATATCGCAGGGCTCATTCCTCTTTATGCCGAAACAATATGGGCTAGATCCTCGCAGGTGGCTCAGTGGTAAAGAAAGGGGAGGCTGACGGAGGACCCTAGGGTGAAAAAGGCTGCCTTTTGTCTGAGGTGTGTCTGAGGCTGGCTTGCCTCCCTGAACAGGGAAAGCCACATCACTGCCACCTGGTGTGATTGCAAGAGAGCCTGACACCACGTTCAGATCCTACCCAGCCACAACGCCACCCCCAAGTAAAAGTGCAGAGCTAGCCACTAAAGGCAGACCGCGGCTGGTTATACCCGACTCAGCCTTGGGTTGCCTGTGCCTGCTTCCTGCCCCTCTACATCTGCATTTATGCGCCCCTCTCTGGCTGTAGGCTCCTAGGGTGATAAAAGATTTTATGCCAACTATCGGCCGTGCAATGAGCTAGGTGTTTTATAAGCGTCATCACATGTTGTCCCTCCTGCAAGCTCTCGCAGTAAGCATCATGCGCAGATGGAGAAACCACAGCTCAGAAAGCTGAACCTGTTGCTCGCGCAGAGCTGGGATCCAGGATCCAGGCCCGCTCCTTCACACCCCTCCTCCCCTGAGGACAGGGAGTCCTGTCTCAAGAGTCCTTCTGGTGCTACGTCACTCACTGCCTCAAGAGTTGCCAAGCCCCTCCTGCATGCCCCCCACTCCCCACACTGTGCTCATGGAACCTGGGCAGATACATGTTTTGCTTTAGCAGATTCTGCTGAACAGTTTTGCAAATGGCTTATTTCGGTTTTCACTCTCACGAGACATGTACGGATGTTCCCATTGTCCTAGGTCTTTATCAACCCTCGAGGTCACCAGTCTATTCATTCTAGCCATCCTGATGGGTTTAGAGCAGCGTCTCAGGTTGCGTTTCCCTGATGACCAATAAAGCACTTTGTGAAGTGCTTAGTGTGTCTTTCCCAGTTTTCTATGAACATTTTTGGCTATGTATTTTGCAAGTGTCCTCTGTAGCTTTGTGACTGTCCTTTGCACTCCCTTTAAAAATTTTTTTTGTTTATTTGTTTATTGGTTGCAGCGTGCAGCGTGTGGGATCTTAGTTCCCTGACCAGAGATCGAACTTGTGCTCCCTACATTGGAAGGTGGAATCTTAACCACTAGATTGCCAAGGGAAGTCCCCATCTTTCCACTCTCTTAATGGTATCTTTGGTAAACAGAAGCTCTCAATTTTCATACAACCCAATTTATCACTTTTCCTTAATAGTTTTCTCTCTTTTTATCATGAAGATATTCCAGATTTTTTTCCTATGTTATCTTCTAGAAAGTGGAATTGATTTTCATGTATGGTGTGAGGTAGGGATAAAGCTTCCTATTTAACGCCCGNNCCTGCCCCCACCGCCCCGGTGGTTATCCAATTGGCCCAGCACCATTTATGGCAAATCATGCCCCTTCCTCAGAGTGCTGTTGTATATCACATGCCCACGTATGCTGGGTCTGTTTTGGGCTCTCTGCTTCTCATTGTTCTATTTGTCTATCTTCCATTCGAATTTTTTTACTCTCTCTTTGGTGATGGTTAACATGCAGCCAGGGTTGAGAACCATTCACCTGGGAATTTGCAGTTCATGATGAGAGATCTGGATGTAGTCTAAGTGCAAGTAAGTAGATGCCCATAAAAGATTTTCAGAGGAAAAATAGATTAAATTTAGGACATGGGAAGAATGATGCTAGAACCTAGGGGAAAGCTCCCATGGAGTGGCTGGGAAAATTGGGTAACAGGCCCGAAGCCAAGACACTCAGAGCAATCCACCCTCCTCTCCACTCCCTCCCTTCTCCCCCTGTTGACCTCCAGATCCCCTCAAGCCAAAGTACACAGAAGGAAACACAAACACAAGAAGGAAAGCTTTCTGCTTGGGCCACTGGCCACGCTTGAGGAAATCTGATCCCTCCTGCAGCCACATTTTATTCCCAAGTCGCCATAGTACTTCCTGTAATTAATGGCTAGGTTTTAATTAAACATTGATTAGCCCCTAATTAGTCTAATGATTAGTCTGGGGGAGGAGACAGGGCTGTCAAACCCCATAAAGGAGGCGGGGGAGATAATGAAAGATTATGGCTTAGGTGAAAATGCTATTTCTCCCTCCCTCCAGGCCAAATGTTTTCTATAATTTGGGTCTATTATAAATGATGCTTTCAATGTGAATTTTTCTAATCGGTTTGAGTCTGATGAAGTCCCAGGTGACTGATGCAAGGAAGATTGAATCTATTCGCCTTTTCATCAGATCTCAGCCTCTTAATGCAGCTAAAGAGCCTTTTCCCACTTAGAGAGGAATTAGTTTCTGTCTTCACAATGAAGTCATCCTGGGCTGAGGCTGTCCCCTCCCTAGGCCTTTGTGGGGGGCTCAGTCCTTGCCAAGGACTTCTGGGATGCAAGAGTACTGAGACTGTCTCCCCAGAGCAAATTTTACAAGTACCCAGTGCCCTGTGTCACCCTCTCCTCATTCTTCTCCTTTTTACCTACACCTCCCACCACGTTGAGGCAGCTCTGGTTTTATTCTGAAAATGGAATACCAGTCATGTGTAATTTGCTTCCAATAATGGATGCATGCAGCCTCCCCTGACTCTCAGCCAAAAAGAAAGGTTGAGTTGCCGCACATGGACACAGCTCGCAGTAAATTGCGTTTGAAGTTAATCTATTAGAAGTCAACTATGCAGCAAATCTAGGGGGGAGAAAAATGATTCTATGATACTGGTTAATCATCCCCAGTGTATCTTTTGTAAGTTTGAATTTACGCAGAACAATACAAGATTTCCTCAAAGCCCTGTGTTGAGCAAAAAGCTCAGGGGAGGAGAGAGGCATGAAACCTGAAACCCAGAAAGGCTTAGGGTCAGGGAAAAGATGCTGGCTTTGGAAGAAGGCTTCCCAGGTGGCACTGGTGATAAAGAACTCTCCTGCCTATGCAGGAGACATAAGAGACTTGGGTTCGATCCCTGGGTCGAGAAAGATCCCAATGAGAAGGAAATAGCAATCCACTCCAGTATTCTTGCCTGGAGAATCCCATGGACAAAGGATCCTGGCAGGATACAGACCACGGGGTTGCAAAGAGTCGGACACGACTAAAGCGACTTAGCACAGCGCGGAGGAAGGAAGGTCCTGACAAGCCAGACCTGCCAACTTGAGAAGCCCCAGCATTTGCCCTTGGGGGTTCCTGGTGCTATCAGAAACACTCCAGCCAAAAAAGGGCCTAAGGAAGCTTGGGAACCATTGGAAATACTCACAGTTTTACCACAGTTGAAATTGTGGTAAAATACACACAATCTAAAATTTAGCATTTTAACTATTTTGAAGTGTACAGTTCAGCGACATTAAGTACACTCTCATCATTGTGCAGCCATCACCACCATCCATCTCCAGAACTTTCTCACCTTCCCAAACAAAAACTCTGTCCCCATTAAACACCCCCTCCCCTTCCCCCCACCACACCATCTCTATGAATTTAACTCCTCTAGTTACCTCATATGAGCAGAATCAGACAGCGTCTGTCCTTCTGTGATGGGTTTTTTGCCCTTAGCAGCATGTCCTCAGAATTCATCTATGTTGTAGCAGGTGTCAGCATTTCCTTCTTTTTCAAGTCTGAGTAATATTCCATCCTGTGGCCGGACCATTTTTTGTTTGTTCATCCACTGATAGACACTGGGTTGCTTCCACCTTTTGGCTATTGTAGGGAACACTCCCCCTGTCTGATCTAGGAGGCAAATTTAGTTATTTGAGTCTTCAGATGAAAGATTCCGTTACGCAAGACTGTGTTAATCCCTGATATCTCTGTCTATATAAATAGACAAGGATACCAGAGAGTTATACCCCTTTTATCAATTTTACTTATCATTTTCCAATAGCTTTTGCCACATGGAAAATAGGAAAATAAGCACATGGGAGATATTCAACACAAACTTGAATCGTCTTACTGAGACTTGGCCATATTCAGCCTCTTCACCAGGCAGCATGAGAATAAGCATGAGTGTGTTAAGTCAATGGGGCTTGGGGACCACTTGTTATGGGAGTCAGCAGGCCTGACTGATACACCTCCCTGTACAACCCTGGGGCAGCCTCCAGCCCCGTGAATGGGGATTCAGGCGTCAGCTTCAGAGGGGCCTCTGCCCTGATGGAGAGCACCCTCACGCCATGGGCTGTTTCCATGCCTGTGCACAGTGACCATGCCCACAAGGGCTCAGCCGCGTCCCTGGTGCTGGAGGAAAGGGCACCTCAGGAGCAGGGAGCGTGGCTCCGTGGGGACAAAGCCAGAGGCAGGGAGATCATCATGAGATCCCCACTGTCCTGCCAGCCCCTTGAGGGTCCAGACAAAATGGAAAGCATCATTGGAAAGTAGGCAAGCACCAAAGCACCAAAATGGAATGCAGGCAAAGACCCAGCATCAGATGCCCGAAGGAGAAACAGAGATCCGGTCAGATTTGAGACTTAGCTTCAAAAGGTTGACACGGCAGCATTATTGCCACCTGAGGCACAGAAACTTAAGACTTTCAAAATCCATCTTCCTCTCAAAAAGAAGCCCCCGTTGAGATCAGGGACAGCCAGCCATAGCTGTGATTGCCGACCACTCCTATTTAGGGAGAAAGAAAGAGAAGCAGTCATCATGTGGCAGGGAGACTCCTCCGGGGTCACTAAGCCCCTGGCCTGAGCAGGAGGCAGCAGCTGAACGGCAAATACACCCTATCCTTTGGTACATGCCCCCCCACCTCCTTCTCCAGTGCTCACTCTTTCCTGACCTGGCCATTTGGAGGTTGCGCCCCCATCCCACCAGCCCCCACACTGACCCAGGTCCCCGCACCCACGAAGCTCATCCGCAGACTCACAGGTGCAAACGAAACCGATGGACCTACTTGTGCTCAGTCAGAGGCAGGCATCCGGGCAGGTGCAAGTTGGAGACTGTGACTTTTCAGCTGGAGGGGGCCCCAGGAAAGCTGGTCTTCATTCTTCACAGGACTTGTCAGGGCAGGGATGGACCCAAGCCAAGGGTCCCAGTGTGGGTGGAGCCTACGAGGGAATCAGGAAACCTGCGGATTCCATAAGGCCCAGCTAAATGGCAAAGTCATCATCAGGACCCAAGGCTGCAGGCATCTCCCTGGTGAAGCTGAAAAGGGACTGGGCTCTGCCTTAACCCTGGGGCACTGTCCAGGAACACAAGCTCATCCCCTTATTGTTTCCTTTAACTAATCATGGAAATAAATGCTAACGACCTACCTACCTGAGGCTAAGCCCCACTCCAGGCAGTGTGGGGAATTCATTAACTAATGGGTGAGTCTAGGCTCGAGGTAGGAGACCCTCACTGCTGGAAGGCTATGAGCAAGTTTCAGGAGCTCAGGGATAGAAGGACCACTTCTAACTGAAGATGCATGGAAGGCTTCCTGGAAGAGGTGACATTTCAGTGGCACGCTGAAGGATGTGCAGTATTTCAAAGGGCGGAAATATCCCAGGCACGTGCCCCACAAGAAGGTCCTAGGTCAAGGCAGAAATTCAGATGGTGACAAAATGCAAATGGGGCACAGGATGGCCCCTCAGAAATTCACTTAGTCATTCCACAAACATTAATGGGCTGCCCAGGGCTGAGTAGACTAAGAGTTGAAGCCAAACTGCAAACAGCCCTCCGGGCAACTGTTGGAGACACTGGACAAGAGGTGAGGTGAGGACAGCCCTGCCGTGAGAAGACAATGGCAACGATGTGCTAGATTGGTGGCTCCTCAGGAGTACATTCAAACCCTCCTCCCACCCCAGCCTCCCCTGGGGACCTGCATGTTCAGGGTGTGGGAGAAACACCCCCTTCCTAGAGCCCAGCTTGGGGACGGCGGGTGATGTCCCCACTCAAGCAAATTACTGTCCATGCCCACCTTCAGCCCAATGGGCTCCAGTGACCTGTGCTTGGCTGCCCTTTGCTCATCATATCCTGTCTTTGGGGTGCAGCCCTGGCCAGAGGGTGGGTTTCCCTGTTGACTACAAGGCCAACCTGCAAGCCGGTCTCCCTGAGCTGTAAGTTCTCTGCCTCCCGCTCCCCCCACCCCGAGTTCCCTCACAGGACTGCAGGTGTATTGATCCCTGTGCAGATCTCTTCGGATGCAGATTGGAGGAAATCGATGGTATCAGAGCGGGGCATGGGGGCAGGGGCCATCCTCTAACCCCAAGACAGTGGCGGCAATGCCCACCCCCAACCCTGGTGCCCCTACAGAGTGTGACCCTCTCGGACTTGCATTTTGAGGAAAAAGAGGCAGCTTGGCCCTTTTGCCAGGATGCATTTAGGGATCTCAGTCTCTTCATGAGGGGAGAAAAGGCCACTCGCAGCTCAACATGGCCTCAAAATGAAACGCCTCCTTCCAGGGTGAAGGTCACAGTCGGGGCTCACCACTGCCAGCCACTTGCTTTGTAAGGTATCCAGCCAGCTCTGTAAATTTAAATCCCTGGGAGGCTCCCAAAGCATAGTCAATAGTGATGAAGACGGCAGCCGGGACTGTGGACTGCAAGAGAGAGCTGGGCGGTCAAGAGAAGTGTCCAGCACTGCTTGACCAGGCTCGTGCCAGCCAGCTGGCTAAGACCCACGTACACCCTAGCCTGCAGGCACCCCTTTGGTTCCTGAAACTCGGACGTGCACACACACACCTCCATTACGTTGCACCAACTGAACTGTGTCAGCAGCAGGAGAAACAAGGCCCCTATCCCCAGTGTCATGCCAATCTGAGCACAGGTCGGAAAAGAATTCCCAGGCACAGAGCATCTCAGAAGGGAGTGAGTTTCTTAAGAGCAAGGAGCAGAGATGATGAAGACACTGCAAGCACAGCGGGCCGACCTCCTGACAGGCCAGGGAGAGTCAGCGCTTTTCATGGCTTAGTAGCCAATTTCAATAGCCTCAAGACAAAGAAGACTGGAATGGCTACCAACTCCAGTATTCTGGCCTGGAGAATTTCATGGAGTGTATAGTCCATGGGGTTGCCAAGAGTCAGACACGACCAAGTGACTTTCACTTTCAAGACAAAGAAAAATTCCAGCTGGAGGGTTGACCTTAGGTGATTGGTTAGGGCGCTTTAGGGTGAGCACTGGAGTGGGCATTTTTGCCGAATATGGGGTCAGGAAGCCTGCTGGTGATCAGGGGGGCTTTTGGCAACGGTCATAAAGGGGCTCAGTCAGTTCTGGAGGTGACCTTGTTTCTGGGCTCCGCTTCTGTGGCCTTGGGGCAGGACTCCATGCCCAGCCTTCATGCTTGTCTATGAAGTATCTTCCAGTTGTGCTTCTGTATCCCTTCCCCTGTGCAGAAGAGCAAGTCCCAGAGACCAGAGCCCTGGATGCTCATTTATCCTAGCAGTTAATGCTGTCAGCACCTGGAGGTCCTCCTGGCAGGAAGCGGGGGACAGAAGGGAGGGTACTTCTCTCTGACTCTCCACTGCAGCTCCAGCTGCCCCATGGTGTTCACGGCTTTCTCAGCCCACTGGGAGGGAGAGCAGGCAGCCTGCCGTGGGGCAGGCAGGCATCCTCTGGGGACCCAGGGAAATGGGGAGGCCAGCCCAGGCCCATGAGCTCCCTTCTCCTGGCCAGCGACAGAGCTGTGCTCATCCCTTGGAAGTAGAACAGACATGAGTGAAAATGTTACTTGCTTGGGTTGAGGCAGGTGGGTCAGCCACCTCGGGTGCCTGGAAATTGCTTCTGTCACGGGGGCATCCAGAGAGCCATTCTGAGGATGCCAGGAGGCCGGGGTACGTCCTCTGCACAGGGTGGAGGGGGCATCTTCAGAAGCCAGGAGCTCTGTCACCATCCACCGTCCAGGTGTGTGGATGACTCAGGAGAGCTGTGGCCAGCTCCCCACGGTCAGCTCCACAACACCCCACCCTCTGAAGCTAAGGGCAAAGAAGGAACATGAGGCCCCGCCTGCGGTGACGTGTAGCCCCCAGTGGAAGCCACATTTGGTTCTTATTGGCTCCTGTCTTGGGCAGGACTTGGACTGGAAGTCCCTGGACACAGGTGGGGCGTGGAGAGGGTCTAGACATAGCAGATCCTCTCCACGCCCCACCCGTCCCCTCACTCCACAGCTTCAGCACACGTCAGCCCTACGTCTGAAGAAACAACTCTGTTTCTTTGCCTGAGGGCTTTCTTGGGCCCTTAGAGCCTCTGTCCCTACCCTCCTCACCTTGGATCCCAGGCAGCCAGACTGAACATCCCCAGGGAGTAGCACTCAGAGTCCAGGGGTCAGTGTCACACAGCCAGCCCCCACCCCTCTGGTGGAACAACCCTGAGACACGGGTGTGGCCCCAGCAGCTGGCCTGATAATTCCCCTTAGGGGCTCCCTTCCTCTCCTCCTCTCGCCCTGACCAGTGTGCTTGGCACCCTTAGGTAAACTACCTGCATATATCTCGGGGTCTTCTTCCAGGGAACCTTATCAGAGCCCCCACCCTCAGCCTCGTGATGTGAGGAGCTGGGAAGGGGAGGGGACATCTGACCCAGGGCTGGATGGAGCAGGAAGAGGCCACCTCCTGAAATGTGCATTATGTTGTTCAAGGCTAAGCCCACAGGCAGAGCGGCTGCTGAGGGCAATAGTGCTCAAGGAATGGCCTGTGGGTCAGGAGCAAGGGGAGGAAACAGGAAGAGAAATGCAGAAACAGGGAGCAAGGACAGCTCCTGGGAAGAAAGGTGAAGGGCCAAGAAACCCACGGAAAGCATCTCTATCATCTGGGAGACATAGACAAAACACAGACACCACTTCACAGCCCCTAGGATAGAGGGAAGGAAGGAAAGGAGGGAGGGAGGGAGACAGGGAAAAAGGAAAAAAGAAAGAGAATGAACAAATGTTGGAGAAGACTTGGAGAAAGTAGAACCCTCACGCATTGCTTGTGGGAATGTGAAACGGCACTGCCTCTGTGGAAAGCAGTTTGGAGGTTCCTCAAAAAACTTAATCGTAAAATGACCATATGACCCAGGATGCCACTCCAAAGTATCTAGTCAAAAGAACTGAAAACAGATACTCAGACAAATACATGTACACACTTGTTCACAGCAGCACTATTCACAATAGCCCAAAGGTGGAAACAACCCAATATCCATCAACCAGTGAAGGGATAAACAAACAGCGGTCCATCTGTACGTGGAATATTATGCAGCCCATTAAAGAGAATGGAGCATGGATACATGCCACAATGTGGATGAATCTTGGAAACATACTAATTGAAAGAAGCCAGTCACAAAACACCACACATTGTACCATTTCGTTTATATGAGTTGTCCAGAGTAGATCCTTTGGAAATAAAGGTGCTGATTGCATAACATTGTAACTGCACTAAAAGCCACTGAATTATTCACCTTAAAATGGTATATTTTATGTTAGGTGAATTTTACCTCAATTAAAACAAAAATCCACCGGTGTATCAAATTTAAATACATCTTTCTGGATCCGTTCAGTTCAGTCGCTCAGTCATGTCTAACTCTTTGCGACACCATGAACCGCAACACACCAGGCCTCCCTGTCCATCACCAACTCCCGGAGTCCACCCAAACCCATGTCCATTGAGTCGGTGATGCCATCCAACCATCTCATCCTCTGTCGACCCCTTCTCCTGCCCTCAATCTTTCCCAGCATCACGGTCTTTTCAAATGAGTCAGCTCTTTGCATTAGGTGGCCAAAGTATTGGAGTTTCAGCTTTAGCATCAATCCTTGCAATGAATATTCAGGACTGATTTCCTTTAGGATGGACTGGTTGGATCTCCTTGCATGCAGTCCAGGGGACTCTCAAGAGTCTTCTCCAACACCACAGTTCAAAAGCATCAGTTCTTTGGTACTCAGCTTTCTTTATAGTCCAACTCTCACATCCATACACGACTACTGGAAAAACCATAGCCTTGACTAGACAGACCTTTGTTGACAAAGTAATGTCTCTGCTTTTCAATATGCTCTCTAGGTTGGTCATAACTTTCCTTGCCTGTTAAAATTAGGTAACTTCAATCTTTTATTAAAATGAAAAGAAATTGCAAAGAAAGTGGGGAAATAGAGCAGATTCTGCCACACTGTCACAAGCCGAAGGAACCAGCAGGCACGGCCACCCATAAAGGGCTGAACTTGCAGGGGATTACACTGATCAGAACTGATCTCTGTACTGAGCCCATTAGCCTTAAATTCCTGAATTGCTATGATTAATCACAGAGATCATTGCTACTGTTAGCATCCCTCCCTTTTCCTTAAGCCCATTACCTGGAGTAGGAAACTGAAGTCTGCATGCAGCTTGGAAACTGAGAGAGGTCCCCAAGGGATCCTCGATGGGGCACCTAAAAGGAGCACCCAAGATGGGTGTTCTCTCACTATTTGGTGGGGGTGATGGGGGTGGGATTCTGGTAGGGCAGGGGCTCCCAGGGGAAAAAACAAGAGGGAAGGAACCATGGGGGGTGGGCACTTCCAGGGGAAAAAAACAAGAGGGAGGGAACCATGTGGGGCTGAGACAGTCGTGGTCTCAGCAGAAGGCCAGCCTGGCCCCTCAGGACCACCAGAACCGCTCCTCCCACCCTGGGGCCAGCCCCTTGGCACCTCCTGTTGCCCTGCTGGTCATTGGGAGGGGTGAATCGTAATAGAGGGGGGTTGCTGCAAGTTGGCAGAACTGGAGAGGGCATGACTCAGATCTGGAGCATCCACAGAGCCCAGTAGGGGGAATTTGTCAAAATTCTCTCCTTGGCCTGAGAACCGATCCTAAACCCAGCTCTGCCTGGGCCCTCTGGTCAGCACCCCTTCGTGGCACTATAAAGCAATGATCACCAGTATTTCCAGGCTGTCCACAACCTTTTGGAAGTCACTTTTGATCATTACGGGTTTAGAGGTGCAAATAATGGTAATAATAATTAAAAGGCAGCTGATCCAGCCAGCATTGATTTCTTGTTTTGTTTTGCTTTAAGTACAGCTAATCTTACAGCTAGCATTTAAATGGGCAGGGCAGGAAAAAAAAATTACATCCTCTTTTCTCCTCCAAATAGATTTTTCCACATCTGCTGACACATGCTTGGCCAGGGGCTTGGGTGACAGGCCCCGTCGTGATCGAGAATGGCTGCTGTGAGCAAGGGACTCTCTTCTGATTTGTGGCTGCCGCTTTAGCACACCATTCCTATGGATTTTATGTCGTGGGGCTGTGTTAGCCATGCCCACATCAGACCCCAGCATGGACAGAAACCAAACCACCAAAGAGAAAGCCCAAAAGGAGGGGATGGGCACAGCACCTGTGCAGGCTGCGGCAGAAGGCCAGGCAGCCCTGGGGTCCTGGCAGATGGGAGCACGCTCAGGTCGCCAGGGGCAGACAGAAGGTTCCGGAGACATCATCCCAGCGGCTGCTGCCTCCACGGGCTGCACGGGGCTTGTTCGCAGTTAATGAGCCCTAATTAACATGTTGATGGGAATGTGCGCTGTTTATATTTGGAACCTTTTTACTGTGTCGGTTGTTGCCTTTGTTGGGTTAATGATGTTCAGGTTGGATCAGGAGCCTTGGGAAACGGGGAGTAAAAGAAGCTGCTTCTCCTGCTCCCCCCACCTCCCAGCCTTCTTCTCTGGCTGACATATTCCTGCAGGGAGGGCATCCACCCCCAGCTCCCACACTCAACCAGCCTTCTGACCCAGGACACATGCCCACACTGAGGTCCAGGGGTATCCGGTCACCCTGTCCCCGCCACATACCACATTCCACAGGCCACCAATCCTGGCGCCTACCTCTGTGTTCACACTCTTTAGTGGAGGCATCTGGGAAGCAGGGGCTCCGAAGGGACCACTTGGATGTGTCCCATAGAGAGGAGCTAAAGCCTGAGACACCAGAACCACGTTAAAGCCTGGAGCCTGGATGTGCTCAGAAGCTCTCTCTCTCTGAAACGTTCCAGGTGCTTTTATGGGGTGCAAGCAGCAGGCACCCGTAACCACAACAGCGGAAATATTTAGCTCCCAAGTACTATGACAATTCAGGAGCAAGCGCAAATAAAAGGTTAAAAAAGGGAGGATGCCCAAGGTCGGGAGTCATCTCTGAAACCACCGCTGTCTTTACAGCGTCTTCCAGTGCGCCTTTCTAACCTCCCCACCATTCCCTGCTTGACTCTCTCCAACCTACCTCCTAACCCCCACCCAGAGTTCATATCTCCTTACAACTGCACCTCTGCATTGTCCTTCCCTTCCCCACCTCCTTAGAACAACTTCATCCCTCTCCCTAACATCAGCTTCTCAAAAGGCCACCCCTCAAGACCCAGTGCATAAGTCAGCTGCTGCTGATCTAACGCTGCCTAACAAAATACCTCCAGAGTCAGCAGCTCACAAAAGAATTTGTTCACACTCTGCTGGGTCTACAGTCTGATTTCAGGAAGCTGGTTGAAGATGGCTCAGCAGAGCAATTCTGCTTTAGGCTGCGTATCCCAAGAGCTAGACTCCAGGCTGTGGGATAGCAGGCCTCCTACAAATGGGATGGGAACTTTTCTGGGGCTTCCAAAGTAGGATCTAAACAGGATCCTCGCCCCAGATAGCTGAGGTGCATATCATAAGAATGATTTCGGTGAGCCCAGACTCTTCCATCTTCCCATATAGAAAAGTGCTAAATTCCTTAACTTGAGATATCTGGTTTTCCTTAACTAATAATAATCCTCTGATGTTCAGACCACCTGCCCTTTGTTGCAAGACTTCTATATAAGCTGGCTGCCTCCCTCAGAGCTGTTCCCTCAGGGTTACTTGAGATGCTGCCTCTTGGGCTTGAAGTCCTAAAAATTCCTGCCAAATAAAACATAACTCTCAAAAAAAAAAAAAACAATAAAAATAAACAGACTTCTGATTTTAAACAGGGATCTAAAACATATGAAGCATAAAGGAGAGAGGCAGAGAAAGTGAAATGCATGCCAGAAATTCAGACAGAAAGAGGAGAGTTGAGGGAGACAAGGAGAGAGAAAGATAAGCAAAAGCAAATATGCACACATTTGCCCCTAGGGTGAGACCCTCCCAGCCTGAAAGCAGGAGAGCTGTCACGCTGACCCAGCACCACCAGATAAAGCACAGGAGATGCCTTCAAGCTTGAGCAGTACCCACGCTGATACAAGCTTGGTCATGAGAGTTCATGAGTAGATGAGCTGTGAAGGATGGGCTCTTCAGGAATCAAGCTTGGACCCCCTGGTCACCCTATTTCTTTTCTCTTCCTTTTTTGGCCATGCCACGCAGCCTGTGGTATTTTAGTTCCTCAACCAGGGATTGAACATGGGCCCTCAGAAGTGAGAGTGTGGCATCGTCCTAACTCCGGACCACCAGGAATTCCCCTGGTTACCTTATTTCAAACAAGAAATTGAATACCTACCCCACATCACAATTATGTATCACACAACTTTACAATTTTTCAAAGGAAGTGCAAAAGATTCATGATTTTGAAATCAATGAGAAGTCTTTTCTAAAAAATTGCAATCCCTAAAGGAAATAAAAGCATTTCCCTCATAGCTCAGTTGGTAAAGAATCCGCCTGCAATGCAGGAGGCCCCAGTTCAATTCCTGGGTAAGATCCGCTGGAGAAGGGATAGGCTACCCACTCCAATATTCTTGGGCTTCCCTTGTGGTTCAGCTGGTAAAGAATCTGCCTGTAATGCGGGAGACCTGGGTTCGATCCCTGGGTTGGGAAGATCCTCTGGAGAAGAGAAAGGCCACCCACTCCAGTATTCTGGCCTAGAGAATTCCATGGACTAATAATTGGAAATAATTGAGGGTTTTTAACTGCATTAAATTTTTAAATGTTATACAAAAAAGACATGAAAGTGGGGAAAGGAACAGCAATCTGGGAGGTATTCACACCATGAATAAGTGACAAAGGATTCCAAGGTAGAATGTGTGTAGAACTCACAAAAATCAACTTTTAAAAAGGACATGACAATAGGAAAATGAACCAAAGACAAAAAAAAAAGGTGTTTCATGAGATGAAATGCAACTGTCAATTAAAACGTGAGACTATTCAACCTCATCAGTAATGGAAATGGAAATTAAAACCTCAGCGAGATCCCATTTTATAGACATCAGATCAGTAAAAAATTTTAAATGAGACAGTATCAAGAGCTGACGAGGGTGTGGATCACCGATCAACTTGACACTGCTGATGGGTGGACGTGCCACAACCACGATGGAAACAATCCATCCTCATCTCGTGAAGCAGAAAACACTCCCTGAGACCCAGAAATCCCCATTCTTAGCCACTTTTCCAGAGAAACTATTGCCCGTGTTCACCAGGAAACGTGAATGTTTACAGCAACGCGGCTCGAAATAATTAAAAACACGTCCACCACCTGGAGAATGGAGGCTTGTCGTGCTACACTCACTGGAATTCTACATGGCTCTGAAAAGAAATAGACTGTGTTTATGCCTGAATCTCAGAAACAACAACCAGAGTTTTTTTTTTTTTAAAAAAGCCAGGGTGAAGAGGAATCACACGGCGAGATTCTATTCAAGTAAAGCTCGAAAAGCCACCACGAAATGATATGCTGCTTAGACCTAGACACAGAGGGGTTCAAACCACAAAGAAAAGCAAGAGAATGAACAATTCCAAATGCCGGGCAGAGTTCCTGTCTTGGGGTCGGGGAATAAAACAGGGGGAGAGGAGGGGCAGTGGGACCCACGGGATCCAGGATACCCGTCTGTGCTCCAGGCTGATGGTGGATTCGCAGGCACATTTTGCTTATTTATTATTTACACTTCGATGTCTATGCATATTTCATCACGCAAGAAAGGAGCAAACAGAGAAGGCAAGACGCTAATGCGGTGGGACAGAGGGGAGTGAGCAGGCAGGGGAAGGGCAGGGCGTGGGCGGCTGACTTGTCCTCAGAGCCCGGAAGGTGCCCCACAACAAGAGGGGCTGCTGAGGCTCTGCACCCAACCTGCCCAGTTTCACCTCGAGGCCTGTGCTGCAGAGGAAACCCACTCTGGGTCTGACATCTGACCTGCATCTCAAGCTATTGGGTCTGTCCTCCCACCTGAAGGCTCACGTGGCCGGGGACACCCTGTTCTCCCCTGGGCCGACCTGGGCTGGACGGGGCTGTGTGGTCCAGGAGCTTGTGGGAAGGTTTGTCCGTCACTCAACTTCTCCCAGGACCCGGACTCACCCTCCTTACTCGGTGCCTCCCCTCTCCCCTCCTTTCCTCCTCCCCACCTGACCCTGGTCTCCCTGCTGTGCCCCCTCCACATGGCTGGCCAGTGGAGAAGGAGCCGTAGCTCCAAGATCCTAAGGGGCAGACACCTTCTCTCCCAGTGACCTGTTCTCCTGGGCATGGCGCCCTCCACCAGAGGATGAGGGGCATGTGGCACTGCTATCCAGCCCTCTTCGGCCAAACCCTGTCGGTTGTCCCTACCCACCTGACCCAGGAGGACACCCTGGGTCCCCACTCGGCACCCATAAGTGCACAAGCTCAGGATGGCTAGCCTCCGGCCATGGGAGGAGGGTGTCACGGGCCAGTCTCCCCTCTCTGTATGGAGAGACCATCCAAGGACAGGCTCCTTGCAGGTGGCCCTGAGCGCTGAGCCGTCAGCCTGCCTGATGGGCTGTGGCTCCCTTCCTGACCCACCACCTGTCCCTCAGGTAACACGGGATCCTGCCCCTCGGGCTCCGCTTCCTGGCAATCCCAGGCTGACCTCCCCTGCTGACGATGCTCCCAGTGCTCCAATACTCAGCAGCAACCCCAAATCTGGAGGCTCGGCTGCCTTTGCTTGCCCGGTGCTCATAATGAGATGGATTTGGACCACAGCTCATTNTGCTGGCACATTGGACCTCGTCCCCTGCCCTAAATTTAACCAGCTGGAAATCTTTTTTTCAAGTCGCATCCTATTCAACCTTTTGAAGTAAAAGCTTTGCCTTTTAATGGGAAATCTGCATTTTATTGTGTGGAGGAGCCGGGCGCCCTCCGCTTCGCCCGTCTTTCTTCTAGACAGCGCCCTCCTGGTTTTGGCTGCAAACCCAGGGAAGCTCGCAGATGAGCGGGGAGCCGAGGGCCCTGACTGTCAAGGCTGGTGTCCTGGGCTGAGGGTGTGTTTCTGAGAAGGGGGGGTGCAGACAGGCTTCGTCTGAGAAAGCAGGAAATTAAAAAAAGGAACAGCATCGGAAAGATGCCCAGCTAAGACAATAAATAAGACATTCTTTAGTCCTTGCTCACAGGAGAGATACCCTGGGATCACAGAGCACCAAGGCACAGACTGGCCACGTTCAAACTCCCCCGAAACCTCCCCAGCTCCATGGTCCTCACCGCTCACGAACCATCTCTAGGCCTCAGTTTCCCCACCTGTAAAATGCATCTTCTTCCTCAGGGTCACTGCAAGGATCGCAGGGGTTAACATCTGTGAGGCACACAGTGAGAGCCACAGACGGTGGCTAAATAATAAATGATAAGCGGGAGTGTTCCCTCCTGGAGGTGGCTTCTCCCCAAATCACTCAGAGGTAGAGGTCACAGGCAGGCAAGATGCCCTCATGACATCTGGTCCTGTGACCCTGAGGCTGAGGCCAGGGCTGTGCTGGACTGTGGGGAATAGAGCCATGCCCTCCACTGGCCTCGTCACCTCACTGGGACACGAGGCAGACAGGGAGGTGGCCCTCGAGGTGGGGGGCAGAGGGCAGAATGGGGAGACATCAGGGTGGGCCCAGCGGCCGGGAGCTGGTATGGAGATGTCAGCTGACCCTGAAGGAGCTGCACAGGCAGAAGGGGGAGCCAGCATTGGGGGGCATACAGGAGCAGGGTAGCGAAGATGCCAGATGACGGGGTGATGAATTCTGTGTGTCCCTGCAGGTGACTCTGGTCCAGGCAGAAGTGATGCAGGCAGTGGCGGTGTGGGGAGAGCTGTGCTTCCCACCTAGCCAGGCTGAAGCCCTGAAAGGGGGCATCTGAGAGCCGTGTCCCCGTTCTCTCCTGGGCTTCAGCCACCTCGGAGCTCCCTCCCTCCTGCTTTTGTCTCTTGGGAAGTAAAACCTCACAGGCACGTGGCTGAGAGTCAACACACTCTCAGAGAGTGTGCACTCAAAGGGACCCCGAGCATGCAGGCTCTCCCCTCCCTAAAGTCAGACCTTGTCCGAGTTCTGGACCCTGCAGGTCACCTGGTGACTGTCCCCAGGGCCTGGGGTTGCAGTGGATTCCTGACCATCCTCTGCTCTCTCCTCGGCCTCAACTTAACGCTGATGGAGGTCTCAGACCCAGCGCAGCATCTGCCGGACTTCAGGCTGGGGACACTGGGATCCTTGCCAAAGAGCTCTGAGTCCATCCAACTGGGGAGTTAAAGGAGGTGGGAGCTGTGTGAGGAAATGCATGTTTACACTTGGCTTCAGGTTTTTACTGTAAATTATCGTACTTACCAGCTCCTTCATTTCATTCTTGTACGTGCGACTTCACCATGGCCAGGCCTGTCTGGCCCTGTGGGGACGTTACATGCGACAGTCCTGCGGCCCCTTCAGCCCCCTGGACCCAGCTCAGCAGGACCACCAGCTCAATCGGGCTTATTTTCCCAGAGACAGTGGATAAGAGGAAACCTCTTCTCTCTCAGAGACGATTTGCCTGTTGTGGCCACTATGGCTCTACTGGAGTCCAGACAAGGAGGAGAAATGGACAAGCCTAGAGCCCGGTCCACAGCCACTCACCGCCCCAGCAAAGGGACAACACCATCACCAGTCTTCTAGTCCCAACGGCTGCCTGGTGTACGAGGAGGCAGGCGAAGGAGGAGGCATGGGCTCTGCTGCCACCTGGCTCCTAACACTAGCCCTCGGCCTGATTTGGACCCCAAGAATTCATCAGCAATTCCAGGAACACCTCTCCGTGGCCTCCACGTTTGCCCCAGTCTTCAGGCTGCCCAGGACCCCAGGCCTCCTAAATGTGACAGGTCCACAGGCAGAAGGACAATGGGGAAAAGGCAACCCATGATGTCGCTTAGATGAAGACCTGAAATACTCTATGAACCCTTGTTGTTTCATGGCCGGAAGTGACGCACACAATGCAGCCATCTTACTGCGGAAGCAGGGCTGCTGTTGCGCTTTGTTTGAACGGCACACATTTGTCACCTGGCAGCTGGTGATCTCAGATTAATCCCTTGCCTTCCCACAGTCTCACGTCTCTCTTTGTCTCTCTGTCTCTCTATCCCTCTCTGTCTCCCTGTCTCTCTCTCTCCATCTCTCTATCTGGCTCCATCTCCCCCACACCCCTCCCTGCCCTCAGCACATTCCCAGGGGTCAGAACCTTCTGGAATGATAAGAAAAAACACCGTAAGGGGTTTCCCTGGTGTGGTCCAGTGGTTAAGAATCTGTCTGCCAAGGCAGGGGATGCGTGTTTGATCCCTGGTCTAGGAAGATCCCACAGGCCGCGGAGCAACAAAGCCCATGGGCCGCAACTACTGAAGCCCGCGTGTCCAGAGCTTGTGCTCTGCAACAAGAGAAGCCACCGCAACGAGAAGCCCGTGCACAGGAGCAAAGAGTAGCTTCCGCTCGCCGCATCTCAAGTCCGCTTGCAGCCATGAAGACCCCGTGCAGCAAAATCAACCCATCAGCCTTTAAAGAAAAAAGAAAGGAAACACAGTGACCAAGTCCTCCCGCTTCACGTAGCCCCTTGGGTTCGAGAAGCCGGACATGCTTCTGTCCACCAGGGAAGTGTCAGGAAAGGAGGAAGACGCCCTCCTGAGTCAGAGAAGAACCCCTCTCGAGTTCCCAGTGAAACTCCTTTCCCCAGCCGGCTCCCCGCGAACTTTGAGTTCCAGCTTCATCTGCTTGACAGATCAGCAGCTTCACAGGAACGATGGGGCCGGGGAGCAAGTCATGAACAACACAGAAGCCCTCGGTCCCTGGACCAACTGGAACAGGCTTCTATTTGGGGGCTTTTCGGCAAAGCCTCAGGGACCCGGAGCCACGGCTCCAGGAGAATCGGGAAGCAAAATGGCTGTCAGAAAAAAAGCCATAAAAAAGGAAACATTTCAATAGAGGGTATTAAAATATAAAGGAATGATACATTTTTAAACACATCTCACTGTTTTTCCCCAAGGTCCCCGCAACTTGCTTCTGGAAGGGTGAAGGGGAGGCTTTGGAAATGTGAGTTTAATTGTCTCTTGAACAACACCCAGGGCTGTGTCCCTCCCAGCCTGGCTCGAGGGAGCCCTTGTCCAGCTCCCGAGGAGGCCTGTCTGCCGGTGCAGCAACCAGGCTGGCAGCCCCGGTCTGCACAGAGCTGTCTGGGCTTCACAGGCTTTATATTGTATTATTTAACACCCAACCCTTTCAGCGTGTGCCACGGCCGCACAGTTTATGTTCCCAGCAGAGGGGAAATAACTGAAGGAATATTTGCAAAAAGCTGAGTTAAGTAAATATTTTATGCCCATTAATGTGAAGGCTGGTGATGTTGTGTGAGGGCGGCCTATGGGAGGGGAGCAGGCCCCACAGAATGTGCAGAGGGTACCAAGGGGGTCCCCGCAAGCAGCAAGCGGATCACCCCCAATTCTCAGCCTCCCTGTGAGGGCGAGATCCCAGGCCTCCCCAAGGCAGGGGGCCCACCCACACCCCTGCTGCCCACTCCAACGGCTCTTAGGAACTGGCCTGTTTCCGGTCGAGGTTGAAACAAGAAAAGCCTGAAACCTGATGTCTTTCCTTAAAAGGTAAAACTTTCCATGAACAAACTCTGTGAGTTAAGTTAATGTGGTTCTCAAAGTGGGGTCCCCCAGAAGCATTAGAAATGTGGACTCTCGGGCCCCACCCATGATCCCAGGGAACCAGACACTCTGGGCCACACTCACTTGGACTCTTGGGGACACAGGCTTCTCTGCAGTATCTCCTGTCTGAATTGGACTGAGCAGGCTGGCTGCAGGCAGTGGCAGGGGTGATCTCCCTGCACTGCTGTTTTTAAGCTGTTTCACAGGCCAGGGTACTCCCCTAGCAGAGAGGCTTCTGGAAGGGGCCAAGGGTATATAGCTTCACACAGCCAGGTGGCAACTGCAACCCCAAATCTGGGAGCCCCAACTGCCCCTCCTGACTCCCCAGGCCCCAAGTGCCCATCTCGGGCCCTGGAATCAAGGCAGGGCAAGGCAGGCCGGGGAGCCCCAGCTAAAGATGGGAGTGAGCAGAGGCCTCCCCTGGCTGGGCACTTTTACTGGACTTCATCCTTCAACATTCTCCTTGCCTGTTCCTAGAAGCAGGACAGGAGGGGGCCCCACAGGCCCATGGGTAAGCTGTGTCCAGTCCAGGGTCCACAGCTTTGGCGAGGAGCTGGCCCTGGCTCCCTGGGCCACCTGGTGCCATCTGAAGACCTCTCTACCCTCCCCCAGTGCCCTATGAGGGGGCATCTGAGGGAGGGGCCTTTCAGGGAACCATGGCCTCAGGTAGAGTCTCCCCTCCCAGGTCAGACTGGGGTGCAAAGTCTGTAGGTGGGAGCCTGAGGCCAAGGTTAAGGCCGGTCCGTGAAATGGCACCACCACCCCCTCCCCTGAGGCTTCCCACTAGCAAGGTCCTCCTACCAGCCGGATGAGAGAGCAGAAGGGAGAAGTTGTCTCCCTGGGAGGGGGCGGTGCTAGTGGACACTTCTTCTTCCTTCTCGAGGGGCCTGAAGAGAGGGGACAGAGCATGGGGGAGAGCAAAGCCAGGGAGGCAGGTGTCGGGAAGGGCCCACCTAGAGGGATGGGGGGGCGGGGCTCGTGGAGGCAGGNAAGTGGCAGCCAGGGTGTCCCTTTGCCCCCTCCAGGGGCCTGCTATCACTGCCATGGTCTGGGCTCCCTGTGGCCCAGGAGAACTGCTGACAGCCGGACACTGGGGATTTGCGGGGGTGGACGTGTGGCAGCGCCTAAGGAAGGAGGCCGGCTCCTGCGGCAGCACTGGCCAGTGGGGGTCGAGGCGGTGCACCTTGGGGGACGTGAGCTCCCAGACAGAGGAGCCGAGGAATTGGACTCAGGAGGGTGGGCCCTGCGCAGGGCAGCCAGTCAGCCCCACTTCCCACCCGAGCCACCCTAAGATTCAGAATCCACGAGAAGGATCAGGGCCCGCTGGAGAGGGAACGATCCCAACAGTGCCCACCATCCGGGGAGCCAGGGGCCATCCGTGATGGGAGAGATGGCGCCCCCCGAGCTTCCAGTCCTGCAGATTTGAGAACACCCATGCCAGCCGTGTGACCTCTCTAGGCAGACTCCCCAGGGGATCCCTTGAGAGTGCAGCGGGTGATATTTACAGGGCGTGGCCAAAGCCTGGCGGGCGGCAAGCATGGTATTCCCTGTCACCTGGGGTGTCTGAGTGACTGTGTGCATGTTTCTCTTTTCCCCAGGGAACTGCAAAGACCCTCGTGATCAAGTGAGAACTTATCTCGGCAAGAAAAACGTGTACGAAACAGGGAGGTCAGGGACAGTGACCACTGGAACTCGTCCACATGGCTCCCTGCCTCCCTCACACACCCAGCAAAGCCAGCTGAGTTCCCTGGGCCTCTTTTCCCTGGACACACTCTAGGCCCCCACTGGGTCCCTCCGAGTCCCAGGCAGCACTTTCAAAGTCTCGGTTCTGTCCCCCACCCCCCCAGGCCTGGAACCACACAGATTGTGTCAGGCGCCAGCCCACTGTGAGGATCTTACAGAGATCCTGGGCCACTCTGGTCCCCGTTTTATTACTCACATGGGTCATCACGCAGTTACAGTTACAGCAAGGCCACGGGACAGCAGCACCAGACCACGTGTCCCCACACTGAGCCCTAGAAGGAAGGCTCTGCAGAGCTCTCCAGGCACAGGGGGCCCTGGGGCTTCTCCCTGTGGGGACAAGACACCCCTCCTGGCCTCCAAACTCGCTGGAGCATCTACAGGCCTGACAAAGGATCTTCCCCTGCTCTGGAAGCTGAAGGTCTAAAGGAGAAGCTGACCACATCCATATCTCAAAGTGACACCTACAGGGATTTCCAGGATGACCGGAAAGGTCTCAGCAAAGGCAGGAGGTGGAGGGAGAGAACGGAGACAGTGGACAAGAAGGAGCGGGGCAGAGGTGGAGACAGGAGAGGAAGAAGGCTTGGGGTGATCCAAGGCCACTGTGCCCAGTAGGGGAGCCCGTGACAGGAGGGCAGGGCCATGCCTGGGGAAAAGGGCTCAGAGACACCAAGGGAAAGCAGAGGAGGGTCGGCGGTGACCCAGCCTCTCCGTGCCTCGGTTTCCCCATCTGCAGCACAGGACAGCAAGGAGTCAGCCCACAAGACGGAAGCCTCACAACAACACGGCAACCTGGGTCCTGCCCTGGATGTTTAAGGGCCCAGATAATAGACGTGAAAACACGCAGCGGGTGTTCACCTCTGCAGCACATAAACCCAAACTGGGACCGTGCAGAGAAATCAGCCTGGGACCCTGCAAGGAGGACTTTCGGGTTTCAAATGAAAAAATACAACAGGTGTTCAAGTAAAACCTTATACTAAAATGTAGAAACACCTCTATGTCCATCAGTATATGAATAAGATAAATAAAATGTGGTCCATCCGTACACTGGAATATTATTCAGTCAGAAAAAAAAGAAGGAAGTTCGACACATGGATGAACCCTGAAAACGTGGCACCAGACACAAAAGGCCACGTGCTGGATGATTCTGTCACAGGAAAGACCAGAACAGGCAAATCCGGAGAGGCAGAGAGTGGGTTGTGGGATCGCAGTAGCGGCAGAGGCAAGGGAATAAATAGGATGTGACGGATAATGGGTACAGGGCTTCCTTCTGGGACGATGGCCATGTTCTGGAATGACCAAGGGGTGGCAGTTTCACAGCACTGTGAGCATACCACACGCCTCTCACCTGTTCACTTTAAAACGGTTTATTGAAGGTTCTGTGGATGTTACTTCAATGAAATAAGACAACGATCGCAAGAGTAATAATAACAATAATAATATTGAGTGCTGGCCATGTGCTGGACAGGCTTCTAAGGGTGTAGCTCAGTGAATTGTCACAAAGATCCCATGAAGTGGGAGCCCTACTATCCCCCTTTTATTGCTGAAGGAATCAAAGCTCAAAGAGGGTGAGTGACTTACCCAAGGTCACCCAGCCAGTAAGGGTAGAGTGTGATTTAAACCCCACACTCTGGCTCCAGGACAATTGCATTTATGGAGGAACTGGCTTCCCTGGTGGCTCAGACAGTAAAGAATCTGTCTGCCAAAGCAGAAGACCCAGGTTTGATCCCTGGGTCAGGAAGATGCCCTGGAGAAGGGAATGGCAACCCACTCCAGTGTTCTTGCCTGGAGAATCCCATGGACAGAAGAGCCTGGCGGGCTACAGTCCATAGGGTCGAAAAGAGTCAGACTCGGCTAGGTGACTAACACCACCATTAGGAAAGAGGATGATGGGAAACCAGCAAAAGACGCAAGCAGCTGCCACGGCCCCAGCCTTGAAGGGCCATCTTGGGCCCCCAGAGCTGGCTACGGAAGGACACTGCACCCACTGGCTGGGCAGGAGGCACTCCCCAAAGCCTGAGCCCTCTTCTGGCTTCTTGGAGAGGTCACTGGAGCAGACACCAGGACCACTCTCCATCTGGCATCAGAAGTGACCTCTGGAGGGCAGTGTTGACCCTGTCAACGCCCCTGCCCTTCACCCGAGGCCCACATGCCCCTCCCTGCCCT
>SJYQ01006770.1:68407-145074 GCA_006410935.1 Redunca redunca | reverse complement strand
CTGCCCTGTGTGATGCCCAGGCCTCGCTGCCTCTGTCTGCTCCTCAGGGCGGAGGCCCTGCTCACACCCACCCTTCTAGATACCGAGCGAGCCGTAGGAGCCACTGCCTGGCCCAGGACAGGTTCTGCCCACAAGTCCTCCCCCCAACCCCTGCCTAGGGTGGACAAACCTTGTCCCTTGAGGACTGCCCAGCCCCATATGGCCCCCTTTTCTCCTCCCTGTGGGAAACTGCCCTTGACCAGGTGGCAGGTGGGAAATAGCTGAGCCACGATGCCTCTTGTGTGCTTTTGACTTTAAAAAAACATGCTATGCGCCGGGTCTGAGGCGTGGCACGTGGGATCTTTGATCTTTGTCGTGGCATGCAGGACCTAGTTCCCCAACCAGGGAACAGACCTGGACCCCCTACACTGGGGGCACAGAGGCTTAGCCACTAGACCACCAGGGAAGTCCCTGCCTTTGATGCTTTTTAGCCTGACCTTGCAGAGGAGGCAGTGGCACCCCACTCCAGCACTCTTGCCTGGAGAATCCCATGGAGGGAGGAGCCTGGTGGGCTGCGGTCCATGGGGTCGCTAAGAGTTGGATACGACTGAGTGACTTCACTTTCACTTTTCACTTTCATGCATTGGAGAAGGAAATGGCAACCCACTCCAGTATTCTTGCCTGGAGAATCCCAGCGACGGGGGAGCCTGGTGGGCTGCTGTCTATGGGGTCGCACAGAGTTGGACACAACTGAAGCGACTTAGCAGCAGCCTGACCGTGGGGCTGGTTGAGGGGCTGATGGAAATAAGGTGATGGGGTTGAGGGCCTCACCTGGGGTACCCAGCCCACCTTCCCCTGCGGCATGCACTTCCCACACCCAGGGGTTCTCAGACCTGACTGCACAGAAGTCTCTCAAGTTGATGAGAAGTATAAATTCCTGAGCCACGTCTCCAGAGACTCTGGTTTAATTGGTCCAGGGGTGGAGCCCAGAAATCTATTTTTATCAGTCTTGTGGGGTGACCGGGGTGGGGGGTGGGAGGTGTAGTTTTTGAGAGTGAGTTATGCCAGACAACAGGCAGAAAGTGGACCCTCCTCTGTCCTCTGGGACAACTTGTGGTTGGTGACTGATGCTTGCTGAACGGGGGGCTGGTCTCTGCATCACCCCAGCTGGGAATTGTCGAAGCTTCTTGGTGTGTCCCCTGCAGGGGACCCCTCCTGGTCTCCCTCCTCCGGGGTCACCCTTCATAGACTTGAGACCTTAGCCGCATCTGTGGGTATGTTGTGCTGGGCGGAGAGCTGCCCCCACCTTCCTGGGTGTCTATCACATGCTGTGTTTTCTAGAAGAGGAAACTGAGGCTCAGAGAGGTGGAAGGCTTGTGCTGACCCCCTCAGGGGGAACGCAGAGCTGGAGACCTCACCAGGATACCAGGCACCGCTGCATGCCCCGTGTACCCTCCCTCGCGGGGCCTCTACCTGAAGAGGACATGGAATAATCCTGCTTTAGAAAGAAACTTTAAACACCTGAATTGAATCTCTGCAGGAGCATTTTCTCTGATGAAGGAACTATCGGAGCCTGGAGCCAAATGCTTCGGTTAGCAGCCCCTGACTCAGACAAGTTCTCCTCCATCTCAGGACCTGGTCTCCTGCCCTGACAACCCCCCACCCCAAGACCCTTGGCCTCAGACCCTTGGGGTAGTGGTGCTCACTGAGCCCTGTTCCTGAGAGTGAAAACGTGCCGTGTATCTCATTCTAAAGAAGGTTCTTTCGCAGAGTCTTGTGAATGTCTGAAGGAAGATTGAGTCCGTGCTGAGAGCCTGATAGCAGAGAAGGCAGAGCTTCATCCACATCTCTAACGTGTTCTTGGATCCCGGGTCTCCATCCCCCGCCCTTACCCTCCACTCATCAAGTAAGATAGGACTCAGGCCAGACTGCAAAGGGCTCAGCACACCAACCCCGTTACTCAGAGTGCCTCTTCCAAACTGGAGGCAAATATGGTGTATGCCAGGCATTCTCAAACTTTCTGTAGCAGTGAAGTGAAAGAAACCCAGGGTGATGCAGAATAGATCAAAGGGAATCAGCTCGGCTTGAAAGGAGGTGGAGAAGGCAGCTGAGAGTCTGGTAGGAGAGACAGTCACAGGATGGTCCCCAGAATAGCACACCTGAGATCTGGGAAGTGCTTCGAAGAGAAGGCTGCTGCTCCCCGGCAGGGAGGTGGGGCTGGGGGAGGCCAGGCTGGAAGAGCACTCTAAGCAGAGGGAACAGCCATGTGGGGCACTATCGGGGTCAGGAGCAGAGCCACGGGACAGCAATGGGTATGGGGTCAGGGTGAGGCTAGGCCTTGCCAGCCACGTCACCAGATTTTGACTTCTATGACGAGTTGTAAGTTGAAGCGTTGAGTGCGTGCTAAGTCATTTTAGTCGTGTCCGACTCTTTGCCACCCCATGGACCATAGCCCGCCATGGGAATCCTCCGTCCATGGGATTCTCCAGGCAAGAGCTGGAGTGGGTTGCCATTTCCTTCCCCAGGGGGTCTTCCTGACCCAGGGATTGAACCCTCGACTCTTAAGTTGAGGTGTGCAGAAGCCACACGTGCGATCCCCTCTGTAGAGTGATTAGCAGAGGGAGAGCGGATGGGATGTGGGGCGCGGCTGTGAAACAGCCTCTGGGAGGTCAGTGCGGAGAGGGGACAGCTGCTTGGGCTAGGGTGTGCCAGTTGGGATGGACAGACAGACGTGGTCAGACGTGAGAAATTCAGAGCAGGCACACTGCTGGCATCGGTGATGGGTTGGCTGTGGGGCAGGGGCCAGGGAGGGGTCTTGGCAGCTCTTCGTGGTCCTCGATGTGGCATCCTACTCACTAGAGGGATCCAGCTTCTTGAGTCTCTCTCTCGCAGTTGTTTCTTCTTCTAAGATTTCTTTTGTTGCTCTGGGGTTGGTTCTTCCCTTGGCTGTTTGTCCTTTTGCTTTTATGCTGTCTATCCTCTCAGACAAGGCCTCCACCATCTCAGGACCTAGTCTCCTGCCCTGACAACCCTCGACCCCAAGAGTCCTGGCCTCTGACCCTTGGGGCAGGGGTGCTCACTGAGCCCTGATTCCTGAGAGTGAATTGTTAACCTGCCTTGTGAACATGTTAACATGCAATTGTTAACATGCCTCCTGAACTTGGGGCTGTCTGTCCATTTTAAGGAGGAGGTCTGGGGGTCCACCGAGTGTGCCCTCTGTTGTATTTGGGTCTGACTGCCCCACAGCATCTTTCCCCCTGTGGCATTTCCGAGCAGACATGTGCAGTGAGGTGGGGTGTGCCAGCACTTGGAGGGCTTTGCACTGGCCTCCCGGCTCCACGCTGGAAGCCCCCTTAGAGGACAGTTCTCCGTGTGGGGTCTGTGCTGCCTCCGAGCCCAGTAATGACCTGTCCGTGTCCTGTGTCTGGAGGGTGGGGGTGACACTCCCCCGCCCCAGGCAGCCCTCTGCCTTTGTCTGTGTGCCCACCTGAAAGGTGGGGTTTCCTGCTCAGGCTCCTCTGTGGTTTCTGCCATCCACCCGCCCCTCGTGCCTTCCGTTTTCCAGAAGCATGAGTCAGTCTTGTCCACCAGCCACCCACCCTGTTTCACAACGGCTCCTCTGTTCTCTCTTATCTCGTGGAGGTTGGAGGGGTATAAAGCAAGTGCACGCGCTCCGCAGAAGTGCTGCATGGAGTACTCTTACAAAGCCACAGATTTGTTGCCTTTCCTCGGGCCTGCCTCTGCTGTAGCAGCCTTGATTTCTCTTTCTCTCAAAACTCACATCTGATCAATGAACAGATCCTGTCTCTGCAGTAAAGTCCAGAACCTGCCACTTCTCACTCCCTGCACGTCCTCCAGAGCACGTGGGTTTTTGCAGGAGCGTCTAACTGGGCTTCTGCTTCGCCTCTGCCTCCGGTGGTTTGGGCTCTGTAAATCAACCAGAGTGGTTTACGTTCGATTGTGTCAACCCCACTCCAGCCCTCCAGTGGGAAGCAAAGAGACGGTGTGGATGGATGAAAGAGCAGGGAACACCACACACAGACGTAGACTCCAAGGGTCTGAAGAGGAGCCCTGTACTGGGGTGAACAGTGTCCCCCCAAATTTACGTCCACTTGGAAAGAGTGATGTGACCTTATGCGAAAACGTGCTTTGTTGCTCACTCGTGTCCTACTCTTTGTGACCCTACAAGCTGTAGCCCACCAGGCTCCTCTATCTGTGGAATTCTCCAGGCAAGAATACTGGAGTGGGTTGCCATTCCCTTCTCCAGTATGAAAATAAGGTCTGTGTAATCAAGTGAAAATGAGGCCATATTGGATAATAATGTCAGTCACTCAGTTGTGTCCAACTTTTTGTGACCCCATGGACTGTAGCCCACCAGGCTCCTCTGTCCATGGGATTTCCTAGGTGAGAACACTGGAGTGGGTAGCCATTCCCTTCTCCAGGGGATCTTCCTGACCAGGGATCGAACCTGGGTCTCTTGCATTGCAGGCAGATTTTCTGCCATCTGAGCCACCGGGGAAGCCTGGTTCTTAAATCCAATGACTGGTGTCCTTATAAGGAGAGTGAGTGTAGAGGCACGTGACTGTGCAGACAGACGTTGAAGCAAAACATCTGCAAGTCAAGGGGTGCTGAGCATCGCTGGCAACCAGCGGAAGCTAGAAAGAGGCAAAGGGCGGTAGCATGGACTTTCCCCAGGACCTGAAGGAGCGTGGCCCTTCTAACACCTTGATTCTAGACTTCCAGCACCCCAAACTGTGCGAGAATACATTTTCATTGTTTCAGGCCGCCCATTTTTTGGTAGTTTGTACAGCAACCCTAGGAAACAGCCCTTATCCAGGCCTACAAAGCCTAGCAGGGCCTGTTCTCACCCCTTTCCATCCTTTGCCTCAGCAACACTGGCCTTGAGGAGGCCTGTTCTTTGAACAGGCCGTGTATGCTCTTGCCCCAGGGCCTTTGCACTGGCTGTTCCCCCAGACCCACAGGGATTACTTTAGTCAGGGCTTGCTAAGTCACCTCATCAGAAGGAACTCCCCTGAATGCCTGGTTAAACAGCAAAGCCCCCACCTCCCCTATCCGTTCCTGGGCCACCCTGCCTGCTCTGGTTCTCTGAAGGCTCTTCCAGACAGCTGGGGTCTATTCACTTGCTTGGTATTCATGTCTTCCCTCTGCCAGGGGACCTGGACTCTGTTGATTGTTTTGCTAGCGCCTAGAACAGTGCAAGTCACATGCTCATTATGTGGTCACTGAATGGATGGATAAGAAAAATCCACAAGCCAGTTGAATAAAGGGGAAGACTTCAAAGTAGGCAATTTCAGGGGGGAAAAAAAGCCTTTTTAAATCTCAGTCTCACTCATAATTAAAGAAATACAAATTAAGTCTGCAATGAGACCATTCTCAACTATTAGAATGTATTGTCGGGGAATTGGATGCTGTCCTGAGCCTATAACTTGGGCCATCTCTTTTTTTCTTTACAAAAAAATTGGCATATAGAATTCATATAAGGGGTTTCCCAGGTGGCACAGTGGTGAAGAATCTGCCTGTCAATGCAGGAAATGCAAGGGAGGCAGATTTGATTCCTGAGTTAGGAGGATCCCCTGGAGGAGGGCATGGCAGTCCACTCCGGTATTCCTGCCTGGAAAATTCCATGGACAGAGGAGCCTGGTGGGCTACAGTCCATGGGGTCACAAAGAGTCGGACACAATTGAGTATGCATGCACTGAATTCGTATAACATAAAATCCACCTTTCTTTCAAAGTGAACAATTCAGTGGTTCTTAGTATATTCATGGGGTTAATAGAAGCATCATCACTAATTCCAGTACATTTTCATTACCCCAGAAAGAAACCGCATACCCATTGATATCTACATCCTCTTCTCCTACCCGCCAGCCCTGGCAACCACTATCTATTTTAGAACTCTATAGTGAAAGTGAAAGTGTTACTTGCTCAGTCGTGTCTGACTCTTTGAGACCCCATGGACTAGCCTGCCAGGCTCCTCTGTCCGTGGAATTCTCCAGGCTAGAATACTGGAGTGGGTAGCCATTCCCTTCTCCAGGGGATCTTCCCAACCCAAGGATCAAAGCTGGGTCTCTTGCATTGCAGGCGGATTCTTTCCTGTCTGAGCCACCAGGGAAGCCCATTTTTATGTCTATGGATTTGTCTATTCTGAGCATTTCATGTAGAGGAATCACACAGACGCAACCTTTTATGCTCGGCGTCTTTAACTTGGCATAATGTTCTCAAGGTTCACCCATGGTGTGGCGTGTACTTCATTCCGTCTTATTGCCACGTAACACTCCGCTGTGGGCTTCTCCAGTGGCTCAGCAGTAGAAGAACCCGCCTGCAGTGCAGGAGATGCAGGAGACCTGGGCTCGATCCCTGGGTTGGGAAAATCCTTTGGAGGAGGTCATGGCAACCCACTCTAGTATTCTTGCCTAGAAAATTCCATGGACAGAGGAACCTGGTGGGCTACAGTCCATGGGCCGCAGAGTCAGTCATGACTGAAGCGTCTGAGCACAGCAATACCCCATTGTATGGATTTCCCACATTTTGTTTGTCCCTTCAGAAGTTGATGGATATTGAGGTATGTCCACTTTGTGGCCAAAATGAACAATGCTGCTACGAACATTTGTGTGCAATTTTTACGTGAGCATAAACTCCCAAATTTCATGACTATGTACCTAAGACTGTAAATGTTGGTAATTCTATGTTTAAAATCTTAAGGAACTGACAAACTCTTTTCCAAAGTGCAAAAAAAATTTTTGGCAATGACTTTTATTTTTTAATTGAAGTATAGTTGATTTACAGTGTTATGTTAGTTTTTAGTGTCCAACAAGGTGACTCAGTTATATATGTATTCTTTTTCATATTCTTCTCCATTATGATTTATTACAGGATATTGAATATAGTTTTCTGTGCTATATAGTAGGACCTTGTTGTTTATTTTATGTATAGTAATTGTTCTGGTTTAGACGCTAAGTTGTGTCCAACTCTTTGAGAACCCATGGACTGCAGCACGCCAGGATTCCCTATCCATCACTATCTCCCCAGGTTTGCTCAAACTCATATTCATTGAATCGGTGATGTCATCCAACCATCTCATCCTCTGTCGCCCTTTCTCCTCCTGCCCTCAATCTTCCCCAGCATCAGGGTCTTTTCTAATGAGTCAGCTTTTCACATCAGGTGGCCAAAGTATTGGAGCTTCAGCTTCAGTATCAGTCCTTCCAATGAATAGTCAGGGTTGATTTCCTTTAGAATTGACTGGTTTGATCTCCTTGCTATCCAAGGGACTCTCAAGAGTCTTCCCCACACGACAGTTCAGAAGCATCTCTTCTTCAGCGTTCAGTCTTCCTCATGGTCCAGTATACAGCAGTGTGTATCTGTTTATTCCAAATCCTAATTTATCTCCCCCTTTCCTTTTTTGTGGTTTGTAACCATCAATTTGTTTCCTGTGTTTGTCAGTCTGTTTCTGTTTTGTAAGTAAGTTCATTTTTTGGACATTTTAGGTTCTACGTATAAGTATTAGATTCCACATTGGATATTTGTCTTTCTCTTTCTGACTCATTTCACTTAGTGTGATATTCTCTAGGTCTATCCATGTGATTGCAGATAGCATCATTTCATTCTTTTTTATGGCCGAGTAATTTTCTGTATTGTGTACACACCAGATACATTTTGGGGGCTTCCATATCTTGATCTTTGTATACAGTGCTGCTGTGAACATTGCAGTGCATGTGTCTTTGAATTATGGTTTTCTCTAGATATGACTGCACAACTTTACCTTGTCACCAGTATTGTACTAGAGTTCCAATTCCTTAACAGCTTCATTAAGACTTCTTACAGGAGTCTCTTTATATCCTAGTGGGTGTAAAGTGGTATCTCATCTTGGTTTTGATTTGTATGCCTCTGATGATGTTGAGTTTTACATGTTTACTTATAGTTTGCATACTGTCTTTAGAGAAATACTATTCAGATTCTTTGCCATTTTTATTTTTAACTTTTTATTAAAAATATTTAATTACGTAGTTGGTTATGCCAGGTCTCAGTTGCAGCCTGTGGGAGTCTTCGTTGCAGCATGCACTCTTACTTGAGTGTGGGATCTAGTTCTCTGACCAGGGGTCAAACCAAGGCCCCCTGCATTGGGAGCACGGGGTCTTGGAAGCCATTGGTCTACGAGGGAAGTCCCCTCTTTGCCAGTTTCTGAAGTGAAATTATGGCTAAGGGGAGACTGCTGCATATGATATACAAATGTTTTTTTTTCTTTTTTCCATTCTGGAGGTTGTATTTTCAATACCTTTATAGTGTTCTTTGAAGCACAAAATTTTAAATTGTCGTGAAATCCAATTCATCTCTTTTTCATTTGGTTGCTTGTGCTTTTGCTGTCATAAGTAAAAAAACCATTGCCTTATCCAGGGTCACAAAGATGCTTTTTCTTCGAGTTTTATGGTTTTCACTCTTATATTCAGATTGAGTTAATTTTTGCACATAGTAGTGAGATAGGGGTTCAACTTGGTTCTTTCAAGTGTGGCTCTTTAATTATCTCAGTACCATTTGTTGAAAAGACTATTCTTTCCCCAGTGAAATGCCTTGCTACCTTGGTTAAAAATCAATTGATTATCAATGCACAAGTGTATTTTTGAACTCTCAATCCTATTCCCTTGGTCTATTTATAACTAACCTTATGCCAGTATTATACGGACTTGATTACTGTAGGCTTTGTAGTAAGTTTAAAAATGGGGAAGTGTGAGTCTTCCGGCTTCATTCATCTTTTTAAAATTGCTTTTGCAACCCTTTGTTCTCGGTCCCTTGCATTTTCCTGTGAATTTTAGAAACAACTTGTCAGTTTCTGCAAAAAAATATGAAAAGTAGCTAGAGTTTTGGGGTAATCACATTAAATATGAAGATCAATTTGGGGAGTATTGCTGTCTTAATAATATTGCCTTCTAACCCAGGAACATGGCTGTCCTTCCATTTATTTAAGGCTAAATCTCTTCCAACAATGTTTTGTAGTTTCTAGTATACAATTCTTACACTTCTTCTGTTAAATTTATTGCCAAGTATTTTGTTCTTTTTGGTTGTAAATGAAATTGTTTTCTTAATTTTATTTTCACATTGTTCATTACAAGTATATAGTATTACAATTGATTTTTGTATATTGATCTTATATCCTCCAGCCTTGCTGAACTTATTTATTGGAATTATTGTTCAGCTGTGAATTCACTCATAGTTGGAGTTTGCTAGGCAGAAAAGTATGGAGTTCTAATTGTGTACATTTGTGTGTGTATGTGTATTTTTTAAGGAATTTTCATACAAAAGACCATGTCATCTACAAAAAGATTATCTCACTTCTTTCTTCCAGTGTGGATGTCTTTTATGTCTTATATCTTTCCTAATCAGTTCCATTCAGTTCAGTTCAGTCGCTCAGTCATGTCCGACTCTTTGTAACCCCATGGACTGCAGCATGCCAGGCTTCCCTGTCTATCACCAGCTCCCAGAGTTTGCTCAAACTCATGTCCATCAAGTTGGTGATGCCAGCCAACCATCTTATCCTCTGTCATCCTCTTCTCCTCCTGCCTTCAATCTTTTCCAGCATCAGGGTCTTTTTCAAATGAGTCAGTTCTTCTCATGATGTGGCCAGAGTATTGGAGTTTCAGCTTTAGCATCAGTCCTTCCAAAGCATATTCAGGACTTATTTCCTTTAGGAGTGACTGGTTTGATCTCCTTGCAGTCCAAGGGACTCTCAAGAGTCTTCTCCAGTAGCACAGTTCAAAAGCATCAATTCTTTGGTGCTCAGCTTCCTTCATAGTCCAACTCTCACATTCCATACATGACTACTGGAAAAACGATAGCTTTGACTAGACGGACCTTTTTAATATGCTCTCTGGGTTGGTCATAGCTTTTCTTCCAAGGAGCACACGTCTTTTAATTTCATGGCTGCAGTCACCATCTGCAGTGATTTTGGAGTGCCCCCAAAATAAAGTCTTTCACTGTTTCCTAATAGTCCTGGTTAAAACCTCTAGTACAATACTGAATAAAAGTTGAGATCTATCTTCTTTATAGACATATATTTACAGTTATAACTATCATTCTAAGCACTGTTATCTGCATTCCATAAGTTTTGGTATATTGTGTTTTCATTTCTATTTATCGCAAGTCATTTAAAATTTCCCCTGTTATTTCTTTCTCCAGTGCTTATATAGTAGTGGTTTGTGTAATTTCCACACATATTTGTGAATTTCCCAGATTTCTTTCTGTTATGGACTTCTGCTATTCCTTTATGGCCACAGAACATACTTTGTATGATTTTAGTTCTTTTAAATTTACCAGAATGTGTTTTATGGCCTAACATATGTATCTTGGGGAATGTTCCATGGCCACTAGAGGAGAATATGTACTCTGTTATTGTTAAATGTTCTATGCATGTCTGTTAGTTCTAGTTGGTTTATTGTGCTGTTCATGTCTTCTGTTTACAAAATGACTTACTGTCTAGTTGTTTTATCCATTATTGAAAGTGGGATATTGAAGTCTCAAGATTTCTTTGTTGAATTCTCTGTTTTACTCCTTAATTCTATCAGTTTTTGCTCTTAAATTCTCGGGTTCCATTCTTAGGTGCATACATTTATAATTGTTACATCCTCTTGATGGACTGACCCTCTTATCATTATAAAATTTCCTTTGTCTCTAGTAACATGTTTCCTTAAAGTCTATTGTGTCTGATGAAGTCTGTGTTGTCTGATATTAAAGTCTATTTTGACTGATCTAGCCATTCCAGCTCTTTTTTGGTTACTATGAGATATCTTTTCCATCCTTTCTTTCAACCTATTTGTCTTGGAATCTAAATTGTGTCTCTTGTAGGAAACATGGTTAGATAATGTTTTTAAATTCATTTTTCCAATCTCTGGGTTTTAATTGCAGTGTTTATTTTAATCCATATATGTTTCATGCAATTACTGGTAAGACAGTGCTTGCTATTTGTTTTTCATATGTTATGTTGTTCTTCTATTCCTTCATTATTGCTTTCTTTTGTGTTGAGTAGATCTTTTGTAGCACCATTTTAATTTCCTTGTCATTTCTCTTACTGTATATTTTTGAGTTATTTCCTTTGTTGCTTGGCAGATTAACATTAACATCTTTACTAATAACAATATGATTCTGATTAATATCACCTTAATTTCAGTAGTATACAAACACTTTGCTCCTCTGTAGTTCTGTTACCTCCCCTCTGTTTATGCTCTTATTGTCATAAAATTTACATTTTTATACATTGTGTACTCCTCAGCAGTACTTATAATTATTGCTTTATACAGTTGTTTTTTAATTCAGATAGGAGAAAAAAAGAGTTACAAACATAAAATACATTTGTACTGTCTTTTATACTTACCTAGGGATTGGGGGCAGGAGGAGAAGGGGACGACAGGAGATGAGATGGCTGGATGGCATCACTGACTCGATGGACGCGAGTCTGAGTGAACTCCGGGAGTTGGTGATGGACAGGGAGGCCTGGCATGCTGCAATTCATGGGGTCGCAAAGAGTCGGACACGACTGAGTGACTGAACTGAACTGAACTGATATAGTTACTTTTACTGATCTTTTTCATTTTTTCATCTGTATTTGAGTTTCTGGGCGTCCTTTAATTTCAGCCTGAAGGACTTTCTTTAGTAGTTATTATAGGGTGAGCCTCCTAATGCCAGGTTCTGTTTTTATTTGCTGGGCAATTCCTTCTTCATTTTTGAAGGACAGTTTTGCTGCATAAAGAATTGTTGGTTGACATGTTTTTTCTTTCAGTACTTTGTATATGTTATCCCACTGCTATCTGCCCTACCCTTCTCTGGTTTCTGATAGGGAATCTATTTGGAGTTTGCTGAGGTTTTTGGTTGTGTAGATTGATGTTTTTCATCAAGTTTGGGACACTTTAGCCATGAGTGCTTCTGATATCCTTTTACTTATTTATTTTTGGTTGCACTGGGTCTGTGTCGCTGCACTGACTTTCCCTGCTCTTGCCGAGCAAGGGCTGCTCTTTAGCGTGGTGCACGGCCTTCTCATTGCTGTGCTGCTCTTGTTGCGGAGCACAGGCGCTCTGCACACGGGCTTCAGCAGTTGCTGCACGCAGGCTCAGTGGCGGCAGCATGTAGTCCAGTATTCCTGTTGCTCCTTTCTCTCTTTTCTTTCTGAGACTATATACCTGTTGGTATGTGTGATGGTATCTGAGATGGTATCTGTATTTATTTTCCTTCACTCTTTTTAGTTTCTGTTCCTCAGACTGGGTGACATTAGTTGACCTCTCCAGGTTTACTGGTTCTTTTTTCTGCCTGTACAAATCTGCTGTTGAGTCCCCTAGTTAAATTTTCATTTCAGTTACTGTAGTTTTCAGTACTGGAATTTCTATTTTTTAAAATAATTTATACCCCTTTGTTGATATTTATTTGGTGAAGCATTGTTTCCATACTTTAATTATTCTGACATAGTTTCCTTAATTCCTTTTTCCCTATTTTATTGAGATATACTTGACATAATATTATAAAAGTTTAAGGTATAAACCATGATGATTTCATATATGCATATTTTTCAAAATGATTAGCACAAAAGTTTAGTTGATATCCATCATGCCACAGTTACAGATTTAGTTTCTTAGAAACAAATTTTTATTTTCTTTGCCCCAGGTCTTAGCTGTGGCATGCGGGACCTTCAGTCTTCATTGCTGCATGCTGAATCTTTTAGCTGTGGCACGTGGACTCTTAGTCATAGCTTCCTGACCAAGGATCCCGCCTGGGCCCCCTGCACTGAAAGCATGAAATCTCAGCCACTGGGCCACTAGGGAAGTCCCACACATTGTTTCTTTATGATGAAAACTTTTAAGATTTACTCTCTTAGCTACTTTTAAATATAGACTCTACAGTGCTGTTAACTGTAGTCATCGTGTTGTGATTATATCCTCAGAGCTTATTTACCTTCCTGTGAGTTTTACCTCTTGACTGCTTTGTCAGGACGGTCACTGTGGTATGTTTGTGGCCACTGCTTCACATCACACTTGAGTGCCTCGTGCTAGGGGACAGCCCAGCCACCCAGCAGAATGTCCTGAAGCTGGTACAGAACATGAAGAGTTGCCCAGAGAAAAGAGTGAGTTGAAACTAGTGTGTGAAATGTGTGCCTTTTAGTTCAGAAAAAGAACGCCACATGTACATGTAAATCATCTCATGAACACAGAAAATTCTGAGTGGTTGCACACAAGATTGATTAATTGTGGATGTCTCTGGGGAGGGGCTGGGACCTGGGGTGGGCGGGCATTTACTCTTGCTTGTGTAATCTTTTGTGTTATTGAGTGTTTTTTCATGAGCATATATTGCATTTTCAATTTTAAAACAGGTAAAATAAACAAGCAAACCAGGCAAACAAACATGTGAATGCAAGTGAAGACCCTGCCCCGCTAGGCTTTGGTCTCTTCCTCTCCTCTGGGGCCCCGGTGCTGGCTGGGAGAATGAACACTTCTCTGTAGGCGGTGCCCACAACTCCTACCATGCCCCCAGGACAGGGGTGGGACCTGGAGGGGAGAGGGCACACAGTCTGCTCTCAGCTCTGTGCCCTTGCTGGGTGTTCTCAGGACAGGCCTCAGGCAGTGAGGGCCAGGATGGGGGTGCTGGCCCGGGGGCTGCAGCTGTCTGGAGTTAGAGGAGAGGGTAGGTTGGTGGGATCCTCCAAGATGCCGTGATTCTGGAACTAACTGTGAGAAACCCCACCTGGGAACGTTTGTATCTGCCTAGGGACAGGCACACGCACAGAAGTACGTCACCTTGTGTCCGTTTGGGGTCAGGTCCCTTCCCACCAGCCTGGAGCATCATTCTCTTTGGCTCCAGACAGGATGTAGCTGTGAGGATGCTCCTGGGCAGGCAGCCGTGGCCCCTCCACAGGGAGGCACTCAGAACTCCCAGAGGCCCCCCCGCCTGCTTATTCCAATCAGCTCAACCAGCCTTTCCTCTGGACTCTCCTCGGGGTCCCTCAGTGAGCCTCCTCTGCTCAGAGGCCTCCCTGTCCATCACAGATGGCCTCTTCCTGCCACAGGAGAGAGGGCTGGGAGAGAGCCTGGACCCTCACAATGGCCCAGGTGTGTTTTCATGGTCGTAGGGTCTCTGTAGGACCATATGTGGTCAAGAGGATGGGACAGTGAGCAAGGAAATCAAAGGAAGAAACCAAACTTCCCTCAATATGTAAGTAAACTGTCACAAAGCATAATGTAACTCTCCAAAATATTGAAGTCAGCCAAGTAAATAGAGAAGCTCAAGCGTAGGAGACCATATGTTCTGCTCTGGGTAAAACCTTTTCCCGAAGGTGGAATTCAAACGTACCTGCATCACACCCTGCACACTTCCACCTGCTCAGCTCCCCACGCCCCCACTGGGTCAGGGCCTCATCCGGCCTAGGTCGCTGCCTATGGTGTACAAGGAGTGGGTTCCCTGGTGCCTGTGCCCAAGAATCACAGAACAAATCTCCACTCTCCTCCACCAGGAGAAAGGTGGTCCTGGGATGTGTGTCTTGATGGCTTTGGGCTGGGACGTGCAGGTGAGAGGGTTTTCAGGGGCTCCTGCAGGGCTGGCTGGTGGGGAGGGCCCCCACAGAGGAGCAGCTCAGGAGGAGGGGAGCCCAGGCCAGTCCAGCACCCTGCATGGAGGCCCTGAGGACTTCCCTGGGCTTGGCACTAGCCTGAAGCTTGGCTGTAAGCAGTTATGTCCTGTTGAAATCCCGGGCCTGGGTCAGCTGGGTGCCCCCGGATGGCCTCAGGTGGCCTCAGGTGCCTCAGGTGGCCACAGTGAGGGAAGAAGTGGGAAGACTGTTCCAGAGACTGAGGGTGGGGGGAGGCTCGGGCTGGAGAGTGTGCGCCAAACCAGGAGAAAAAGAAGTTGCAGATGCAGTCTGCTTTTTATTTTTTAGAAATGTGGATGATAAGAGATTGGAAGGCAGCTAACAGGGGTCAGGGGTCAGGGAGGCTGTGTTTGTGGGTCCAGAGAAGTGCAGAGCTGAGAGGAAGTGGAGACAGAAGCTGAAGGGGAGAGGGGGGTGGGAAGGAGGAGAGCCCCCCGGGGGGCTCCAAGGACCAGCCCACCTGATGGCTAGGGCTCCATCCAAAGGAGAGGATGAAGTGGGAGGGCAGACTGGGAGCCCCAGGGCCTGGGAGGGGCAGGAGGAGCTCCAGAAGCACAAGTGGGGTTGGGAAGGAGTTTGGGAGCTGGCCAAGGATAAGGGGACCCAGTGAGATGGAAGAAGTCCCTCCCCCACATGCTGGCAGCTCCAAATCCTGGCCATCCCCACCCGTACCCCACCAAGCTGGGCTGGTACTGACTCCCTGTCCCCATTCCCCACCCCAACCCCAAGCAGGTCCAAAGCATCCACCCACCCCAACACATACACACACGCATGCGTGTGCGCGCGCGCGCGCACACACACACACACACACACAGGTGCTCAGGGGATCTCAGGAATGAGTTCTCTGGCAGTCTTCTCTGAGAACTGGAGCTAGATAACCTTGTGGGTAACAGTCACTGACTCAGTCCCACCATACCTTCTCTGTTGTGTTCAGTCGCTCAGTTGTTCTGACTCTTTGTGACCCCATGGACTGCAACACGCCAGGCTTCCTTGTCTTTTGCTATCTCCCAGAGTTTGCTCAAACTCATGTCCATTGAGTCGATGATACCACCCAACCATCTCATCCTCTGTCGCCCCCTTCTCCTTTCTCCTTCAGTCTTTCCCAGAATCAGGATCTTTTCCAGTGAGTCAGCTCTTCTCATCAGGTGGCCAAAGTATTGGAGCTTCAGCATCAGTCCTCCCAATGAGTATTCAGAGTTGATTTCCTTCAGGATGGACTGGTTGGATCTCCTTGCAGTCCAAGGGACTCTCAAGAGTCTTCTCCAGCACCACAATTCAAAAGCATCAGTTCTTTGGCGCTCAGCCTTCCTTATAGTTGAACTCTTACATTCACATATGACTACTGGAGAAACCATAGCTTTGACTATATGGACCTTTGTCAGCAAAGTGATGTCTTTGCTTTTTAATACGCTTTCTAGGTTTGTCATAGCTTTTCTTCCATGGAGCAAGCATCTTTTAATTTCACGAAGCAAGTGTCTTTTAATTTCATGGCTGCAGTCACCGTCTGCAGTGATTTTGGAGCCCAAGAAAATAGTCTGTCACTGTTTCCACTGTGTCCCCTACTTTCATGAAGTGATGGGACCAAATGCCATGATCTTAGTTTTTTGAATATTGAGTTTTAAGCCAACTTTTTCACTCTCCTCTTTCACCTTCATCAAGAGGCTCTTCAGTTCCTCTTCACTTTCTGCCATTAGGGTGGTGTCATTTGCACATCTGAGGTTATTGATATTTTTCTGAGCATCCCTAAGAGGTCGCTGCTGAGTCAGCTCCCAAGGGCTTAAAGCTAGTACCTAGCTGCCCTGGGACTGCTCAGGGTCTTGAGGGGGAGCATCGAACCTTGAACCTTCCGTTTCTTACTTTCTGTTGGGGAAAGCCTCACAGGTAGCTTGGGTCTCCCTGCCTCCTCTCAACCCGGCTGAGCTTCAGAAGAATTCCCAGGACAGCCATAGTGTGCATGGTGGAACAGTGGGTAAAGAATCTACCTGCCATTGCAGACACATGGGAGATGCAGGTTTGATCCCTGGGTCGGGGAGATCCCCTAAAGAAGGGAACAGCAACCTGCTCCAGGATTCTTGCCTGGAAAATTCCATGGGCAGAGGCGCCTGGCAGGCCACAGTCAATGGGACTGCACAGAGTCAGACACGACTGAGCACTTCCGCATGTACGCACGCACATCTCCCACTGCAGGCCCCCGCTGCTGCGGCTAAGCCGCTTCAGTCGTGTCCGACTCTGTGCGACCCCATAGATGGCAGCCCACCAGGCTCCACCGCCCCTGGGATTCTCCAGGCAAGAACACTGCAGTGGGCTGCCGTTTCCTTCTCCAATGCAGGCCCCCACATCAGTCTTTCTTTGGCTTGAGTGCACTAAGCTCCTTCTGCTCTTGGGAGCCTTTGCACTTGACTGTGCCTTCTGCCTGGCACACCCTTCCTGGTACTTTTACCAGGACATTCCCACTGAGCTTAGCAGCCTCTGCTCCAGGCTCAACCCCCCTGCCCAGGGAGGTGGACTTGGACCCCCAGGCTCTATGCCATCCCTTGCTCATCACCAGCTGGATTTTGTTCATTTGTTTACCATTCTTCCTTCCCATAACCCTGAGGGTAAACCCTGAGTGCAGGAACAATGTTTCTGAGAACTTGGCACATACTAAATGTTCATTAATTTAAAAAAACAATGAATAAGTGAATAGTTAGGAATGCAAAATGCCACTCAGTGGTTGAGGAGCCCACCAATGAGGAGCTGGAGGAGTGGTGCAGATCCAGGGCCTTGGTGCCTCTTTCTCCATGCTCTCACACGAGGCAGACGTCACTGTACCACACAGCACATGTGACTGGTGGAAAGCAGACAGGAACTCAGATCTCAGGGAGGCCCTCCAGGGAGCCACTAGCTCTCCTTAAGAGGTGGTGGGACGAAGACTAGGGTATAAGGTGTCATCCAAGGGCAAGGCCCTCGAGCATGCTCTGAGCATCAGGAAGGCTTCCTGGAGGAGGTGACAGGGTGGGCCCAAAAGGCACTGGGACAGAGAGAGAAGAAGAGCCACAGTTTGGAGGATGGGTGACCACATAAGTCATGGAGGTGAGAATCAAGTGGATAAATCCCCAAGACAGTAAAAACAAGCCTGTACAGGGAGGAGGGTGCCTGTTAGGCTGGCTCCCACAGATTGTCCCTGCCTGGGACCAAGCAGAGCCTTCTGGTCTGCCAGCTGGAGGGAGAAGCTAGTGGGATGTAAGGAGAGAAGCGACGAGCACTGCTGAGAACATACAGCAGGTCACACTGTCGGTGAGCGGGGCAGCACAGGGCCCTGTCCTGAGGCTGGAGGGTGCTGCTCCCGTTCAGCTGTGCTGCCTGACGCAGCCTTTCCTGATGCCCACCCCGCAGGGTCCATCAGCTCTTGTGACCCTTCATGCTGCCTGCCTGCCCTGGGTACCCTCTCTCCCTTGGTTACACCCTGGCTGGCAGGAACAGGTCTCCCTTCTCTAGGAGCGGTGAGGATGCTCAAGGGGCGGCACCCCCTGGTGGGCTACTGCCAAGCCAGCCCTCCTTCCTACCAGGCATCCTCAGGAGGAGCACCATAGCATCCTATCCTGGTTTTAGCAAAAGAACATGTATTTCAATATGCTGATGGCAGAGACATTCATGTGCAGTGGAGAAATTTGGGGAAGTGTTCGATGAAGACATAGAAGAGGAGGCCAGTGGTGGGCAGGTGTCCTGAGGACCCTTTCAGGGTGGATATGCCAGTCTGTGTTATAGGCACATACTCGTGCACAGGGAGGCCACAGGTACATGCATGCACACACGTGTGCACACGTGTACTCATGATACCCATGCACACTCATGCACAGAGAACACACATGTAAATATTGACACAGGCACACACAAGCCTGTGCACAAGTACAACATCACGTGTGTGTGCGTGGACCTGCTATACTTTCCACCAGGCTGCCAAGGAGGGGCTGTTGTCCCGCGAGGTGCCTTGTGGAAACCCACCTCTGTCATCCGCTTCTCGCCTTTCCCAGCAATGACTCTGACACTCGTGCTAACACCCTGTGCTACGTTAAAGGGTATTTTTGCAGATGGCACAAGTGAGAATTGAGACTCGGGCTTCTGGTTGCCACAAAGCAGCTTGCTCCTGGTAGTTGGGCCTCTCCTGTGTCTTCATCTGCAAGCCCACCTCGCCAGCTCTGAGGTGGAGGCCCTGCAGGGCACCATGAGGACATTCCCTCCTTGTCCTAGCCCCACTGGCTGGCCTGTACCGCAGGCAGTCCTCACTCCTCTAGGGTGGGAGCTTTGCGTGGGGCAGGGTCTTTCCCTTTACACCTCCTGCCTTTGCCACTCCTGTGTATCCTCTTGTCAGGCTCTTTTTGGGTGCCTGGTTGACATCGTGACCTATGTCATCCCAGGGAGTGAGTCCCTGTTTGGGGGGGGGACTGAGGCTCACAGAAATGTGACCTTGCCCAGGGCCATCTGCTAATGACTGCGGAGTCCAGGGGCAGCTCGCTGAGGGTCCCATGTGCTTCCTCATCCACCACCGCCCAGAGAACAACCACCGTCTTGGACAGAGTGGCCGGCGGGGCTCCAAGGCCACGGGGCTGCCCAGCCTCAGGTCACGGGCCTTCTGGAGGACCCAACCTCGGGATCTTCATCCTCTCAGTGTGGCCCTGCAAGACCCAGAAGTCTCACCTTGGCCCTGACCTCCACATGACCCCACCCAGGGTCAGCTTCCCCATGGCCAGGCCTCCAAATGGGAAGGTCATGTTCTCTTGGCCAGAGGACTGTTCTCTGATGATAGCCAATACTGGAATGGCCTTTTAACATCAGGGTCGCCCATCAGGTTGCCAAATATTTGACTCAGAGCAATGGAAACTTTCGGGGTGCCATGGCAGGTGGGGTCTTGCCACTCTGGTCCAGGGGGAGCCTGTCTGCCTGGGCCAGTAGCCAGGTTCCTCTGCAGCTCCCACCGCTGTCACGCACTGGGGACTCAGGTCTGGGTTCCTCAGGGAAAGGGGTTTCTTTCTCCNGAGTATATACAAGCAATATGGGGCTTTGAGGAGGGCTGCAGTGGGGTTTCTAGTAAGAAATTAGATTCTGTATCCATGTATCTTGTTTATTCTCTTCTGTACAGCAAGAGACTATAGCCTTTAAGAACAGAAGAGCTCAGTCCACCAAGAACCACTTCTAAACCTGAGCTAAAAAACTTCATTGTTTAAGTGAGAAATGTCTTGAGAGTGATGAATCCTAAAAATGAGACTGTGATAGATCTCATTGGTTTTGTTTTGTTTTTAAGATTATGGCATCGTCAAAGCATTGTGGTGTCTTTTTTACTGCTGCTTGCTGTGCTTACAGCTACGTATTACATTGAAGGAGCGCATCAACAGGTACGAGGTTCAGCGCTTTTCTTGTTCCTTCCCGAATCCCAGGCAGTTTCGGAATGGAACTGCTTTGGGTTTTGTTATTTTTTTTTTTTTTTTTTAATTTATCTCATAAGTGGTATCTTAATGTCTTATTTTTAAGGTCAAATGTTAAAAATATTCTTGTGGTAATTCATGGCTGCTCAGTATTTATATTTGGTATATATCATTCCTTTTTACCTTTAAGGATTTAAATGTAACTTTCCAGGCAATGCTTAGTCAAAGCAGCATGAATTCTTTAATTACTACCAAAGTCTTCATATTTTCTATACTGTGACCTATCAAAGCTCATATACTCATCCTAGATTGAAAGTTCGGTTTTATATGTATAAAGTGGGGGGAAGTTTGCTTGCCTGTTGTCTATAAATACAGCATAAGTGAAGGGAAAATAGGATATTTTGTTAATAACTTTTGTTAAAATAGCAAAATGTTCATGTATTCTGATAAGAAATAGTTCTAAAATGATACCATTTCACATGTTAGAGCAGTTTACCTCTATATTCATCAAAATGCCAATGGTGATTATCTTTGGTAGGGTGGAGATTATGGACGATAGTTGTTTTTTACTTTATGTATTTCTACTTGTCTGTAATAAACATATATTGCTTGTAAAATTAGGAAACAATAAATGGCATTAAAAGGAGGGGGGTGAAGCAGTTTGCTTCTGGTCAGAGAGGTTTTTATACATATAAATGCAAGTTTTAAATATATTTTAAAGAAATCTGTGTGTGCTATTAAGAGTTTCCAGGGAACTGGCTTGATGGATTTACTGTCTAGTATGAGCATCTAAACTCTGGAAATCTTCCAAGTCCGTATCCCAGTAGGCTGCAGTTTGCTTTTGCTTGTAAAGCATTTGGTCTTTCAGTTCAGTTCAGTTCAGTTCAGTCGCTCAGTTGTGTCCGACTCTTTGCGACCCCATGAATCTCAGCACGCCAGGCCTCCCTGTCCATCACCAACTCCTGGAGTTCACTCAGATTCACGTCCATCGAGTCAGTGATAGTCTTAAATATATAAAAATAATTTTATGTACATTTTTTACTAGGATCAACAAGAATATGTTCTGGTTCCAAATATATAAATAACCACCCATCTCTTAGCACTGTATATTATCATGCTTTTTTAAACAAAATTTGTAAAACTTTTAAGTGTCTTTAAAATTTTTATTCTCATAGTTGTCAGTAATTTGCATATTTCCTACAAATGTCATTGTAATAGTAGGACTTTTAAAATGTTAGAAATGAGCTTTATTCCAGTCACGTGATTTTTTTTTTTTTTTGGTCATGTCTGCTACCACATGTTAGAGGAATTAGGTCTCGGAAATGGCAACCCATTCCAGTACTCTTGCCTAGAAAATCCCATGGACAGAGGAGCCTGGTAGGCTACCGTCTATGGGGTTGCAAAGAGTCGGACAAAACTGAGCATCTTCACTTAAGGAGCCTTGAATCTTAATACTTTCTTCCTATTGGAAAGTTAGTGTTTTTTTTTAATTGTAGTAAAAAATACATTTCTGCTTAAGAATCCTGATTTTGTTTTTTATCACCTTATCTCTTTTGTTTTTCAGTATGTGCAACGTATAGAGAAACAGTTTCTTTTGTATGCCTACTGGATAGGCTTAGGAATTTTGTCTTCTGTTGGGCTTGGAACAGGGCTGCACACCTTTCTGCTTTATCTGGTAAGATTAACTTTTAATAATCAAGGTTGAAAGAGATTATGTTTTAATTTGTCCTTATACTTCAGAAGTTAATATTCTAAGGTTTTTATTTGACTATCTTTGTGTTTTATATGTATTCTAATCCTCCAATCAGTGCTTTAGATTTGATTCAGAACTCTTGCTTTGGTTTTCTTTTGAGTTGAGAATTTAAAAAGAGAAGGGAGGGGAAAAGCCTTAGGCAAATGAGATCATTTACTTAATTCAGCCAGGAAACGTTTTTTTCTGTCAAGATTTTGGAATAGTGGTTCTCTTGCTTATGCAGTTACATTGTAGTAGTTGAAGTTATTCAGTTGTACGAAATTCCATGTATGGGTTGGAATTGACTTAGACAGTAACTTTCTCTGTTAATAGCCAGTGAGAAATGGTGTCTTCCCTCCTCCCTCAGATAACCGTGTGCACAATGGGGTGGTTACCCTGGTGTTCTTACTGAGTGCGGCTCATAAAGTGTGATGTGTGTAGAACTGATGCTTTCTTAAACTCTTTTAAATCAAGAAATAAAATGTACCCTTCCTAAAAAATATATATATTTTTTTACTTAGTTGAAATTAGAGAAATGAAAGGGAGGTTTTTGCTTTGGACACTGGCAAATGTAATGAAATAATGGCAGAGCTGGGACTAGGGAGTGACAAGCGTGACATCGAGGGCACAGAATTTATATACTTTTAGGGTCATAGAAATATGGGGCTCGTGAGTGAAGGCCTCATTAAAGTTGTATCCTGGATGTCTCTCTTGTTTCACTCTCTTCCTGTCTCTGAATAATATATTGAAAACAATTTCATATTTGAAAACAGCTTGCTCTTGATGGAGAAAACAGGTGAAAAGTTGTCATAGCAGTACTGATTGCTGAATGGAGTTCACCAGTGCAGACACTTCCAATCTCTATGCTTCAGTGAATGCATTTCTGAAGCAGGTATGAGAAATATTAGGAAATGAGTATTCAGAAAGCTGCTTAACTAATGGTCTGAAGAATAAGGATTAATCTATAATACATTTAAGTTCTGTGAGTTTATGGGAATTTTAAAGCATGGAATTTTAGAATTCTGTTCATGACTGCTTGTAGATTTTAACCCAGATAGAAACATAAATCCTAGATAAGTGATCATATCAGTGTTCCTTTAATTATTCTAGAAATATAATGCTATTCTAGAGGTTGCGGCAGAGGAGGAAAAAAGAAAATGCCAGTTACCTTTCTATTCTTTTCTAGACCTGTCCTCTTAGATTTTTTGGGAAGACTAGATTAAGGAACTCATTAGTTGCATTTGATTAATTTGGAAGTATTTAAAAAGCGACCTAGCTAGCAGATTCTATTGAATCTTTAAAGGGATTCTAATGAACACTATAAATCCCATAATACGAATAAGAAAAATTTGAAACTTAGAAGTTTCACGTTTTCTGTTTCTTTTCATATCCTTGAGAAACTTTTATAAAATGGCATTTATAAACTGTCTTGTTGTGAAAACATTCTTATTTCAGTTCCATTGATTCATGTAACCAGTAAAGGATTTAAAACATACAAATAAGCATTTATTATTACAAAGTGTATTTCACTGAAAAGTCAAATCTTTGTTTCCATAAACTGAGTAGTTATTTCTGCCCTTGATCAGAGTGCAGGGTAAAGGGAATGTAGTTAGATTTTTTACAAGTTTAGAAGGAATTCTTCAAAAATTATTTGAAAGAAAGTATCACTTTCTCCGTCTAGTAAAGGATATGGTTTTTCCAGTGGTCATGTATGGATGGGAGAGTTGCACTGTGAAGAAGGCTGAGCACCAAAGAATTGATGCGTTTGAACTGTGGTGTTGGAGAAGACTCTTGAGAGTCCCTTGGACTGCAAGGAGATCCAACCAGTCCATTCTAAAGGAGATCAACCCTGGGTGTTCTTTGGAAGGAATGATGCTAAAGCTGAAATTCAAGTACTTTGGCCACCTCATGCGAAGAGTTGACTCACTGGAAAAGACTCTGATGCTGGGAGGGATTGGAGGAAGGAGGAAAAGGGGACGACCAAGGATGAGATGGCTGGATGGCATCATGGACTCGATGGACATGAGTTTGAGTGAACTCCAGGAGTTGGTGATGGACAGGGAGGCCTGCCAGGCTGTGATTCATGGGGTCGCAAAGAGTCGGACATGACTGACCGACTGAACTGAACTGAACTGATCTCTCTCATCACTCTCAGTGCCATGTATATTATTACTAGTTAAGCAAATGTGGAGATAAAGAACATCTGAAACTGTGTTGCGTTATACATAAAAACCATATAAAAACATTGTGGCATTATCATTGCTGGTAATAAACTGCCATCCAGATGGATCAGACCATGTTTTTCAGCATTAGATTAATTTGATTTTTGTTTGTTGTTTGCCAGTAGCATTTAGAGTTATTTTTAAGTGCCCTAAAAGCAAAATAACCAGATCTGCCCTTTTGTTGTTCATTCACTCGGTCTTGTCTGACTCTTTGCGATTCCATGAACGGCAGTACACCAGGCTTCCCTTTCTTCATTATCTCCCGGAGTTTGCTCAGACTCATGTCCATTAAGTTAGTGATGCCATCCAACTATCTCCATCCTCTGTCGCCCCCTTCTCCTCCTGCCCTCAATCTTTCACAGTATCAGGGTCTTTTCCCATGAGAAAGCTCTTCACATCATGTGGCTGAAGTGTTGAAACTTCAGCTTTAGTGTTAGTTGTTCCATTGACTAATCGGGGTTTATTTCCCTTAGGATTGACTGGCTGAATCTCCTTACAGTCCAAGGGACTCTCAAGAGTCTTCTCCAACACCACAATCCAAAAGCATCAATTCTTCAGTGCTCAACCTTCTTTATGGTCCAACTTGCATCCATACATGACTACTGGAAAAACCATAGCTTTGACTATATGGAGCTTTGTTGGCAAAGTGATGTCTGCTTTTTAATATGCTGTCTAGGTTTGTCATAGCTTTTCTACCAAGGAGCAAGCATCTTTCAATTTCATGGCTGCAGTCACTGTCCACAGTGATTTTGGAGCCCAAGTAAAGAAAGTCTGTCACTGTTTCCATTGTTTCCCCATCTGTTTGCCATGAAGTGACGGGGCTGGATGCCATGATCTTCACTTTTTGAATGCTGAGTTTTAAGCCAGAGTTTTCACTCTCCTCTTTCACTTTCACCAAGGGCTCTTTAGTTCCTCTTCGCTTTCTACTAGTAGGGTGGGGTTGTCTGCATATGTGAGGTTGTTGATATTTCTCCCAGAAATCTTGATTCCAGCTTCTGCTTCATCCAGCCTGGAATTTCTCATGATGTACTCTGCATATAAGTTAAATAAGCAGGGTGACAATATACAGCCTTGTCCCAGTTTTGAACCAGTCCATTGTTCTGTGTACAGTTCTGTTACTTCTTGACCTGCATACAGGTTTCTCAAGAGGCAGGTAAGGTGGGCTGATATTCCCATGTCTAAGAATTTTCCACAGTTTGTTATGATTCACACAGTTAAGGCTTTGGCTCTGATCCACACAGTCAAAGGCTTTAGCGTAGTCAATGAAGCAGTAGATGTTTTTCTGGAATTCCCTTGCTTTTTTGTATGATCCAACAGATGTTGGCAATTGGATCTCTGGCCTCTCTGCCTTTCCTAAATCCAGCTTCTACATTTGAAACTTCTTGGTTCATGTACTGTTGAAGCCTAGCTTGAAAATTTTTGAGCATTACCTTGCTAGCATGTGAAATGAGCCATTATGTGGTAGTTTGAACATTCTTTGGCATTGACTTTCTTTGGGATTGGAATGAGAACTGACCTTTTGCATTCCTGTGGCCACTGTTGAGTTTTCCAAATTTGCTGGCATATTGAGTGCAACACTTGAACAACAGTATCTTTTAGGATTTTGAATAGCTCAGCTGGAATTCCGTCATTTCCACTACCTTTGTTCATAGTAAAGCTTCCTAAGTTCCACTTCACTTCACACTCCAGGATATCTGGAGTGACCACACCATCATGGTTAATCTTGATCATTAAGACCGTTTTTGTACAGTTGAGGAACCAATATTGATGCATTACTGCTGCTGCTAAGTCACTTCAGTCGTGTCTGACTCTGTGCGACCCCATAGACAGCAGCCCACCATGCTCTGCTGTCCCCGGCATTCTCCAGGCAAGAACACTGGAGTGGGTCGCCATTTCCTACTCCAATGCATGAAAGTGAAAAGTGAAAATGAAGTCACTCAGTCGACTCTTCGCAACCCCATGGACTGCAGCCTACCAGGCTCCCCCATCCGTGGGATTCTCCAGGCGAGAGTACTGGAGTGGGTCGCCATTACTAACTAAAGCCAATTGTTTATATTAGAGTTCACTCTGTGTTTTATATAGTTTTATAGGTTTTGGCAAGAGCTTAATGTTATACATGCTTCATTACAGGATCACAGAATAGTTTCACTCTCCTAAAAATACCCTGTGCTATACCTGTTTATTCTTACCCTTCTCATTCTCCCTACTCACAGACCCTAAGAAAACACTAATCTTTTACTCTCTCTGTAGGTTTTGATTTTGTTCATATAGTTGGGATTATACAGTATGAGTTTTTTTCTGCTTGACTTCTTTCACTTAGCAATATGTATGTAAAGTTCCTCCATTGTCTTCATGGCTTGATACCTCAGTTCTTTATTTTGGGGGGGGCCATGCCCCACTTCATGTGGGATCTTAATTCCCCAACCAAGGATCAAACCCACACCCACCGTATTGGAAGCACAAAGTCCCCTAGGTCACCAGGAAGTGCCAATATCTCATTTTTTTTATTCCCAAATAATATTCCATTTCCTGGATGTACCACAATTTGTTTATCCATGCATGTATTGAAGATCATCATGGTTATTTCCGGGTTATAGCAATTATGAATAAAGCTGCTATAAATATTCATGTGCAGGGTTTTGGATATATATATATATAAGAATTTAGCTCATTTGGGTAAATACCTAGGGACATGATCTGTAGATTATGTATATTAATTGGTGATACATAGGAAAGTAATCAACTTTTGTATATTAACCTTGTATCCTGCAACCTGAATAGTTTCAGGACTTTGTTGTTGATTCTTTAGGATTTTCTATATAAGATAATCATGTCATCTGCAGATAGTTTTGTTTTTTCCTTCTCAATCTGTGTACCCTTTCATTTTTACCCCTTGTCTTTTATTGCATTAGCTCCATCTGATGTTGAATTGGAGTGGTGACAGGGAAATCACCTTGTTCCCAACCTTTGTGAAGAAGCCTCTAGTTTCTCACCATGAAGCTACATATCATGTTAGCTACAGGCTTTTGTAGGTGTTCTTTATTGAGTAGATGAAACTTACTTCTGTTCCTAGTTTGTGGTGAGTTGTGTGTGTGTTTGAGAGGTTTTTTGTTTGTTTGTTTTTATCATGAATCAGTGAGGATTTTCAGAACACTTTTTTGGATAGTAGTGATCAAAAATGGATGAAAGGTCAATATAGCAAACAAATTCAGAATGAGAAGTCTTGAAGAGCAATATATTAATGTTCAAAATAAAAAGATACCCAGAATATGCCATTTCCATTTGACCAGATTATATTTAGTTCTTAAATTTGTTAGTTCTTAAACACAGAATTCCTTCTAGAATTCCTTAGGTATAGTAGGGAAAATGAAGAAAAACAAGTATTTGGAAAAAATAATTTTCTGAGAAGGCAAGCAAAAGGAAGATAAAAGATGTCACTGGTTTTTGTTTATTTTTAATTACCTGATGGGATGAAAGTTAGATTCCAAGAAGTTAACTACAGCTGTTTCTACTACTACTACCAAAAATGGCAAACATTGTCATCATTATTGTCATCAGAGTAATACTAACTGAAGTCAATTCTGTTGTTTTTTATCCATATTTGGTATTCATTTTTGTGAGGAGATGTTGCATCTGCATCCTGTTGAACTCTAGCCAGGTGATTTGCCTTCATCAAAGAAGTGTGAGCATAACTGATAGATCTTGCTTCCTGATGGGAGCTTCAGGGCTTGTCATGCTGACTTTCACCTGGAGCCCAAGTCTCTGCCTGCGGCGAGCAGATTCACCTTGCTAGCCTCTGATGGATATGTAGGGTAAGGGAGATAGAAACCTAGTGGTCTTAAGCTACTGAGTTTGGGGGCTATTTGTTATTTTAACCTATCCTGACCAATAAACTAACATTTATTAACTGTTTACCACATGCTAGACTCTGTGCTCAGCTCTTTACCTGAATTATTTCATGTAGTCCTTCCAAGAGCCAAGCTAGTCAATAAACAATAGTGTAGCAAATGTGTAGTTAAAAAAATGTCATCAGTAAGTACAGACTGTGCATGTGTGAACTTTGGCAGTTATGGAGAAAAATAGCCAGGAAACTAGAGGCAAAAGCAGTGTCAAATAAAAGTTTAAGAATTTGATCTCTTATTATTTAAAAAGCTATTCAAAATAATCTATGGTTAGATTTTTAACGTTTTCTTGGTGGTAATGGTTGACATAGTTTTTTTCTTTATAGATCATCATTCCTTTTGTTTTATATCTGTGAAATGTGATTATATCTGGAAAGTCCTAATTACATCTTTCATTTATGAGCCTTCACATAGTCCTCACTTAAGGAGATGTGATGTTAACGTTCTCATGCCATACATTTTTATTCTGATGAAATAAGCAAGCCTTTCCATGTACCCATATAACTCTTCAGTCAAGAAAACAATTGACTATATTAGGAGAGAAGATTGGTCAGAAATATGACCCTTCTTTTGACAACAGTTTACAGCAAGGGACTTCCCTGGTGGTCTAGTGGTTAAGGCTCTGTCCTCCCAGTGCAGGGGGTATGGGTTCAGTCCCTGGTTAGGGACCAAAGATCCCACATGCTTCTTAGCTAAAAAGGAAAACATAAAACAGAAGCAATATGGTAACAAATTCAATAGAGATTTTTAAAAGGGTCCACATGAAAAACTTAAAGATAATAATTTATAGTAAAATAAATGAAAAAGAAACTGACTTTAGCAAAGAGAAAAAATTTAATTATTCTTTATCATGGTTCTCTTTACTGGAAATTATGATTTTAAAGTGAAATAGGAAAATTTTTCCTGAATAGACAAAATTTCTCAATTAGGTTCTTTCCAGTATGGAAGTTACCTCTTTTGGAAGTAATCATTTAGTTAATTATAACTCACTGTCTAACTAAATGGTGATCTAAAAATGTTACTCTATTTCCTAAAATATTATTTACCTACATATCTGCTTTTGAAATGGAAAGTTTTCTTGATTTTTAACTTTCGGTTCAGTTCAGTGGCTCAGTCGTGTCCGACTCTTTGCGACCCCACGAATCGCAGCACACCAGGCCTCCCTGTCCATCATCAACTCCTGGAGTTTACCCAAACTCACGCCCATTGAGTCAGTGATGCCATCCAGCCATCTCTTCCTCTGTCGTCCCCTTCTCCTCCTGCCCCCAATCACTCCCAGCGTCAAAGTCTTTTCCAATGAGTCAATTCTTTGCATGAGGTGGCCAAAGTATTGGAGTTTCAACTTTAGCATCAGTCCTTCCAGTGAACACCCAGGACTGGTCTCCTTTAGAATGGACTGGTTGGATCTCCTTGCAGTCCAAGGGACTCTGGAGTCTTCTCCAGCACCACAGTTCAAAAGCATCAATTCTTCAGTGCTCAGCTTTCTTCACAGCCCAACTCTCACATCCATACATGACCACTGGATAAACCATAGCCTTGACTAGACGGACCTTTGTTAGCAAAGTAATGTCTCAGCTTTTTAATATGCTGTCTAGGTTGGTCATAACTTTCCTTCCAAGGAGTAAACGTCTTTTAATTTCATGGCTGCAGTCACCATCTGCAGTGATTTTGGAGCCCAAAAAAGTAAAGTCTGACACTGTTTCCACTGTTTCCCCATCTATTTCCCATGAAGTGATGGGACCGGATGCCATGATCTTCGTTTGCTGAATGTTGAGCTTTAAGCCAACTTTTTGACTCTCCTGTTTCACTTTCATCAGGGTGCGTTTTAGTTCCTCTTCACTTTCTGCCATAATGGTGTTGTCATCTGCATTTTGAGGTTATTGATTATTTCTCCTGGCAATCTTGGTTCCAGCTTGTGCTTCTTCCAGCCCAGCGTTTCTCATGATGTACTCTGCATAGAAGTTCAATAAACAGAGTGACAATATACAGCCTTGACATACTCCCTTTTGTATTGGGAACCAGTCTGTTGTTCCATGTCCAGTTCTAACTGTTGCTTCCTGACCTGCATATAGGTTTCTCAAGAGGCCAGTCAGGTGGTCTGGTATTCCCATCTCTTTCAGAATTTTCCACGGTTTGTTGTGATCCACACAATCAAAGGCTTTGGTGTAGTCAGTAAAGCAGAAATAGATGTTTTTCTGGAACTCTCTTGTTTTTTCCATGATCCAGTGGATGTTGGCAATTTGATCTCTGGTTCCTCTGCCTTTTCTAAAACCAGCTTGAGCATCTGAAACTTCATGGTTCACACAGTGCTGAAGCCTGGCTTGGAGAATTTTGAGCATTACTTTACTAGCGTGTGAGGTGAGTGCAATTGTGTTTGAGCATTCTTTGGCATTGCCTTTCTTTGGAATTGGAATGAAAACTGACCTTTTGCAGTCCTGTGGCCACTGCTGGCATATTGAGTGCAGCACTTTCACAGCATCATCTTTCAGGATTTGAAATAGCTCAACTGGAATTCCATCACCTCCACTAGCTTTGTTCGTAGTGATGCTTTCTAAGGCCCAATGGACTTCACATTCCAGGATGTCTGGCTCTAGGTGAGTGATCACACCATCGTGATTGTCTGGGTTGTGAAGATCTTTTTTGTACAGTTCTTCTGTGTATTCTTGCCACCTCTTCTTAGTATCTTCTGCTTCTGTTAGGTCCATACCATTTCTGTCCTTTATCGAGCCCATCTTTGCCTGAAATGTTCCCTTGGTATCTCTAATTTTCTTGAAGAGATCTCTAGTCTTTCCCATTCTGTTGTTTTCCTCTATTTCTTTGCATTGATCGCTGAAGAAGGCTTTCTTATCTCTCCTTGCTATTCTTTGGAATTCTGCATTGAGATGCTTATATCTTTCCTTTTTTCCTTTGCTTTTCGCTTCTCTTTTTTTTCACAGCTATTTGTAAGGCCTCCTCAGACAGCCATTTTGCTAGCTTGCATTTCTTTTCCGTGGGGATAGTCTTGATCCCTGTCTCCTGTACAATGTCACGAACCTCATTCCATAGTTCATCAGGCACTCTATCAGATCTAGACCCTTAAATCTATTTCTCACTTCCACTGTATAATCATAAGGGATTTGATTTAGGTCATACCTGAATGGTCTAGCAGTTTCCCCTACTTTCTTCAATTTTAAGTCTGAACTTGGCAATAAGGAGTTCATGGTCTGAGCCAGTTTCTGGTCTTGTTTTTGGTGACTGTGTAGGGCTTCTCCATCTTTGGCTGCAAAGAATATAATCAGTCTGATTTCAGTGTTGACCATCTGGTGATGTCCATGTGTAGAGTCTTCTCTTGTGTTGTTGGAAGAGGGTATTTGCTATGACCAGTGCGTTCTCTTGACAAACTCTATTAGCCTCTACCCTGCTTCATTTCGTACTCCAAGGCCAAATTTGCCTGTTACTCCAGGTGTTTCTTGACTTCCTACTTTTGCATTCCAGTCCCCTATAATGAAAAGGACATCTTTTCTGGGTGTTAGTTCTTAAAGGTCTTGTAGGTCTTCATAGAACCATTCAACTTCAGCTTCTTCAGCGTTACTGGTTGGGGCATAGGCTTGGATTACCATTGGGGCATAGGCTTGGATTTTTAAATTTATCATTCAGCAATTTCATTAAAAATTTTTAGTTACAATTGAAAGTTATAACTTAATTCAGATGTTCTAGAAATTCTCATCATTTCTTTAAACATTAGGAGTAAGACTAGTTGCTTAATTAAATTTAAATGTTAAAATTAATGAAAATCAACCAGGAAAAATGACTTGTTTGGTCTTCTGTCCAATTTTGAAAATTGATTTGGGCGTATTAGAAATCTTGAGGTTTGCCGAGAATAGGTGTGTAACCACAAAGGAAAAGTTAGATACTGTTTATGCAGAAATAGTGATTGTTAAACAGAGAGGAAGAGATTGAGGGGAAAAATGAATAGATTCCTTCTCAAGGCTCATGGGAAGTTGTCTGGACCTCTAGGTTAGTTGAGGGGCTTCCCAGGTGGCACTTACATTAAAGAATCCACCTTCCTGTGCAGGAGAGGTAAGAGATGTGGGTCCGATTCCTGGGTTGGGAAGATGCCCTGGAGGAAGGCGTGGAAACCTACTCCAGTAATCTTGCCTGGAAAATCCTATGGACCGTGGAGCCTGGATGGCTGTGGTCCACGGGTTGCAAAGAGTCGGACACAAGTGAAGCAACTTAGCATGGCACAACTTGGCTAGATGTGTTGATTTGTTCCATTAATTCTAATAGTCAACTAATGGGCTTCAGGAGGTCTTTCAATTTCCTAAACACTGTACTTGTTATATATCTTCACAACTGTGCATCTTTCTGGGAGAGAGGACCTATGGTGTTAGATTGTCCAGACTCTGTAACCCATGCAAGGTTAAGAACCACCCTTCTGGGACTTTTTTCTATCTATGGCTATATTGGTTTGCCACTAGGTGGCATTGCTAATACAACCAATATACTATCCTGTATTTGCAGGTTCTATTCTGGGTAAATATGAAACCCTCAAATAGATTAGAGGCATATTCTATTTTTTTCTGTATTTATGGCTGCATAATACCAGTTAATGCATGTGAATGAACATAAGTTTTCTTAATAATTTTACACATTCATTAATTAGTTAAGCAGTTATTAGGTAGACTTTCTTTTCATTGTGATACATGTTTACAGGCAGAACATACTCCTGTGGCATGCCCAGTTTCAGGTACAGTGCCTTAATTCTTTTAATTTATTATTTAAAAATATGCAAGTCGTGGAGACTGATTTTGTTATATGACTAACATTTTCCTATCATGGGAGGTAAGTAATAGGGCATAGTCAGAGCTGGGTTTCAATGCATGGTCCAGTATTTCTAATTCTGTGACATTTCACAGAGTTAACTTTTTAAGCCTCAGTTTATTCAACTGTAAATGGGAGTGATAATAACAGTAGCTGTCTCATAAAGCTATTTGGAGGAGTAAATAAGACGTATACTTTTCAGTTCAGTGGGTAGTATATATAAGGTGCTCAGTGAATGTTAAGTGACCACCATCATCATCATTATTATTATTATCATTAGTTGTACTCTGTTTTTATTTTTAAAACACTCCTTTTCAGACATGCTTTGGAACTAGTCAGGTATATCCCCTGATAAACCTGCAGGCTTGACTTTGGAGCCCTGAAAGTCCACAATTTAAATGTAAGAATGAGTGTCATACAAATCAGCCCATACAGAGGCTGAAGCTCAGTTGTAAATTTTAAGTCTGGAGGAAAATAAAGTCATCCTAGGTGTCACATTATGTTAAAAAAAATAATAAGTCAGACACTCAACCCAAAGTAATCAGATATCTGAGGAAACAATATAATTTGGTCAAAACAAGAAATAATAGAAATAGATCCACAGGGTATCTATTTAATAAGGTTAGTAGGCGTGTACCTTAATCCCAAATGAGTGTGTTTCAAAGAAGTAAAAAACAAGTAAGAATATTTTACCAGAGGTTGAAAGCTTTAAAGGAGAGCAAGTGGAAATTTTGAATTAAAAGAATAGTATCTGAAATTAAGAACTCAGTTAATGGACTTCAACAGACCACAGCTAAGACAGGATTAATTGACCAGAGAAAAGTATCTAGAATGAAAAAGGAGAGATGGAGGGAAAAAACATACTGTCTTCACAGGAACTTCAGTAAGACTGATTTGTCATAGCTTTTGTTGAAAAAGATCAGCTGACAGTGGGCTATCTTTAGATGGCTAAAAGAAAATAACTGCCAACAGATGATACTCAAAAGTGACCTGTGAACAGTATTAAATAAAGATATCTTCAGAAAAACAGAAACACTTTGCCAGTAGCAAACATGCTATAAAGGAAATAGTAAAAGTGTTCTTTGAATGAATGGAAGGAAAGTGATTCTACACTGAAGCACAGAGATTCAGGCATGAATAAAGGTTAAGAAAAGGGCGTATATATGTACACATATATGCATATATATGCTGCTGCTAAGTCGCTTCAGTCGTGTTCAACTCTGTGCAACCGCACTGACGGCAGCCCACCAGGCTCCGCCGTCCCTGGGATGCTCCAGGCAAGAACACTGGAGTGGGTTGCCATTTCCTTCTCCAATGCATGAAAGTGAAAAGTGAAAGTGAAGTCACTGAGTCGTGTCCAACTCTCAGCGACCCCATGGACTGCAGCCCACCAGGCTCCTCCCTCCATGGGATTTTCCAGGCAAGAGTACTGGAGTGGGGTGCCATTGCCTTCTCTGGCATATATATACACATATACATATATATACACACACACAAGTAGGTGCTCATGCTCAGTCACTAAGTCGTGTCCAGCTCTTTACGATCCTATGGACTGTAGCTTGCCAGGCCTCCCTGCCCATGGTATTTCCCAGGCAAGAATACTTGAGAAGGTTGCCATTTCCTTCTCCAGGGGATCTTCCTGACCCAGTGATTGAACCCACTACCTGTGCCTGAAATAATTCATTAAGATGCTTGCATTACGCACTTTTTACATCTCTTTTGTTTTAGAAGTTTATAGTCATGTTGCATAAGTACACCTCTAGTAGATAACTATTTCATAAACTTGATGTCTATTTCATGAGCTGGTTTTGTCTGGCAAGTAGCGCAAGTTTACTGATTTCATTCATGTACTTTATTCATATTTTTAATAAGTAATATGTGTGTATGTGCATGCACAGGTGTACACGCGCACAGCTCAGACACTCGGTCATGCCCGACTCTTTGCGACCCCATGGGCTCACAGGCTCCTTTGTCTATGGCATTTTCCAGGCAAGAATACTGGAGTGGGTTGCCATTTCCTGCCCCAGGGAATCTTCCTGACCCAGGAACTGAACCTGCATCTTGCGTCTGCCTCATAGGCAGGTGGATTCTTTATAACTAGCACCACCTGGGAAGCCCCTTTTATAAGTAGATCAGAAGTCAGAAGAGCTTCTGTGGCGGGTAGATTTTTCTAAGATCACATCTTCTAAGCCCTCTTCTCTTAGATACTAATTTCCAGAAATCCACTAACAAATCCACTTAGCATGTATGTAGCAGGTTTCCTTTCAGGTGATTCAGAACGTGAGTGCTTATTTACTAGTGGAAATAATGCCCAGAGTAAGAACAGCTTAAAAAAGAGAAGGTGACTGCTGTTAACTTCTTTGATGTATCTCTGTGTTTGAATGTGTCAGAATTTTCACCTTAATAATGATTTGGCCCAAGGGACAATGACAGCCCAGGGGCAGCACTTTTGCTGTAAAGGGGCCAAATAGTAAATGTTTTAGGCTTTGCAGGCCGTGCAGTCCCTTTTGTAAGTCCTCTGATCTGTCATGGTAACAAGAAAGCACCCAGGAACAGTATATAGGGATGAATGTAACTGTTTTCCAGTCAATCTTTATTCAAAAACACAGATAGCAGACTGGGTTTAATCCACAGGCTGTAGTTTGCTAACCGTGGCTCTAATTCATGGGATGACGATAGTACCCCAGAAGAAGCATATTGAACTTGAGAGCCTTAGTGAACTAACCACTCTCTAAGGATTTTTACGTGACATGTTATGCATTTGATTTCTCCATTTGCCAAAAAAGGATTTCTTCTCTCTTCCAGGTCATAAGAGTAGACTTAACATGACATTTTGGGAGAGAATATAGTTGTGCAAGTGCTTGAGTGGTCTGGAAGACCATCCGGGGGTTAAAAAAAAAAGGCAACTTTTCATGAAGAGAAAAGTAAAAGAATTTCTTCTGGTTGAGCTGCCTGATGACAACAAAATTTAGTTCTAATCTCATGTTTGAAACCATTGATGTGTGCAGAACCAGTCTGTTGTAAAAATACAACCTTTACAACACTGCAATCATTTTGAGAAATAAATAAGTTTTGAGTTACATTTAGATTGTTACAAATGGGAGAAGCAATAAGGTAATTTCAGTAGCCACATTAGAATTATTCCCATTACTAGGATATATGATTCGTAATTTTGTAAACAACCAGGTTAAAAGCAGGAACATTGGAACTTGATAATGAGAAATATATCTCAGACATGCTCCTTATATGCACATATATTATTATTCCTAGTGTTGTAAGACAAGGTGATTTAACAACTGTCAGGTGGCTCAGTGGTAAAGAATCCGCCTGCCAATGTAGGAGGCCCAGGCTCAACCCCTGGGTTGGGAAGATTCCCTGGAGTAGGAAGCAACAACCAACTTCAGTATCCTTACCTGGGAACTGCTGTGGACAGAGGAGTCTGGCAGGCTGCAGTCCATGGAGTTGCAAAAGTGCTGGACACGAGTTAGTGACAGACAGCAGCAGCAAACTGCGTATGCTATTAATGATTATAAAGTCTGTTCTGTTTAACAGTAACAAAGACAGTGAGTCCTTCAGCAAGAATTTACAAATAATGTGTACACAGACAGTTTTGACACTAGGTGGAGCAGTTTCCTGGGGAAAGGTTTACCAAGCCCTATGTTCCTTTCCAAACAAGCCCAGCTCTTAGACAAAGAACTCTGAGAACAAAAACTATCAACAATCACTTTAAAGTTTTTAAAGACTCTCAAATATTGAGCTGTAAATAGAAGGCTGAATGTATTGTACAAATGCCTTTTCTCTTCGGCATCTATTTTAACCATTGAATTCCCTCACCTTTGGGAATCAAAATGAAATTTTGACATTTGAAATTTTTCACATTAGAACTGCCTTATTTAGATGGCAATTGGTACATAGAAAAGTTTCGAAGCTATTTAGTTACATTGTAAAGTAGATCAGATTTTATAAAAAGATATACCATCAGGGCATTATCATCTGAATGGTATTTATGAGTCAGTTGTGTTAAACGACTGTTTTAGATTAAGAATATCATTTTATAGATAAAGATTGGTAGTTTAAATACATTGCATCTAAAAATCAGTGAATGCCAAGAGTGTTTTAAGTACCATGAGAAACCATGGCCATAGAACTGTAAGTTTAGAATGTGATTATCAGATATGGTAATAGGATATAAATGAATAAAGAATTCTACTTGAAAACATAAACAAAGACCATTTTAAGAAAAAAAATTGGGGCTCTTTGTTATATAGTAAATACAAGGGAAGTAAGTAGTGAGATATTTGCCCCTGTATAAAATTCAAAAGTCTGCTTTTTCCTTAAAGTTTAATGTTATTTAATTTCTGAAATGTAAAAATTGTACATTTTAACAAGTCCAACATCTTGATTACTATCAAATGTTCATAGAACTTCTCTGTCTGTAGCACCCTGTTTTCTTTAGTGAATAAGTGCTTCATCGTTTGTATATAGTACTTTATAGTACTCTTTTATATGTATACATATAAAGCCTTTCTTATACTTTTTGACTCTTGGCTATTTATTGCCTAAAGAAAATGTTATTTGAAAAACTGCATGGATATGGGTTGAAGTGAAATAGTGAAGCAGTTTCAATAAGAGAACTATTGTGGGAATTGTTTAATGCCATGAGCTGGAATAATTCTTTTAAAAATTGTTAGCCAACCTCTTCACATTTTTTCCTGCTTGACTTCTGATGATTGCTCCATAGCTTACCTGTCTGTCCCTCTGTAAGACAAAAAAGGGAAGAAATTGCCAAAAGGAAGGCTCTAGTGTGACCTAATATTGCTCTGTATAGGTATAATGACTCTGGCTATAAGTATGCAGTGACTCAGGGCTCTTGCGGGAAGACCATCAGGCCCTTCTTAGAAAAGATCTGTTTGGCCTTTTTTTGATGAGGGCATGATCAGCTCTGAGTCTTTCCCTAAGGAATGACTCATGTATTAACTCTTAAGAGTATCACCACATCAAAAGTAGAAACCAGGATCTCCAGGACAGGGCTGGGTTTTCACCAAACCCAGAAGGATATGCACAGACTGCCTGACTTCATGCCCTGAAGTCACTATCTATTAATGGGCGCTTAAATGAAAGCGAGTAAGATTCAGTTTACCTGAAATCTGTTCTTTTGGATATATATTTTAGACAAATTATAACCTTTTTAAAAGTTCTCTTTATAAATATGTGGTCCATTCCTCCTGAATATTAAATCAACTTTATGATCAAAATTGTTTAGGTTTAGAGAAGAAAAGTGAAACATATTTTTACTTATGATTGATTTAATATAATAAAAATGACTTTGAAGCCACAGCCTTATAACCTAGAGTCTGAACTATAGAGTTTACACATTTTCATTTTGATTATTTTATACTTATCATAACACTTTTACTACCTAACCTCATTATATTACTCTCTTACTTAGGTTGAACAGGCATTATTATCATTATTATTAATCAGGCTTTTCATCAAAGGAGGAATGTGAGATAGAAGTCTGAGTACATCTAGTTAAGTTACTAACAGATTTTTAGAAAACTAAAATCCACATTAACTAATGGCCAAATTACTGTTTCTTTACACACTGTAGTACCTTTTATAGGGAGAGAATAGGGGCTTAATTTATAAACTCTTCTTCATAGGAAAAAACCCCACAAACACTAGTTAAACTTCTCAGTGTCCATTTGGAAGCAACAATTTTATGCTCTAGCCTTCTAGAGTTATTTGTTGTACACCATAACCTTAGGTAAACTGTTTTCTGACTACGATGAGAAAAACAATGATTAAAAGAATTTGAAGAGTAGAATTCCTGTTTGTAAAAGCATTTCTAAACTCCCCTGAAAGTTGGACTTAAAGAAAACAAAGGTTTTGCAAGTCATACAGACAACTATTTGTCATCTCTTTTCATTTATTTATCACCCAGATATTCCTAATGAATCACATTCCAGACTAACCACTGACTCCTTTTGTTTCTCAGTGAAGGAGTGTGGCAAACAAATGTTTTCCCAGTGAATCAGCACAGAATTCTTGATTTTATTACCTTTGCCTTAAACTTTCCAGACAAAACTAATTGGAAATTTTGCCTTTGGGATCACACTTGACTTCTGTGCATGGATGATGGATTAGGCTATGAATTGACATTACAGATGTTATACAAACAACTCCAGTCTTTAGGAATGTTTTATCAGTTCTGAGGGAGCTGCCTGGAGTGGAAGAATGTCTGTCTGTCTGCTCATCTTCCTTAAAAAAACTCATACATACACATACTACACTCTTCTTTGGCGGGGGCAGCCCCCCAGCTGTGCAGCATGTGGGAACTTAGTTCTCCAACCAGGGATCAAATCCAGACCTCCTACATTGGAATCTCTGAATCCTAACTACTGGCTCTCCAGGGAAGGCCCTGTACTACACTATTATTGTGATATCATATTTGTCATCTTGGTTGATAAAAAAGCTTGGCTAAATTAGGCTTACAGTTAACTAATTCGATCATTTTAGGTTTTCACTTTGTCAAAAATGTCTCTGGTAAAAAGGGCCCCCAAAGGAACCAAACAAAGTTAAAAATTCAGAAAACACTTGTCTTTAAATGGAGCAACAATACATAGACTGGTTTTTGTCATTTACTAATTTGTATTTGTGGCACCAGGACTGCTTTCTCAGGACTTATATAGGTCCTGCTTTATCAGGGCACTGCTTAGAACTCCTCACTACCAGCTTAGGATAATTTTTTTTTAATTCCAAATTTCTATTACTTTGATAGAGCTAACAGTATATTACTCTTTCTGAAAGAATGTAAATTATAGAAGCGTAACTTTTAACATTTATCTTAAAAAATGTTTTAAGTTAAAATACTTTTCCTGCAAATGCCTGTATCTGCTCTTGTTAGAAATCCTATCTCCTCCCCAGCCTCCCACCCACCCCCTAGCTAACTATGGTCTTACTCTCACCCAGACATCCTCTCGCCTGGCCAAGCACTACATCTTTTTATCCTGGACAGAGCAAAATTATTCCACTATCAAAACTTTGGAAAATACAGTGTAATACAGCTCATGAGACTAAGATACATGAGGCTTTGAACTGAAGCAAAACCAGATGTTCGATATATCACAGAGAGCTGAACTGTCTTGTTGAGTTGACTTCACTTAGAATGACTATGTTAAAGTAACCACCCACCCCAAAAAAGGACCCTAAAAACCTGTCACTCTGATGAGAGTGTAACTTTTCATCCCAATCATAAAATTTGACCTTCAGAATCATTAAAGGGAACTTCCATTGGCAGTAATTCGGAACTCTCAGAGGCAGTTTGTGAATGTTACTAGTGACCTGGTTGCTAGCTAGGAAATTTATAGAGCTTCCTGTGCTGGGGAATAACAGCCTGTGCTGTATATAGCTGTTTAACTTCCATTGATTACCACTACCTAGATTTAAGGACACTGTCCTTAAATAGAAAAATTAACTTTTGAGGACTATCATTTGCTACTTTTCCTTAAGAAGTGCTGTTTGTATTACCTTGTCACATGGTACATTCTTTTAAATGTGCTGAGACTCACTTTATACCACAGTATATGATCTCTCTTGGTGACTTTCATGTATACTTGAAAAGAATATGTATATTTGGCTATTTTGGGATATAGTGTTCCATGTTGTTCAACTTTTCTGTATTCATTCTGGTTTTCAGTTTGTTTATTCTGTCAATGAAAAAGAGAAGGGTGTTGAAATTTCAACTCTAATTGTAGATATGTTTTTATTTCTCATTTTAGTTCTGTTAGTTTTTGCTTTATATATTTTGACATGCCATTATTAGGTGCATATACATTTAGGATTTTTCTGTCTTCCTGAGAATTAGTCTTTTTATCACTATGAAATGTCCTTATTCATTTCTGTAAAATAATATACCCTCTCCTGAAATCTACTTAGTCTCTTATTAATGTAGAATACTCCATCTTTTATGATTATTTTTATACAGTTTATCTTTTTTCATCCCTTTACTTTTGGATCTCAATATTTTAAATGGGCTTTTTGTAGAGAGCATATACTGAAGTCTTGCTTTTTAATTCAGTCTGACACTCTGTGTTTTCATTTTTATATCTGGTACATTTGCAATTAATCTAGTTGTCAATATGGTTGGATTTAAGTCTACCCTTAAACTGCTGGTCCCCACCTGTTTTTTATTCTTTTCTTACCTTCTTTTGAAATGAGTATTATTTTAGGATATATAATATAAGCACATTATAATGTTATACTCCCTTTTCTCCCTCCCATACTTTATGCTGCTGTTGTCGTATATTTGCTGTCTTACATATGCTGCGGTCCATGGGGTTGCAAGGAGTTAGAGATGACTGAGCAATTAACTGTCTTACATTTTACTTCCACAGATGTCATATGTGTGTGTGCTTGTGTGCTTAGTCATGTCTGACTCTGTGTGACCCTGTGGACTGTAGCCCAACAGGCTCCTCTCTCCATGGGATTTTCCAGGCAAGAATACTGGAGTGAGTTGCCATTTCCTCCTCCAGGGGATCTTCCCTACCCAGGGATCGAACTCATGTCTCCTCATCTCTTGCCTTGGCGGGCAGATTCTTTATGGCTCAGCCACCTGGGAAGTCTGACATACATCATGGTTTTTGCTTTAAACAACTAGTTATTTTTTTAAAAGAGATTTTAAAATGAGGAAAAACGGTGTTCTCTCTTTCCAGTGCTTTTCACTCCTTTGTGTACATTAGAGTTTACATCTGCTGTTACTTTTCTTCTGAGAACTTCCGTTAACATTTATTGTAGTGCAGATCTCCTGGAACAAATTCTTTTGGCTTTTGTCTGTCTGAAAATGTTATTATTTCATCTTTATTTTTGAAATATATTTTTCCTTAATTCTAGATTCACAGATTTTTTTTTCCCCTTTGAGCACTTTAGAGAAGTAATTCTATTGGTTTTGGTTTGTTTCTGATGAGAAAACCCTATCTGTATTTCCCTGTAGATGGCTCAGTCATACCTTGGAGATATTGTAGATTTGGTTCCAGAGCACAAGCGAGTATGGTGATAAAGCAAGTCATGAATTTTTTGGTTTCTCAGTGCATCTAAAAGTTATGTTTACTATAATTTGTGCTCTATTACATGCCTAAAAAATATATACATACCTTAATTAAATAATAATGCTGTAGGAAAAATGGAGTCAATGAATTTGCTTGACACAAGATTGCCACAAACCTTTAATTTGTTAAGATCACAATATCTGCAAAGTGCAGTGAAGCAAGATTGCCTCTATAATGTGTTATTTTTATCCCCTCTGCTTTTAAGATTTTCTTGATATTGCTGAATTATAGAATTTGATTATGATGTGATTATGATGATTTTCAGCAATTTGATTGTGTTTTATTTTATGTTGATCCTGACTGAGGTTTGTTGAATTTCTTATATCTGTGAGTTGATGGATTGATAGTTTTCATCAGATCTTGAAAATATTCGGCTACCCCTTCGCCAGCATGCACGTGTGCGCCCACACACACACACACACACACACCGCGCGCGCACACTTTCCCCTCTCTTTCTGGAATTCCAGTTCCATATATATTAGACTGTTTGGCATTATTCCACAGGTTACTGAGGTTCACTTCTCCATAGCCTTTACTCTTTCTGTCCTTTGGTTCACATACTTTCTATTGCCTTATCTTCAAGTTCTCTAATATTTGTCCTGTGGTATCTAATCTGTTGACTGTCGAGTGAATTTTTCTATTCACATATTACATTTTCAGCTCTAGAAGTTCCATTTTATTATTTTTATACTTGTATTTCTTCCCACGTTGTTTATGTTTTCCTTTAAATCAGAGATCAGCAAACTATTTATGTAAATGTCCAAATAATAAATGTTTTAGACGTCATAGACCACAGCGTCTAGGTCAGAGCTGCTCATTGTTACCCTTGTAGCACAGAATTAGCCAGAGGTGATATGTATAGCCCATGGTTACCTTCTTTGAATCTCTGTGAAGCTGGTGGTACGCTGAATTTGGCCCCTGGGCTAAAATTTGCCCATTATTGCTTTACATCTTTGAACATATTGGGTTGGCCAGAAAGTTCATTCAAATTTTTCCATAACATAACAGAGAAACCCACTGTTTCTGGGTTTTAGCCCACCTAATATTTTTAAGGCCTTGTCTGCTAATTCCATTATATCTAACATTTCTGGGTCTGTTTCTATTGACTAGTGTTTCTTCGGGTTATGGGTCATATTTTCCAAACTGTTTCCCAAATCTAGCTATTTCTTATTAGATGCTGAAATGTGGTATTAGGTTGGTTGATTATTTGGATTTTGTCATCATCCTTTACAGAGTATCAATTTTTTTGTTTTGGAGGGCACTAAATTCCTAGTGGGCTGGCTTGGTTCATTTAAGTCTTTTTAAAACCTCTATTATGATCTATTTAGCTTTTACTAGGCTCTTTCCTGGAGAAGGCAATGGCACCCCACTCCAGTGCTCTTGCCTGGAAAATCCCATGGACGGAGGAGCCTGGTAGGCTGCAGTCCATGAGGTCGCTCAGTCGGACACGACTGAGTGACTTCACTTTCACTTTTCACTTTCATGCGTTGGAGAAGGAAATGGCAACCCACTCCAGTATTCTTGCCTAGAGAATCCCAGGGATAGGGGAGCCTGGTGGGCTGCCGTCTATGGGGTCGCACAGAGTCGGACACGACTGAAGCGACTTAGCAGCAGCAGCAGCAGGCTCTTTCCAAGGTCATCCCTGAATGCGAAGTCTTTCCATTCTAGCTCAGTGAAGTTCAGGTGTTTCCCAGCCCTGGGTGAAGTCTTGGAATTGTTCAGCTTCTATTCTCACTAATTGTGCTTTGCCTGGCCTTACAGAATCTCATCATAGCATGCAATGCAGCTTTGTGTGCTAGAGTCTCAGGGGGACCCCCATACACAAATGGAGAGTCCTTTCTCTGCGTTAAGTATTCTGCCCCACAGATTTCAACCACTCAGCACCCCCTAAACTCAAATTTTCTTCTCAATGCAGCAGTACTACCATGCTTTTCTTAGGGTCTTCCTCTTTGGACAACAGATTGTATATTTTCATTCTTTACTTTCCTTTTTGGCTACACTGGGTGCTCGTTGCTTTGTGTGGGCTTTCTCTAGTTTTGGTGAGCAGGGGTTACTCTCTAGTTGCGTCGCTCAGCTTCTCATTGCAGTAGCTTCTCTTGCTGTGCAGCAAAGGCTCTGGGCACACAGGCTCAGTAGTTGGCATGCAGGCCTAGCTGCTCTGTGGCATATGGAATATTCCTGGACCAGGAATCGAACCTGTGTCCCTGCATTGGCAGGCCAGTTCCTATCCACTGCACCTCGAGGGAAGTCCCATGGACTATGGATTTTTTTTTTAATGGTTTGTTTGTTTTAATTTGCTTGCCTCAGGTCTTAGTCGTGGCATGCAGGATCTTTTGTTGTGGTGGGGGGACTTCAGAGCACACAGGCTCAGTAGTTGCAGTGCCCAGGTTTAGTTGCTCTGCAGCATGTCGCATCTTAGTTCCTCAACCAGGGATCGAACCCAGGACCTTGGCATTGGAAGCTCAGAGTCCTAACCACTGGACCACCAGGGACGTCCCCTGGACTGTGGATTTTGCTGCAGATACACAGTGTGTCTACACGTGGGAAGCCAGAGTCATCACAGGGCTTCTGCATTTGTCCCTTTTCTCAGCAGTCAAGAAATACCGTACTGCCTGTGGTACAATGTCTGAAAAGAGTTGTTCCATGTATTTTGTAAGGTTTCCAGTTGTTTCGTGTAGGAGTGAACATCTGTTCCAGTCACTTCATGATATAAGGCAGAAAACCCTCAGCCACAGGCCAGAATCTCTAGCCCATGCATATTAATACTTGCCTACTCGCATGAGAGCTGGAACCTCCTGCTCAGTACATGGTATTATTACTTTTGTGTTTTGCGGTGAATCTTTCCAGGTAGCCTTTGCTGCTTATACTGTAGCTTTTTGTCTTTATCCCTCATTTCTTCATTTAGTATGGCTTAAATGTGATTCTTTTATGTTTTATAACATTGTAGTAAATTGTAGGTTTTAGAAAATCGACTTAAAAGGTAATTTAATACGTGTAACTGTTAAAATTCTCTTAATCAAAATGATCGAAAATTCTCTTAATCAAAATGATCGTCTTTTGGTTTTTGTATTTGGATTCTTCATGCAAACTAATATTTATTTTAGTCAAGTCCATTATATTTAGGAACTATTAACCTGTAATGTTAAAAAGAACTTTTGAGGCTTGCTATCACTTAACATAGCTTAAACTAAAATGTTGAGGTACAGGCTAAATGGGCTCTTGAGAATGAGCAACATACCAGAAGCTGAGTTATTCATGTTCATTTTGTCTGGGAACCACCACATCTGCCACTAAGGCTGAGTAATCATGACTTATTAGTGTGGTTATGGAAAGTATATATCAGTTTAATTGTGTGAACCGTCCTTTCTTTAGGGAAAATATCTTCAACAGATTGCTGAAATTTTTCCCTTTTTAGAATCACTTAAAATTAAGACTGTGAAAAAGTCTTTTATCTTGTTGAATGACGTGTTTAACCGGTTGGGATGCATATTTTATTTATATTTCTAGAATAGAAATGTAGTTTTTTTCTTTCCTCTGTATCCCAGAAATCTCATTATTGTAGTGTCTAAGTTCAAGTTTTGTTCTCCTAAAGTTCATTTCTAGAGGACAGTTGTGTAGGGATATCATGAGCAAACTCTTGAATTTCTTTTGTTTTGCCTTAAGTAGTATCACTTTTGTGTTTTCAAACAGTAAATGTGAAGTTAACAGGTTTTTTTTTTAATTGTGTCTGGTACTTATCTGTAAGTGTACAACCAGAAATTTCTCACTAATTATTCAGTTCCTCTGAATTCTACAAACTTTAGTGTGTGTGTGTGTGTGTGTGTGTGTGTGTGTAGAATCACAAAATAATTCTTTTTTCTGTAACTGTGAAATATCTTCTATGCACATATAATATTCAGAGAAACAGCTGTAGATTTCATGATTAATTACAGCTTCTCAAAAAAAATACCATTCCTTTTTAAAAGATTTTTTAATTATTTNTTCAGAGAAACAGCTGTAGATTTCATGATTAATTACAGCTTCTCAAAAAAAATACCATTCCTTTTTAAAAGATTTTTTAATTATTTTTAAACTTATTATTACTATTTATAGTTTTCAGTGAATTAAAACTCAAGAAAAAGAGGAACAGACTAAAAATTCACATAGGTTTCTTTTTGGCTCAGAGGAAAACTTTATAGTTAATTGATTCAATGCCAAGTGTAGGCCTTCTTTTTATAGATTTTTATTTGAACACAAAGTGCCACTGCATATAGGGGGAAATGGAGCTTAGATTTATGAATATCTTTCTTTTTCATATTACAGGCAACAAAAAAATTTGCTTAATATCACCTTTTATTTTGATAGCAACGGGAGTTCTTTAATGTTTTATTCTCATTGCTACATCTTATTCAGTTTGTCTTTGAACCACAAATTCTTTTACCGTGTAGTTTAAAAAGACTCTTTTAAATCCAAAGATCACTTACTATATGTGTGTCTATATATACATCCATATGTGTGTGTATACTTTTTTCTATAAATACAGTATTTTTCTTTATAACAGTGAATGGCTAATACTTTCTGAGGGCTTACTATATGCCCAGCACTAAAGTCAAGTATCTTTATAGAAACTGACTAATTGAAACCTCACAGTATCCTCAGAATGTAGGTCCTGAAGGTGTTTTATCATTAGCATTTTACAGATGAGAGAAACAAGACTTAGTAAGAGGCAGAGGCCAGAACCTGAGTGAGTACATCTGGCTGTAGAAGTTATGCTTATGGCAACAATATGTTTTAAAGTGAATACTAGCATCATGTATGTTAGAGCAACATGTTAAGAACACCCAACTTCTAGAGCTTATACTTCATGAGAACCTTGGAAATTAGCAATGGATTTTATTCTCAGCTTGATTGTATCTAGGGTTTTTTAATTTTGGAACTAGATAAAGCCATCAAATGAATCTAATTCTTTTGCCTTGCTAAAGAGTGGGTAGACTATAAGAACCTACTTGAAACCCTAAAGGAACTTGTGTAAAACATACATGTTCCCATGTCCGCTTATTGAATCAGTTTATGCTTAGGGCACCCAGGAATTTATATTTTTAACAAAGCCCCTTGTTGATTATTACACAGATACCTCATATTGGCATACATGTTCATTTGAGAACCACTGTATTTAAAACTTTATCACACATCTAAATACTAATTCATTTTAATCTAATATATTATTATTAACTTATAATGTTTCAAAATAAAGGTACAGAGCAGCAGAAAATCTTCCATAGAAAAAATTACTTTAAAAGAAAAATTCATTGGTACTGGTTCCACAGTTTTATTTTTGTTTTACAATCTCAGTGAGAAAGATAAGTGAGGTAGTTACTTCATCAACTATTGTTTTTTGAAATATAGTTAGTTTATAATGCTGTGTTAGTTTCAAGTATACAGCAAAGCGATTCAGTTATATATGTGTATGTATATACTTTTTCAGCATCTCTTCCATTGTAGGTGATTGCAAGATACTGAATATAGTTTCCTGGGCTATACAGCATGTCCTTGTTTATGTGTTTTATATATAGTAGTGTATATATGTTAATCTCAAACTCCTAATTCCCGCCCTCCCACTATTCCCTTTGGTAAACATAAGTTTATTTTTCTGTGTCTGTATCAACTTTGCAAAGTAAGGAAAAAAGTAGTATTTTCAAAGTATGCCTAAAAGAATAGGGGCACAGGAGATTTTTTACAGGGGATAGCATTCTTACAAATGAGATGTATGGATAAATAAAATAAGAATCAAGTGAGAAATCATAGTTTCCAGAGACTCATGTTAGAGAAAGGAGGTTGACTACAAAAGGACACAAGGGAACTTTTTGCATTGATGGAAATGCTGTGTATCTGTATCCTGATTAGTTATGGTTATATGACTAAATATAATTGTAAAAACTTACTGAACAACAGATCTAAAAAATTACTCTTACTATATGTAAATTATATCCCCATAAATTTGAAATTGTTTTTTAAAAAAGTAAACCTTGAGATTCTGGGATTGATTATTTTTTCAAATTATCAGTTGCATCTTGAAATACTTGGGTGAATTCTTGTTCTTTAAAAGCTAATATTTTTCTATTAATGTATGGTGATTAAGGTAACATTAAAATAACATCATGATAATTCCTTTTTCTTTACTATTTCACATCAAAGTTTTCTCATATTTTTTTTTTTTGTAGGGTCCACATATAGCTTCAGTTACCTTAGCTGCTTATGAGTGCAATTCAGTTAATTTCCCTGAACCACCTTATCCTGATCAGATTATTTGCCCAGATGAAGAGGGCACTGAAGGAACCATTTCCTTATGGAGCATCATCTCAAAAGTTAGGATTGAGGCCTGCATGTGGGTAAGATGTTCATTTTCATGCTTACCTAAAATTAACCTCACTGTCTTGATTCTTTGTACCTTGTTGAAATTGAATCCAAACATATATCAAGTTAGCAAATACTTAATTCGTAAAGTCACCAACTACCTAACTTCCATGGAAAACAAATCTCTAGAGCTTCTCTTTGTGAATAACATGCATAAGGCAGGCAGAAATATATAGGTACCACCAAGTATTGATGCCAAGGACTCAGTAGAAGGAAAAGGAATATAAATGATGCAAATGTATTACTTTGTAAAGTTTTACTGATGTTTATAAAATTTGATAAACATGTAGCAAATGGTTATATATCAATCCAAATTTGGTAAGTATTATATGTCTGTCTCTTAGATTTAAATACTCTGTGATTAGTTTTAGAAGATTCATTTTCTGAGTTGTTGTAATACTAAAGTCAGACATTTCTTAATAAACTAAGCTTTACTGTATTTGAGGTGAGATCAAACTATATGATGATTTTACTTTCAGTAGTATCAATTATTCTTTTTATGGGTTGGTTAATATATTTGGGGAAATTTTGAACTATGTGATCAATGGTAAATGTTTTTTAATCTGTATATCCACACAAAGCATTTTTTATAGGCCTAAATTCATTCAGGTGTCTGTCATTGAGGAATAGTTCAGTTGCTAAAGACTTCCTATTACCATTTGAATTATTTTTTAATTTATTCTTTGGAATTATTAAGTTTTATATTCCCTATACATTTTATATTCCCTATACATTCCCTATACATTCCCTTAACATTTTCTTACAAAATAGAAAATGTGAAACATGTCTCTTAAATGTTTTAGTTAAAGTGAAGATGAATACAATGCCCACAGAAGAGGCAGTTTTGAAACATTCAAATGTTAGAGGTTATGTTGTGCTTTAAAAGAATTAAAAGGGAAATGCCATATATTGAACTTGTTGAATATGAAAAACAGGAAAAATTGTCATATTTCCTGTTACTGTCTTAAAAATACTGGAAACAAATTCATTGTACTAGTTGCATGTTTTATAAATTTCACCACATTACTCCTTTGATGAAAAGCTGTTAATAAAATAACTAGTTACTTGAAACATGTTAGAAAGGGTGTATGTATATAAACTTCAGTTTTCTGTTTTTCTTTTGTTCTTTCAAAATGACTTACGTGGCTCAATTAACACTAATGCCAACAAAGAAATTTTTTATCCCAGCTGGCAGTGATAACTGCCTCTTCCAAATTCCCATGGTGCATATTATCTGAAGCACTTATTTGGCCTGGCTCCATGCATGCCTCAAATTATTTAAATTGGCTGGTATAGTGGCTTGCTTCCCCAAATAAATTTTTAGCTTTTCAAAAAAATTCGGACTGTACCTTAAATTAAATGTATTACCTTCACAGCAGTCAGCATTAGGCTTTGCTTGTAGTATTACAAGAATGTCAAAAAACGTTGATTAATTGTCTGAGTGTTTGTTTGTTCTTCATATTCCCTTCTTTGAAGTTGTCTTTTGTTACAAAAAATGTAGCACATATCATGTTATGTTTAAATTGGTTCCTGTTGTTTTTACCATTTATAAGGACAGTCCTTTTAATAACAAAAGGTGCTAGGAAAACTGAATATGGTTAATGTTTAGTCCCTTACCTCGTGTCCAATTCTTTGTAACCTCTGCACTGAATACAGAGGTTACATGTATGGACAGAGGCTCCTCTGTCCATGGGATTTCCCAGCAAGAATACTGGTTGCCATTTCCTTCTCCAGGGGATCTTCCTGGGATCAAACACATACCTCCTACATTGGCAGGCAAATTCTTTACCACTGAGGCACCAGGGAAGCCCAGGGAAAACTGAATATCCACATGCAAAAGAGAGAGATTGGATCCTTACCTTATACCATATGTAAAAATTAACTCAAAATTCATCAAAGACCTAAACTTGAGTTCAAACTGTAAGATGCTTAGAAGAAAATATAGAGACAAATCTGTATAATGATTGGCAGTGGTTTCTTAAATAAGACACTGAAAGTAGAGGCCACAAAAGAAGGAAAATACATACAATTGAACTTTGCTAAAATTAGACCTCTTGTACATCAAAGGATATAGTATCAAGAGAGTGAAAAGAGAACCCACAAAAAGGAAGAAAATGTTTATAATTCATACATCAGATAAGGATTTAATATTCAGGATGTTTAAAGAACTACGCAACTCAACAATAAAAAGACTAACAACCCAATTAAAAAATGGGCAAAGGACTTGAATAAACACTTCTCCAAGGAAAAGATACAAATGGCCAGTAAGTACACAAATTCTCAACATCATTAGTTGTTGAGGAAGTGCAAATCCAACCATAAGGGAATACCTCTTCACATGTATTACGATGGCTATTATTCTTTTAAAAAGAGTAATGAGTATTGGTGAAGATGTGGAGAAATTGGAATACTCCTAGGTTGCTGGTGGGAATGTAAAATGATTCAGCTGCTATGAAAAAAGAGTGTGGTAGTTTCTCAAAAATGTGAACACAGAATTACTCTGTGACCCTCCTCTAATGTAAATACCCAAAAGAACTGAAAACCAGGACTCAAATATAAGTACAGAAACTTCCGGTTCACTGTTAAGCAACATTATTCATATTATCAGGAAGGAGGAAATAACCCCAAGTACCTTCAATAGATGAATGGATAAACAAAGTGTAGTATATACACAGAATATTACTCAGCCATAAAAAGCAATGAGGTTTTTGTACATGCTACAATGTAGATGAACCTTGAAAACATGGTAAATAAAATAATCTAGACATAGAAAGATACTGTATGATTCCACTTAAATCAACTATCAAGATAATTCAGATTTGTTAATAAAGACAAAAAATAGGTTTGGAGGGACTTCATTTGCAGTCCAGTGGTTAAGAATCCACCTGCCAATGCAAGGGATGTGGGTTTGATCCCTGGTCTAGGAAGATCCCACATGCCATGGAGCAACCTAAGCCGACGTGCTGCATCTGAGCGCGCATGCTACAACAGCTGACGCCCACATGCCAAGATCCGTGCTCTAAGATGAGAGAAACCGCTGCAACAGAGTAACTGCCACTTGCCACAACTAGAGAAGGCCCACGCACAGCGATGAAGACCCAGCGCAGCCAAAGCCTAAATAAATATTAATAAGTAGTTAACTTACAAATAACTCCATGAAGGGGAGGTTTTGTTTTTTTTTAAAGTAGATTTGAGATTACCAGCATTGTGGGGAATGAGAAGTTAATGCTTAGTGGGTAACGGTTTCCATTTGGGTGAAGAAGAATACTGGATATATTTTTTATATTTTATCCTGTCATAAAATTGATCTCATTTGTGTTCACTATAAATATAGTAAATCAGTAAAATCCTTGAAATATGTACTTCCAGTTATAAAAATCCGCGTTAACCTCAGTTTAAATCTGTTCATATAAGTCTTTGGAGCCCATTAAAATAAATTCTTTGGTGTTGCTGATCAGTGGGTTACCATTTTTCAGTTTGTATCTTTCTGATATTTCACAGTTTGTCTGTATCACTAGTGTTCAGTTCAGATCAGTTGTTCAGTTGTCTCCAATTCTCTACAACCCCATGGTCTGCAGCACTCCAGGCCTCCCTGTCCATCACCAACTCCCAGAGCTTGCTCAAACTCAAGTCCATTGGTTTAGTGATGCCATCCAACCATCTCGTCCTCTGTCATCCCTTTCTCCTCCCACGTTCAATCTTCCCGAGCATCAGGGTCTTTTCTAGTGAGTCAGTTCTTTGCATCAGGTGGCCAAAGGATTGGAGTTTTAGCTTCAGCATCAGTCCTTCCAAAAAATATTCAGGACTGATTTGCCTTAGGATGGACTAGTTGGATCTCCTTGTAGTCCAAGGGACTCTCAAGAGTCTTCTCCAACACCGCAGTTCAAAAGCATCAATTCTTCGGCACTTGCTTTCTTTATAGTCCANCTTTGGGATTGGAATGAAAACTGACCTTTTCCAGTCCTGTGGCCACTGCTGAGTTTTCCAAATTTGCTGGCATATTGAGTGCAGCACTTTCACAGCATCATCTTTCAGGATTTGAAATAGCTTAACTGGAATTCCATCACCTCCATTAGCTTTGTTTATAGTGATGCTTCCTAAGACCCACTTGACTTCACATTTCAGGATGATTGACTCTAGGTCAGTGATCACACCATTGTGATTATCTGGGTCGTGAAGATCTTTTTTGTATAGTTCTTCCGTGTATTTTTGTCATTTCTTCTTAATATCTTCTACTTCTGTTAGGTCCATGCCATTTCTGTCCTTTATTGTGCCCCTTTTTGCCTGCAATGTTCCCTTGGTAGCTCTAATTTTCTTGAAGAGATCGCTAGTCTTTCCCATTCTATTGCTTTCCTCTGTTTTTTGGCATTGATCATGGAGGAAGGCTTTTTCCCCTTTCTGTTCTTTGGAATTCTGCATTCAAATGGGTATATCTTTCCTTTTCTCCTTTGCCTTTCCTTCTCTTCTTTTCACAGCTACTTGTAAGGCCTCCGCAGACAGCCATTTTGCCTTTTGCATTTCTTTTTCTTGGGGATGGTCTTGATCACTGCCTCCTGTACAATGTCACAAACCTCTCTCTGTAGTTCTTCAGGCACTCTGTCTATCGGATCTAATCCCTTGGGTCTATTTGTCACTTCCCCTGTAAAGGGTTTGATTTAGGTCATACCTGAATGGTCTAGTGGTTTTCCTTACTTTCTTAAATTTAAGTCTGAATTTGGCAATAAGGAGTTCATAATCTGAGCCATAGTCAGCTCCTGGTCTTGTTTTTGCTGACTGTATAGAGCGTTTCCATCTTTGGCTGCAAAGAATATTTCAGTATTGATTTCAGTATTAACCATCTGGTGATGTCCATGTGTAGAGTCTTCTCTTGTGTTGTTGGAAGAGGGTGTTTGCTATAGTGCATTCTTTTGGCAAAACTCTATTAGCCTTTGGCCTGCTTCATTCTATACTCCAAGGCCAAATTTGCCTGTTACTCCAGGTATTTCTTGACTTTCTACTTTTGCATTCCAGTCCCCTATAATGAAAAGGACATCTTTTTTGGGTGTTAGTTTTAGAAAGTCTTGTAGGTCTTCATGGAACCATTCAGCTTCATCTTCTTCAGCAATACTGGTTGGGGCATAGACTTGGATTGTGATATTGAATGGTTTGCCTTGGAAACAAACAGAGAGCGTTCTCTCGTCTTTGAGATTGCATCCAAGTACTGCATTTTGGACTCTTTTATTGACTATGATGGCTATTCCATTTCTTCTAAGGGATTCTTGCCCCCAGTAGTAGATATAATGGTCATCTGAGTTAAATTCACCCATTCTGTTAATGCTTCATAAATTTTCTGTTCACTTATTATTTCAAAGTCCATTAATAGTTATTAAGCTTCCAAGTATTGGAAATTCAGTGAGTGAAACTTAACATGGAGCTTTATATTCTAATAAAGGAAATAGTGATGGGAGAATGTATATATATGTATTGTGGGAAAATTATATAAGTATTTAAACTAATTGTGATAAGTGCTTTGAAGGAGAAATCTATTGCATAATACAAAGATTTTTTCCTAGTCTGTGATTCAGGGGGAATTTCCATGAAGCAGCAATGTTTCAATGAATATGTAAAGATACGCTCAGTCTCTCGGTCCTACTACTGGCCTATTACCTCACTTTACTCCTTAAAGATAATAATGTATAAAGTGAGGAGATGTAAACTAATTTATTAGTTAATTCATGGTTTTGGTTTTGGGGTTCTTTTTCCTATGGTGGTAAAATATACATAACGGTTTATGTACACAATCTATTGGCATTAAGTACACTCACAGTGTTGTGTGACCATCATCAGTATCTACTTCCAGAACTTTTTTGTCATCCCCAAACAGAAACTCTGCACCCATTAAACAATAACTCCTCGTTCCCTGGTCTCCCCAGCCCCTGGTAATTTTGACTTTCTGCCTCCATGAAATTGCTTATTCTTGATACCCCATATAAATGAAATCACACAGTATTTGTCCATGTCTGGCTTATATCACTTAACCTAATGTTTTCAAGTTTCCTCTGTGTTGGAGCATATATCAGAACTTCATTCCTTCCTGAACTCCTTTTAAAACTGACCTCAAGGGAAGCTGGAAGCACATTTTCTCTTTCTTTTTGTTTGTAAAACAATCTGATAATTTTACTAGAATTGGTATAATTTTTTTAAACATTGCTGTAGGAACCTTAAATTTCTCAATGGTTCCAAGTTGCCCTCCAAACTTTGGCTTTTAACTTCTGTTTCATGTTTGTAGTAGTTAGAATATGTAACGGAAAAAAGGCTTTGTTTTTTAAGATTATTAACATACTGATAATACCAAACTACTATAACTTCTGAGTAGTCAGCATATATAAAATTTTCTACTCCCAGATTTTTAGCATTAAACTTATAATTCCTAACACAGAAAAGCAAAATGCTTTTAATTTACTTGTGATTCCACTTGATAAAACTTTTTGAAAGTACAAAAATTCAGGATTTTTCTCCTCCTAAAAATCTTTTCATAAAATTGACACTCCGGGAATTTATTGTGTTTCTCTATTGGTTTTTTGTGCATATTAAACTCTTCTCCAATTCAAGAAACAGGAACTTCAGGATAATAAATTGATATATAGTCAACAATTTTTAGAAGATTTTCTGAATTATTGCTTGACTAAATACCACTTGTCTTTCTTTTGCAATAAGGAAGCCAGTCATTTCTTCCCCTTAGTTAAACTTAGGCTGACAGTTTATAGTGTTCCACAGTTTAGTTTTGTTTTTTTTTTATGTTGACTTTGCAAGAATTATAAAATTGTTTTGTAAGAATCATGAAATTATGGGACTTCGGTATCCAACTTCTGTGTTTAGAATATAATGTGCCTTGAGGGGACCTGTCTGGAAGACTATATTTCCTTTTTACTTATATGCATAAAAAGTAGAATACTAGCTCCTGATCACCATCTCCTTGCTAATATGGGAAAACATGAGCAGAATTAAAATGTAACAATGAAAATGATCAACTAAGTATAAAATAGTTTGTAGGTCTTGATTTCATTTCAGTTCATTATTACTTCCTTTTAACTTTAAGAAAATTTGTTGTGAGTTTGAATCATATGATTGTTTTCAGAACTGTTGAACATATGAGAAGAAGAAAAGTTCATGTTTTGAATAAAATGTTGCAGTTAACTTTTCTTCTTACTTTTTGACATAAAAAAATTTAAGTACAGGCAGTTATATAATTAATTCAATATACTATTACCCAGCTTTCACTAATGTCTACCCAGCTTTCACTAGGCAGCTTTCACTTATGGCTAACACTGTTTTATCTAGGCCCTTCCTCACTCAACTCACAATTATCTTGCAGCATATCCCAGGTAACATAGCATATTTTATCTGTAAATATCAACCTTAGGACTTATAAAACATTGTAACACCTAAGAGGATTTAGGAATAGCCTCTTTAAATCTGTTACCCAATTAGAGTTCAGATATTTTTTATTATTTCTTTTTCTTTTCAGTATCTTTGTATTGGTCGATGAAACTGGATTGTTTGTCAGGTATAGTTTTCCATGGTCTGAATTTCACTGTTTGTATTCCAATTGGTGTTATTTAAATATATTTCTCTGTTTCCTGTGAATGGATAGCTGGATTGAGAGGCTTGGGGGAAAATTATTTTTTTTTTTACAAGAATTTACTTTATGGTCTAGTGTATTCTGTCACATAGTGCAATAATGTCTGGCTGTTTTATCTGTTTATATTAACACCATTATTACATAAGTCCATCATTTTACTGGAGTTTATAAAATGGGGGCATTCCAATTGCATCATTTTTTCTTTGGTTAATGACTAGATACTTTTGTAAAGAGAAACTTCTCCTTATCATCAATTTGGTTACCCTGAGATATCTTCCATATAGATAAGACAGGATAAATGATTGACTGTTTCTCTTTATTTACCAGTTTTTAAAATAATTAATACTCTAACATCCTCGAGAGGAGGCAGAGTTAACTTATCTTGTTTCAAAGAATATGATTTATGCTTTCTTCCAGTACCTTTCTCTGTGTGTGTCTCTCCCCTTTCTCTGTTCTTTAACTATATGTTTAGCTAGTCTTATCCTTTTGGCACTTAAGTATATTCTTTTGCTAACTCTTGGCTCACATGTAGATAATGCAGTTACACTTGGAGATCATTGATTTTACATGCTGGAGTATAACACAGTGATCACGGGATGCTTGAATTTGGTAATGTTCCTTGAGGATTCAAGGCATTGGCAGGCAGAGCCATAGGACAGAGCAAACAAAAAGACCTAAAGTTGCTTCTGAAAGCTACTGAGATTTTCACTACGCTTCAGGGCAGAGAAGGGTGGCTCAAAGTTAAGAATTTTCCTGGGTACTATAGGTCTCTTGCATTATTATCTATCCTGTATTTAATCCATTTAAGTTCAAACCAAGTTCCTGAATCTTTTACCTTTGTTTACCTTTGTTTTCATCCTTATATCCTAAGATGATTGAAAAACAAAAAAATCTCTTTAAAAACAAGAATCCACAAAAGTGACTGAAACATGAGTCACTCAATGTCCTGAGGAAATCAACATTTTTCCTGTGGTGAAAATTTATCCATCCTAAGGTTGAGATATCAGGGGGCTTCCTGACCACAGTTTGTTAACTCTGCACAAAAAAAATTGTATTGAGATTAAAGTAACATCCTAAATAAAAGAAGATTTCCTAGAAAATATATATATCTAAGAGCTATACTAGCAAGTGCTCATTAGCAAATCATTTGAAAAAGGTAGGAAGACTGACAAAAATAACAGTGTATGAATATATATTTCTGTATAAATTTTTAAAAATAAGGGGTTATAACAAAACAATTTCAGATAAAACTAGTGATTGCCAGTGAGGAGAGGGAAGAGGGGAAGGAGGGAGCAAGATAGCCATAGGGGATTAAGAGGTACAAACTATTGTGTATAAAATAAATAAGCTACAAGAAAAATAGGCCATAGGGGGATGGCTATGCCCAGGTTTATTGATAGTTGTGTGGTTGGTGTAAATGAGTGAGGCAGTAGGCCTAGTAGAGTCATTGATCCAATGAATAGGATTAAAGACATTAGTATTAGTGTCCATGTTTGTCCCTTGATGTTGTGGATTCCCATTATTTGTTTTGATACAAGTTGAAGTATTCATTGTTGAAGGGAGATAAGGTGGTTGTTTACTAGTCGGCTTGATGTTGGGAATAGTAAGCTAGGAAATAGGACAGTAAGAGTAACGAAGGGGAGGCCTAGGATTATAGGGGTAATGAAAGAGGCAAATAATAATAACTTTAAATATAATATAATCTATAAAAATTTTGAATCACTGTGTTTTACACTTGAAACTAAATTTACAAATCAGCTATACTTCAAAAGTCTCGAAAACTGTGAGCTATTTCTAGAATTAGTAAAATGAAAAGAGATGTAAAAATAAGAGCAGAGGATATAAGTAGAGATGCTGGAGAACTAACATTAATTTACAATCTGCAGCGTACCCAAGATTGCCTGAGAATTCCATGTATGCTATCTGGCCAGGCATTGTGTAGATCCGTATTAAGGTCAGGATTCAAACTCATGTCCTCCTGATCATGTAGCATGTCTTTTCTTTCCTAATATATACATCTTAACATGCTTTTGGTGATATTGAAAATTAAAGATTTAATCTGCTTCGCATCACTGTGTTGAGGAAATCTCATGTAAATGTTTTGTTCTTTTTATGTAGGGTATCGGTACAGCAATTGGAGAGCTACCTCCATATTTCATGGCCAGGGCAGCTCGCCTCTCAGGTGCTGAACCAGATGATGAAGAGTATCAGGAATTTGAAGAAATGCTGGAACATGCAGAAACTGCACAAGTAAGATCAGTGGGGGGAAAATAGCTAATTATCCCTAAACAGGTTATGATTAAGGTAGAATTTTTAATAGTTTCTCCAAATAAGAAAACTGTGTTAAAAAAAATAATCATACATGGTTTAGTGTAAAATATTTAGAAAAGCTGAATCATAAAAAATAATTATAGAGACTTCCCTGGTGGTCCAGTGATTAAGACTCTGCCTTAAAAGGCAAGGGACGCGGGTTCAATCCCTGGTAGGGGAGCTAAGATCTCACATGCTGAGGAGGGCAACTAAGCCTGTGCACTACAATTAGGAAAAGCCCGGTGCTGCAATGAAGACCCAGCACAGCCAAAAAAAAAAAGATTATAATCATGATCTTAGAATAGAGAAATAGAGAGTCAGTAAGACAACTCAGACTAAACCAGGATAAATTCATCTAGCCAGTGAGATTAAAGAACTGAAACATTATTTGTCTGTTACGTGTTTATAAGTCTTACTGAGCAGACCACTGAATAAACTAGGGGGTAAATAGGTGGACCACTTGTAAGCCCCAAATAGTAGAACTGCCTAATTACTTGTTTGAAAAATAATAGTTTACCACATTTAGAGGAAACTTAATTCCCCAATCAAGAAGAGAGAATTAAGATAAACTTACCCACTGTTGTGGGGAAAAAAGACTGAGGCCTTCAACACCTGAGCAAAAACTATATATCAACCTGTATCTTAGTGTTACTAGGTTGGTGCGAATGTAATCGTGATTTTGGACTGTGAATTTTGAATCATTATAACTAGGCTCAGATACATCATTATTATTCAAAATAGGAACCATTACAATCAACAGATTTTTGCCAATGAGAAATAAGTTTGTTTATTCCTGTAGCATAAAAATCCATGCTTCAGGATTCAGCGAACTCTTGGAAAGCATTTTCTGCCTCCTGCTGGTTGTGGAAGCATTTTCCTGCAGATGTTGTTGACATGCTTGAAGAAGTAGTAGTCAGTTGCTGAGATGTCAGGTGAATATGGCTGATGAGGCAAAACTTCATAGCTGATTTTGTAGAAAACTGCAGATCTAGAAATGGTTTGTTGTTGTTGTTCAGTCACTAAATCGTGTCCAACTCTTTGTGATATCATGAATTGCAGCATGCCAGGCTTCCCCGTCCTTCGCTGTCTCCCTGAGTTTGCTCAGACCTCGTATCCATTGAGTCAGTGCTGCCACCCACCATCTCATCCTCTGTCACCCCCTTCTCCAGTTGTGGATATGTCTGGTGGTGAAAGTAAAGTCCAGTGATTTAAAGAACAGTATTGCATAGGAAGCTGGAATGTTAGGTCCATGAATCAAGGTAAATTGGACATGGTTAAGCAGGAGATGATAAGCGTGAACATTGATATTTTAGGAATCAGTGAACTAAAATGGATGGGAATGGGCAAATTGAATTCAGATGACCATTTTATCTACTGCTTTGGGCAAGAATCCCTTAGAAGAAATGGAGCCCTCACAGTCAACAAGAATCCAAAATGCAGTAGTTGGATGCAGTCTCAAAAATGACAGAATGATTCAGCTTGTGTCCAAGGCAAACCATTCAACATCACAGTAATCCAAGTCTATACCCCAACCGCTAATGCCGAAGAAGCTGAACAGTTCTGTGAAGACCTACAAGACCTTCTAGAACTAATACCAAAAAAAGAGGTCCTTTTCATCATAGGCGACTGGAATGCCAAAGTAGAAAGTCAGGAGATCCTGGAGTAACAGGCAAGTTTGGCCTTGGAGTACAAAATGAAGCAGGGCAAAGGCTAACAGAAGTTTTCTAAGAGAATACATTGGTTGTAGAAATGGTTAACTTCCCTAATTTTACATGCTTAGAAGTAAGGCTGGAACCAGAACTCAGAATGCAGCATCATTAGTAAATTCCATTTACTGAAACAATGTCCATAGATGGTTGAGTATCCGCATTTGTGGTAACTGATACCTCTTTCCTTTGTGACGCTAATTATTACATGTCATTTAATATATCAAAACCTTTTATCTATATAAAATCAGCAAGTTGATCAAATCATTTTTTCACTTGTATAGTTTCTTCAGTCTCTTCTTTCTACCAGTTGAAACTCTTCCAGCATCACTTTCCACTTGGTAACACAAATTAATTTATCAACTCTATTTTTATCTTGGGGTCATCACTCTGGATTCCTGCATGCTCCTATTCCAGTCTGTATTTGGTGGTTTGTTGTTTTTTTTTTAATTTCAAAAACCCTCTGCACTATTATTTTTCTCCTGATTTGGATCCCTTATCTTCCCTTTTCTTGATTTTGTTGTTTAGTTGCTAAGTCTTGTCCAACTCTTTTGGGACCTCACGGTCTGTACCAGGCTCCTCTGTCCGTGGGATTTCCCAGGCAAGAATACTGGAGTGGGTTGCCATTTCCTTCTCCAGGGGATCTTCCCGACTCAGGGATCAAACCTGGCTCTCCTGTGTTGCAGGAGAATTCTTTACCGCCTGATCTACCAGGGAAGCCCAGTGCCATGCTGAGCCTTCTCTGTAGTTAGTCTTTTTGATTGTTTAGGTTTTTTTCTCTAGAAGCTGTTAGATTCATTATCTGAGATAGGGGTCTTTTTTTTTTTTAATTTATCAGAACTTGAGTTTTATTGTTCTTTTGTTTTTTGGCTGTGCCGGGTGTTCATTGCTGTACATGGGCTTTCTCTAGTTGCAGTGAGCAGGGGCTACTCTCTAGTTCTGCACTGGCTTCTCGTTGCAGAGCACAGGCCGTAGGGCATACAGGCTTCAGTAGCTGTAGCTCAGGGGCTCAGTTGCTGTGGTGCATGGGCTTTAGTTGCCCCGAGGCGTGTGGAATCTTCCCAGACCAGGGATCAAACCCATGTCCCCTGCGTTGGCCTGCATACTCTGACCACCAGGCCTCTAGGGAAGTCTGAGATATGGTCTTTTTAAAATTTATTCTGCTAGGCACTCAGGAAACTTGTCAACCTAGTGTCCTCTAGTTTGGGGAAACTTTCTTGTATTTTCTGTGTGTCAATTTACCATCTTTGGTCTCTACTCTTACTGTCTAGAATTTATTATTTTGATAATGGTATCTATATTATCATATCTTTTTTATTTTTCTTTATAATTTTCCTCCTAATATTTATCTCATTTGACTTTGTATCCAATTTCTTCAACTTTTCTTCTACAATTTAATATTAAAATGTTTTCCCACTGTCATTTATTTATTTTCAAAAAGTAATTTGTATTATACTTCCCCCAAAATGGCTTATCTTTTTGAAGATATTTAGTTTCTTCAAGTTTTCAGTACTCTGGGCATTTTTTTTCCCATTGTCTGTTCTGTTTCCTGTTGGAAGCTTTCCCCAAAGCCTGGTGATCCTTCTTTTTTTATTTATATTATATGTAAAAATAAAGCACATGAGGCAAAGTACAGGAGTGGCAGGCCACCTGGTTTATTGGAACCTCTGTGTATCAGTTCCTGTCCATCTTTCCTTTGGGATAGTTCAGTTTTTCTAGTGATGGGTCTCTATTTTCTTGCCTAGGGATTATAAACCTTGATCTTGACATTCTAAAGCTAAGCTGTGGAAGGCAGGTTAGAGATCTTCATTTACTGAGTAGACTTTCACTTAACCTACTTTGTGGTAAGTCTGACAGTGCGTGCACAAACAGGTCCTGAGTCCAGACCCTTTGGTTTTCTTTGTTTAGAGACTATAGTTGATGTATTCTTTAGGACTGGGGCAGGAAGTTGTCTCACGGTGCTAAGTACTATTTATACAGTCTTGTTTTCAGCCCTGTCCTCATTTCTTCTGCACTTCTGATGATGATCCATTGTGGAGTTCTGTAGTATTGATACAAATCACTTTGCTTCTTTTCCGTGTCTTTCACTGCAGGCTCTCAGATAGAATATTTTCTTTCCATCTGCTCCTGTCTTAATTAATTAATGCTAGTTTCATCAAAGATAGAGTTCAGTGTTTCTGTTTGGGGTTATTATTGAGATACAAGGTGTTCCAGTTATCTATTGCTGAGTATATAAACCACCCCAATATTTAGTGATTTGAAACAAGAATAGCTTATATTGCTCACAGCTGTGCAATTTGGGCAAAATAGCTTGACTGTCAGTTGAAGTATCTACTTCCAAGATGGTTTACTTATATAACTGGTAAGTTGATTCTGGCTGTTGGTTTGGAGTTCAGTTGGAATTTTGGTTTTGGACCTCAAGTTATTATTCATGGGGCTTCTTGGATTTCCTCATGTCATGGCACCTGAGTTCTGGCAAGTGTTCTAAAAGATGCAAATTTTCTTGTGACATAACCTTGGGAATCCTAGTCACTTTGCCACATTGTGTTGGCACAAAGTAGGTCACTAAAGCCAGCGCAGATTCAGAAAGGGAAACTAGACCCACCTCTCAATTCAAGGAGTAAGCAAAGAATTGGCAGTTGTCTTTAATCTCCCACAGGGGCCACGGTCTTATTTGGTCATCTTGACATAGAAAGCTTACTGTACAAACTAGAATTTCTCTAGGAGGGAAAATGAGGTGATAATTGATCTTGACATCATGTAATGTGAGCAACTGTAGAAAAGGAATTTAGACATGGTTCCTAGAAAGAGGGAAGTGATGAGCCTGTCGGATAACAAAAAGTTGTCTCTCCTGTGGCAGGAGGATATACTTATCTGATAAACTGTAAAGCTTTGTCTTACAATTAGCCAGTGAAAGCTTATTGAGGCCCACATTGGCTCAATATTTTTTTCATATTGGCTCAATTTAAAAAATTCTTGTGAGTTTTAATTGTGTACAAATGGAATTGCTAGTTCCAGAAAGAATGAGTTCCTTGTCTCACTCTATGTGATACCTTTCATGGATCCCTGCATAGCAACTCCCTGCCTTGAGTAGAACATTAGTTGGATGAGGCATTTCATTCTTCACATTTTTTTGATACTTGGGTTGTAAATGATGCATTCTGTAAATTTGTTACCATCTAAGAGCTCAACTTCCAAAAACTCAAGTCTTCTAGAATTTGATGAAGTAAATCATGCTTCATCTGATTCATATAATTTGAGCTCTTAAAGACTTTTGCATCTTAAAGACTCCAAATCTTTTTCTACCATTAGCATAGTAATCTTTTTCCTTCATCCCTTACAACCATAATTATTTTGATTACTTTTAGAATAGATCTTCTCTAATTCTACTTTGTTTTGAATTGTACACAACACTTCTGATGGTTATGAGGTTTAACTGTTTTTGTCCTATAAAGCCAATAATTACCATCACTATTTTAGGGTAAACTGTGTATTTCTTATTCCCTAATTTCATACTTGATTGTATTTAAAAAATCAAGTATGCAAAATATATACTTCTGTTTAATGTTCTTTAGTGAGAAATTTGAGCAAGCTCCCAGAGATAATGGAGGACAGAGGAGCCTGGCATCGTGCAGTCCATGGGGTCAGAAAGAGTCAGACACAACTTAGCGACTGAAAAGCATGAGGAATTATATACTCTTTATGAACATTTTACTTAAAATTTACATCCCAAATTATAGTTAACATCTAGTTAACTATAGTTAACATCCCATATATAGTTAACATATATGAATTAGAAATAATAAGTAAAATAGTATACTAAAAGTAACTCATCTCTAACAGTTTTGTCATCTTCCCTATCAATTTTCTTTCGATTAATTTCATAAAAATCTATCTATAAGGCACTTGAATAAAGTGCCTCAAGACAACCATGATGCAGATTTTTTGCCGAATTTGAATAGGAAACACTTAGGAATCTCAGAGCCAATACTCAAACCAGTTTTCTGACTTTGAGATTAGTGCTTTGTTTACTATAAGCCAACATAGCAACATTTTCATCCAGGTTAATGCAACAAAAAATGAAGAACTGATTAAAAATTTTTTTCTTCTTGCTACATTTGATTTTTCTTTTCTTTATTGCCTATAATGCCTTTTTTACCAGTATCCATCTATTTTGTGACTTTTATCTATACTATACTATAGATTTCAGTGTATAGGTATATCTATCCCTACATACTTCTCCCCCAGTTTAGATAAGAGGTTTTATGAGGTTTTTCACTTTTTAAAAAATTATTATTTATCTATTTTTTTACTTTACAATATTGTATTGGTTTTGCCATACTTCAACATGAATCTGCCACGGATGTACACGTGTTCCCAATCCTGAACCCCCCTCCCACCGCCCTCCCCATACCATCCCTCTGGGTCCTCCCGGTGCCACTTTTTTTTTTAATGCTTATTTGTTTATTTATTTGTGGCTGTGCTGGGTCTGCATTGCTTCTCAGGTTTTTCTCTTGTGTAAGTGGGGTCTACTCTCCAGTTGTGGTAAAAAGCTTCTCTTCCCCGCGGCCTCTCTTGTTGCTGAGCACAGGCTCCAGGGCACAAGGGCTTCAGTAGTTTCGGCTCCCGGGCTCTTGAACCCAGGCTCAGTACTTGTGGTGCATGGGCGTAGCTGCCCTGCGACATGTGGGATCTTCCCAGATCGGGGATCAAACCCGTGTCTCCTACACTGGCAGGCGGATTCTTTACCACTGAGCCAGGAGGGAATCCCAACTTTTATTTATTTTGCGGGTGAAGAATAGTTGGGGCGGATTATTGCCAGTTTCCACATTTTAAATTGGCTGAGAGTACTAATGTTTTAATTCATGAGTCACAGAAGAGTTTTGTAAAATAAGTTTGTCAGATATAAGATTTTTGTTTTTGTTTGTTCTTACTTCACACTGTGGAATATTACTATATCCAAGTAAGATACTTCAGTTGTTTTGATATACTTTTGGAATACATCCTTGTGTTTGTTTTTTATTTTCACTATGCAAATAAATTTACAACAATTTTGTCACTTTATTTCTTAATCAGTGATGTTGCAAACATTCTTTATGTCTTTAGTAACAAAGTTGTCTTAGGCTTATTACTTCTGTTATTATTTCCAGGTTTGCATATTTACACTTTCCAGAAGTATTAAAAATAAAAAGTGAAAACCCACACACACCTACTCCCCAGAGTAGGATAATAACCACCATATTCTAGACTATTTTCTTTGTATGGATAACTTTTTTTAAATTAAAAACTAAAATCATACCATATGTATTAGTCTTAGGTTCTTCTTCAACATATATATCATAACACATTTAATACTGATTTTTTAAATTGTTTTCTTATTACAAAGTGATTATATACAACTTATTGTAGAAAATTCATATTTGTATACTTTCAAAAAATCTTTTCATCCTTCATTCTTTTTCCTGTAAATGTTTGTAAGTGAATCATATTCTATCTATTATTTTGACTTGTTTTGTTTTCATTATGTTTTATAAAAACATAATGAACATTTTTCAGTGTTATCACCTATTTTCCATATTTTTTAAAAATAATTTTATTTTTGACTGCAAAGTATGTTTATTGTATAAAATTTTGAAACTACAGAAAAACGAAAAAGAAAAAAAACACCTTCATCTAGTTTACCCTTTTTTTAACCCCTTTTTTACCCCCCCTTTTTTTTTAGTTTACCCTTTTTTTTGGTATGTAGTGTATTTTTCATTTTCCTATTTGACATTTTTAAGGTGATTCTTCTTGTCGTATGCTTCCAGTAATTTTTCCATATTGTTTATTGTGTGTTTTACCATGTTTTGCTTTTTAGATAAAGAAGTTTACATTTTTATCTTTATTCCATTACCTTGGATGTTTCCTTTTGGAGTTATGCCTAAAATTACCTTCCTGAAGCCTTATGATTATGATATTCCAGTGCATTTCCTTTTAGTCCTTTTATGGTTTTATTCTTTTGCTTTTAAATCTTTTATGTATTAAAATATTTCTACCTATCATATAATACAGGAATCTAAATTTCTCTTTTTCCAGTCATTACCTATTTGTGTATTGTCTGACACTGTTTTCCCAGTGATATTAACATGATAGTTTTCTCTCAGGTTTTGTTGTTATAAATTGAATATTATATTTTTGTAGATAGTTATTAATGATATATAAAAAGATACTAGATTTTTATTTGGTAATCTATAATCCTAACATCTTTTTAGCTATAGTTTATTGAATGGGATTTGAAAGTTTTTATAGTAATCAGTTTCATAAAGATCCAAAAGTTTATCTGACTTTGGTGCTGGAATTTCCTCATAGATGGTGTTCTGTAAAACCCCCAACTTGACAAGGTCAATAAAATATTAAAAAGTTGGATCAATTATAGCTAGAACGGCAAATCAGGTAAAATAGCAAATTAAGTAAAATGACATGAAGTGGGAAATGTGTTTTTCATTTTTGAAGGTAAAGCCCTGTGTTAGAATTGAGTTTATCAGCAGGAAGAGTGAAAAAAAGCCTTGGCTGTCATTGCCTTACCATGTGCTCTCCACCTCTGTTAAAGGATGTAGATGCTTTCATAGGAAATTGTTTCTAGGTAACAATTTTAAAGCGAAGTATTTACCTAAATTCCAGTTTGGACTGATGGTTGGATTTTGTTCTGTAGGTATTTGGGGGAAGAAAAAAAGATTATTAATGCATTTATTTAAATTCTGATTCTTTATGCTACCTACTTTATTTTTGTGACACAAGAGCGAGATTAGGCAGTGTTTTTCCACTAAGCTGACTTCCTTTTGCCCTTGGCTTCCTAACATGTTTTTACTAGATGTCTGTGGGAGGTAGACATGAATGAATGTAGCTTCCTATGACCTTGAACAATGCTAGCATCATTTATGAAAGTTAGGTCTAGAGAGCTGTTTATGTGCCTTGTGAACTATTTCATGCAAGGTTTAATTATTCTCTTTATGATTTTTTCTCCTTTGTTCTGTTAATGATATCACCATCCTCATAATCAGTTGTAGTCAAAATCTAAGTCTTTTGATGCCATCCTCACCTCCCATACCCAGTATTGTTCAAGGCCTGTTGATTCTACTTATTGTCACACTATCTTCAAATCTGTCCTCTCTTTTCCCTTATACTGCTGGTTCATGCCTTTATCACCTTTCCCCTGAGCATTTCTAGTGACTCTCTAATAGATCTCCTCTTCCAGCCCCATTTCCCCCAATCTATTTCCAAATAAAGCAGCAAAAATAATTTTCTGAAGAATACCTCTGGTCATGAAACTTTGCTGCTCAAAAATCTTCCCATTCAGGTTGTAGTCTGACCCGACTCGTAAGAAAGCCTCAGGATTCTGAGAAAGGGGGTGATCCTTACTTCAGTCACATACTGCTGCATAGCTATCCAGGCCAGCTTTTCCTGGATCAGCCCAAAGTTGTGAATTTTCTCCCTAAATGGTACAATTAGCAACATTATCCACCTGGAAGAGGGCACGTGTCTTTTTTTTTTTTAAAAATCTTCCCATCCCCTGGAAATCCTCTCTTACTATTTCTTTCTTATGTCACTTTCTGCCTTCTTTTAGAGCTACTTTTAGGCTTTTCTCTTCTTACCCAGGAGCTTATATGCTCCATGAGAGGAGACCACAAAAGAAGTATTTTTGGCAGCACCTGCATGGTCTTGCACATACTACTCAAGTGGTAGATTCTTTAAATGAACTGGAAATATCAATTAAGAGAGAAAATGTACAGTTACATGAAACAAGTTCATTTACTATTCATACTTTTTTATTAGCATCACAAATAAGATTTTTTATTGTCACTCTTACAAGTCTGAATTTTATACAGATTTCTAGACTGGTAACTGATATCCATCAGCTTGTTCAACTTTAGTCCCTGTCTCTTTCCCAGTCGCTTTTCCAAAATTACTACCTTCATCAGGAAACATGAGTTTTCTCAATTCAAACTTGGGAAAAAAGCATTTTTACTTTTCTAACAAAGACATCATAGAGCAGATAAATAGATTGGCAAGCGTTTTCCATGTCTTTTCCAAAGCTGTCTGGGCTCAGTTTATTGACAACTTCTTTCAGGTCATCCTCTGGTTTTGGCAGATTCGTTGGTGCTGAGTATGAGGTTTTCCAAATCTGGTTGTTGTGCTTTTCAGTAAAAACAACAGAGCCTAAATGAAGCTCATCACCATCGGTAATCTTGACATCAACATGAACTTTATTCATGGGCTGCCGTTTTTTGACCATGGGACACATTTTGTCACAAGCAGGACCCGTGCCATGAAAATTAGCCAATTTTTGCCCTGAACATCCTCAGTAATTAGCTTGAATTTTCTAAATGCAACTTCATCATTCTGCAGATTAGCTAAGCTCACTTCAGAAACATGACCCTTGCTGTCCAATGTGATTTTGGTTCCTTGAGTTCTCATGACCAGTTTTTCTGATATTTTTATGTTGGACATAGTTGGTGCTTTCACATTATTCTAGTTTTTTTTAGAACATGGATCAACCACTTTTCCTCTAGCCTCCCTTTTTGCTACCTTTTGTAAGGTGCTTATTCTGGCAGACTGCCATGTTGCCGCTCAGTCAAAAGGGAGCATTTAATCTTATTCTACCACAAAATAAAATATAAAATATTTTCAACACAGAAATCCTCTTACATAAAAAAGATTTAATTGTTTTCCATCTTTGAGTTTAATAATCATCTGATTACAAAGCACTATAGAATTTAAAGAATCTTTCATTAAAAAAAAAAGTTTATCTGAGGACTTCCCTGGTGGTCCAGTTAAGACTCCACACTTCCACCGCAGTGGGGCATGAATTTAATTCCGGGTCAAAGACGTTTCACTTGCCACATGGTGCAGCCAAAAAAAAGTCATATGAAAGCAACAGTTGAAGGTGATATAGTAGACATCATTAAGTTAGATCACATAATTTTTAATTCACATTTAGTAAAACAAAGCTTGTAAAGTTCTGTGCTGTAGGGAAAAAAATGAAGGTTATTGTGGTGACTTGTTTATTCTATAAGCTGCATAACCAAAGGAAAGAAAAATTAAAGACATTTGGAATAAAAGAGTTTTAGAAAAAATTAAAGTAACTTATTTGCTTCATGTACCCTAAAAGGTTATTGAAGTAATGGGGAATGGGAACATGGGGGTGATTGTGGTATTTCTGTGTTTAAAACTTACACAATAGGGTAGGAATGTTGTACATATTTACTTAGAAGAATATGGTTTGAATAAGTTTGCTTTCCTAAACGACATCTGTCCAAGTGACCTAGCTACTTGGATTCTTTTTCGCAAGATATTAGGTTGCTGACTGTGAAAGCTACCGTTTCTTATTATTCCTGTCACTATAGAAAATTGAGAATTGAGTTGAAGAAATTTAAATTTCTTAGAACTTCATCTTTTAAAAGAATACAGTATTTCCCTCCAAATTTATCATGGTTAGCTTGTTTATTGGGTATAATTCATGAGTCTGTACATCACCTTAGATTAAGTAGTTCCTCAAAAGCTGTTTTGTAGTTTCTGGATTTGATTTTATTTTAAGGGAGCTTTTCTTAGCTTCTGTTTAGGACAGCAGTATTTAAATTAATTAATACTTGCCATTTACACTTAGTCTGATTTATTGAAACTAAGTATCCAAGTTAAATTTAAATACTGATATAGTTTACTAGTGTGTATTAAATATATTTGAGGCTAAAAATACCCTTTTTTGACTTAATAAGATCTATATCCTATTCAGAAATTTCAGGTTATTTACATTATTTTATTTAGTGAAAACACATAACTTAAGAACCAAAAAAGTTCATCAGTTGTACTGTTCTCTCTTTTTTTGAATACTGAGTAATAGCTTTTTTTTATATTGAAGTATAGTTGATTTACAGTGTCTCAGTGTACAGCAAAGTGATTTAGTTTTGTGTGTGTGTGTATATACACGCACACTTTTTTAGATTCTTTTCCATTGTAGGTCATTACAAGATACTGAGTGTAGTGTAGTCAGTGAACATCCCCTCAAAGCATAAGGTGATATTTAAAGGGTTTTTAATTTTACTTTTTTTTTTTTGCCAATGATAGAATATATGTTTGATCATTTGAGGTTAGAGACAATGGGAAAGCATTTAATAATGATTATTTACACACTCACTGAAGTGCTTTAACATTCCTTTGATGCCTTTTTTTGTTAAGCACATTTTCCTATGAAGTGTTTATAGTTGTACAGACCATGTCAATGCCTGCTGGTTTTTCCCTCAGTGAAGTATCTGTTCTTTTATAATATATACAGAGATTTATGAGAGACTTCATGGTGTGGATGATCAGAAACCCACCAGGACTCATTTTCATATAATTTAGTGCCAGTTGAACACTCTGGGTGTCGGTTGTTGCTGGGACCTGTTTTTGACTCTGTTGAACCTTTACTGGCTGTGGTTTGTCTGGCCATCACATGACTTCTCTGAAAATTCCCCCTCCCCTTCATTTCCAGTAAACTGTTTGAGTAGGAGTGAGTCAGAGTGAAACCAGCTTCCCTGTAACCACAGGGCTTGTTAAAGAATTTGTCAACGTGGACTCTAGAGGGTTTGCATTAAGCTTTGCAGTAACTGCTATGGTTTGTGTTGCGTCAGGAGTTCCACAGAAAAGCTTCCTGCTTTCAAGATCCCTTGCTTGTTTGCAAAGGGTTAAACTGATCAACTTTACCATAATAAACATTAGAGACACGTTAAACCCATTTATTTTATCATTTAAAGGCTGTGTCAAAGCTACCAAGGCTTATTGTAGTTTCTCTTTTCAAAATCAACCAACCACACCCAACAACGTTAAGTTTATGAAAAGGCAGGCCTGCTAGATCTTCTTTCAGAGCTGGCTCATGATTTTACCACTAAGTACCATCAAGATTAAGCAATTCCAAGTGGTCTCTTTTGAAGGATTCTATTGCAGGATATTGCGACTACTAGCACAGTTAGTTTGGGGTACATAAAGGTCACTTACATTTGGTTCAACAAGAAAAGGTAGCACTTAAAATAGTTATGTAGTTGTAGTTTTATTTTTATTTTTGTTTTTTTTTTTTTCTCCTTTTTTTTTTTTTTGTAGTTGTAGTTTTTAAGCACATGTAGCATGGTTATGGTGGAATTCTTAATGTCTCATTTTATTTGCTTTCTCGGGAAGGTTTCACTTTATTCTGAATTCTTCTCGCTCCACTCCACTCCCAGACTTTTGATCTTTCTTCCTTTTCCTACTCTTCTGTTGCTTTAACCCATTCTTAGAATAGTATTAACAGGAAAGAGAGTTTTGCAGTTTGACACAAACTGCCGAATGAATGGCAACTGGGAAACTTGTCTGCTCATTGTGCATTCCTAAATCCGTTTGTTTTTACCTGTTCATTTCTGTATTTAATCACTTCATCTTGGGCAGACTTTTATTTTAAATATAAATTTAATAAATACATTTAAATTAAACCACCTAAAAATCATTTTTATTCTGCTTACCTTTTTTTGGTAACAAAATCAGTTTAGGGAAAAGAACATGATAGAAAATTTTGAGCTAATTATTTCTCACAGGAAAGACTACTACAGAATAATGGAAGTTTAAAATTGTTTATATTCTAGAAGAGAAACATTTGTGTTGAAGATCAGGTAATTCTAGTTGAAATTAGATGATTTAAAAATGAAAATAGAGGTTAACACAGTCATTTTCAAAGCAATGAGTAATGTTTAAGATATTTCTTGTTAGTTTGCTTTAAACACTGTAGGACAATATAATTTTGTTATATGTCTGCTTTGTTCTTCTCATTTGCACACCTGTTTACAGATATGGGGTGGGGGGGACAAGCAGTGAACAGGCGTTAGGTTACCTTTGTTAAACTAATTTAAAGACTTTATTCAGGTTTGTGTTTCAAAGACCTTTTGTGAAGTGCCTTTAGAAAGGCCCCTTTCCCTGAGACTTGGCCTGATGGACTTCGTGTATACTGTGGTTTTGCTCGGGGGTTTGCAAAAAAATACGCTAAATACAGACCCACCCTCTGTTGTATCTGCTGAATGCTCCTAGGGATTCTGGCCTAAGATGAGAGTTGATTCAAGACTTGGACTGCTCATTTCCTATTTCAAAAGGTGATTTTGTTTCTAATTAGTCAAGGTTCTTGGTTTATCATAATAGATCTGGAATTCTCTCTTGCTGAGTATTTAAGGAAATTTTTCTCTGTAGTGTTCTTCCCATTTTCCTGTCTTGGGCCTTATAATGTAATAACATGACTATCCTGCTCTTAAACTAAAGAGTTATGTGGAAGTGGGCATAATCATTAGTTCATTTCTCCTCTCAAAAGTAGGCATGTACTCTATAGACTTGCTTCTCCACATTCCCTGATAAGGGTCTTCATCCAGTAATTTATCAAAACTTACAAAAACTTATATTTTTACTACTTCTTGAGGTAAAGGCTTCAGTAAGTTTATAGGCTGTTATTTAAATCTGTGCTTCCGTTAGTTTGTTTTAAATTTCCCTGTTTCATGTTATAAAGGGTGCCACCCTTATTCTAGTATTGTAAGTTTTTTTTAACACTTCCCTTTTCTTCTTTTCATAAATTTTCATCCTCTTTTCATAACTTAGAAATGTCAGTTACCTTTTCAGCCTTTCTAGAGAAAACAATTGTTTACTTTTTGTATCTAATATCCCCAAAACTCTTTGATCATTTTAATTCCCCCAGGTATCTTTATTTAATTCTTTTATATCTTTTCTAACATGAAGTTGTCAGAACTGCACATGATTTTTTACTATTAATATATTTGTGTATTTTCAGATTTCTACAACTGCAGACCTGTTTGGCAATGAATTTTGCTAATTTTTTTTAGTAAATTTGTTTAATAAACTGTTTACTTGGGATACCACGCTCAGTTCCCTTTCCTTTTTTCATAACTTAAAACTTTTGTAATCCGTCATTTTATATTTAAATAATCTCTTAATATATTCTCCTACTGTTGTCCACTTTGAAACTTACCTGCCATGTTTCCTCCTTCTCAAGTTTACAAGATCCTTAAATTTATTGCCATGATTTTGGTACTTCCTACCTTAAAATTCTAATTTCAACTATAGATTTGGAAGTTAAGCTCTGTTCCTTTTTCCAGGACCATTTATAAACTTGTTTAGTGGGATGATTGGTTCTGTCTTAGGAAAGAATCCTACTATTTGCTTTTTCATCATAGAGATGATCCCATTTATCTTTATCCTTTGTTTTCAGTCTTTAAATTTCCTGTCCCGGACAGCTTTGTAAATTCTGTACTGACCTGGTTTTCATAGCTTTGCATGTTTAAGTTTATCTCTACCATTTTTAGTTTTTTCTTTTTCATTCACAGACTCATTTTCTTGTTCTTACATACACAGCAGATTGTCATATGATTTTTGTTTTTTAAATTCCAGTTTGAATCTGGAAATAAAAGTTATTTATTAGTTACTTGTAACCAAAATACAATCAATTATAAATGCTAAAAATAAAGGGTGATTTTTTTTTCCCTCTCTAGCATCAAATAAGATTTGGTAAATACCCTTTCTGGTGAGACATGAGGAGATCACATGAGGAGATACTGGCTTCAGACAGGAAAAAGAGAAGAAAAGAAAAATGCATTACTTGTGTAATGTGTCATTTCTAATAAATCTTGCATACTCAGACATTTTCCCTGAATGTCAAGAGCACTGTTGTTCTTCTTGGGCAACAGTGTTCGTTGTTATTTCAAGTAGAGGCCGGCAGGCACTGATAGGAGTGGATGCCTGCCTGCCTGCCTGTTTCTCTTCAACAGAAATCTAAGCAGGGATAAAGAGAGGAAAAGAAAGCAGCAGATACTTGCCGGTTTTACTGCTGATAACTTGGACTACGTTGTTGTTGTTCAGTAACTAAGTCAGGTCTGATTCTTTGCAATGCCATGGACTGCAGCGTGCCAGTCTCCTCTGTTCTTCCCTATCTCTGAGAGTTTGCTCAAATTCATATCCATTGAGTCCACTGATGCCATCCAACCATCTCATCCTCTGCCACCCCCTTTTCCTTTTGCCTTCAATCTTTCCCAGCATCAGGATCTTTTCCAATGAGTCACCTCTTCACACAAAGCTTTGGAGCTTCAGCTTCAGCATCAGTCCTTCCAGTGAATATTCAGGATTGATTTCCTTTAGGATTGACTGGCTTGATTTTGCATTCCAAGGGACTCTGAAGAGTCTTCTCCAGCACCACAGTTCGAAAGGATCAGTTCTTCGGCATTCACCCTTCTTTATGGTACAACTCTCACATTCGTACATGGCTACTGGGAAACCATAGCTTTGACTATACAGACCTTTGTTGGCAAAGTGATGTCTTTGCTTTTTAATACGCTGGCTAGGCTTGTCATAGCTTTCCTTCCAAGGAGCAAGCATCTTTTAATTTCATAGCTAGAGTAACCATCTACAGTGATTTTGGAACCCGGGATAATAAAATTTGTCTCTGCTTCCACTTTTCCCCCTTCTGTTTGACATGAAATGATAGGACTGAGAGGAAAAAGCTCTGAATGTTTACCTGGGCCTTCCAAAAAAGGTTCTCTACTGTTTATCTGAAAATGTTAACAAATGCTGAGGGTAAGCCCCTAAGAAAGCCTCCTAAAACCTTACTTCTTCCATCTCTTCTTCCTCCTAGAACACCCAGTAGTTGATTTGTGAGTTTTAAGATAAGTGGGCTTCCCTGGTGGCTCAGATGGTAAAAGGTCTGCCTGCCACGCGGAAGATCCCTGGGTTGGGAAGATCCCCTGGAGAAGGAAATGGCAACCCACTCCAGTATTCGTGCCTGGAAAATCCTATGGACGGAGGAGCCTGGTAGGCTACAGTCCATGGGGTCAGAAAGAGTCAGACACGACTGAGCAACTTCACTTACTTTTAAGATAAGTAATAATGCTATGGTGACCATTACAGATGTGAATAACTAAAAAATTTCCTCTTATTTTCTGGAGACAAGAATATGTTCATTAAGAATTGGCATTCAGAAATAGTAACCTCATCTACCATTACCCTCTTTTCGTGGAGTATTTGGTAAACCAATTGGTTGTACAAGGCCGATTTGATAGATTTTCAGTTCTTAATGCATTTCCTTCCTTCCCTCCTTCCTGTTTTATAGCCCTCTTCCTTCTTTCATATTACTATGTTGGTCTTCTCTTTTTGAAATTAGAAACTAAATGAAAGCCTCTTATCCCCTTACTTGTTATGTTGTGCTTGTACTGAGCTCACATAGTCTGTGAGTAAGAAATTGGATAAGATATTTTATTTCATCCGGTCTCAGGTTTTGGGGGGCTTCCCAGGGACTTCTCTAGTGGCTCAGACGTTAAAGAATCCGCCTGCAATATGGTAGACCTGGGTTTGATTCCTAGGTTGGGAAGATCCCTTGAAGGAGGGCATGGCAGCCCACTCCAGTATTCTTGCCTGGAGAATCCCCATGGACAGAGGAGCTTGTCAGCCTACAGTCCATGGGGTCGCAGAGAGTCGGATGCGACTGAGCACACACGGGTGGAGCTAGGGTAGAGAACCCGCCTGCCAGTACAGGAGACAAAAGAGACGTGGGTTCGATCCCTGTGTCAGGAAGATTCCTCACGAGAAGGAAATGGCACTCCACTCCCATATTCTTGCCTGGAGAATCCCATGGACAGAGAAACCTGGCAGGCTACAATCCATAGAGTCATATAGAGTCGGACATGACTGAAGTGACTTGGCACACACGCATGCAGGTTTTTTTCCTTGATAGTAATATCAGTGTAAACAGTTTTGTCCCATAATCAGTTTTATTTCTAAATTATCATGGTGATAGGTATTACTTATCGTCATTTTGCAGAAAAGATGAAGAAATTGTGGCTAACAGAAGTTTGGAAATGACACAGTTGGTCCTCTGTCATTTGTTGCTGCAGTAAGTCTGTAGAAATGGTGTTCGTATATTCTGTTTCTCTAAGCACTTTTTTTTGTTTTTCATGCTCTCCTAGTCGTTGTAGGCTTCCTAAGTCTTCATGTCTTTCCGCATTTCTGCCAATTGCAACCCACCACCCACATATACACACTAGATTATTCCTCTGTCTCTCAAGGGAAAAAAAACTTGCTGGAACTTTCTTCCCCTACATTCTTAGCCTGGCTTATTCCCTCACCTCCATTAGGTTTTTAATCAAACATCACCTTTTCTCCTCAGTCCTTCTTCAGCTATTGTATTTAAAATTACAACTTGCCTGCCACCCCATTCTTTGGTTTTTGTCTCCTCCCATTAGACTGTGAGCTCTGTGAGGATCCAGATTATCAATTTAATTCAGTGTATCTGTTGTTCCATGTGTTTGGCATGTACTAAACGTTTGTGGAATTAATGGTTAAACACAGTCACCTCATCTTTACTACATTGTGTGCATATACTGTGTGTGTGTATATATATATGCATATTTTATAAATGTATATATAATGTACATATATACATAAATGATAGAACAAAATAACATAGTTGGTGTTCTGTCATTTGATGTTGCATATATTTCATATCTATTATATATATATATATATATATATATATTTAGTTACAGCAAATTTGGAAAACTCAGCAGTGGCCACAGGACTCAAAAAGGTCAGTTTTCATTCCAATCCCTAAGAAAGGCAATGCCAAAGAATGCTCGAACCACCACACAACTGTACTCATCTCACATGCTAGTAAAGTAATGTTCAAAATTCTCCAAGCCAGGCTTCAACATTATGTGAACCGTAAACTTCCAGATGTTCAAGCTGGTTTTAGAAAAGGCAGAGGAACCAGAGATCAAATTGCCAACATCCGCTGGATCGTGGAAAAGCAAGAGAGTTCCAGAAAAACATCT